>CM042141.1:92494277-92509277 GCA_023376005.1 Doryteuthis pealeii
TTAATCCTTGTTTATATTAATAGACCCTTGAGGACTATCATAATCTCAAACGATAAAAAGCAACTTATACTATATAAGCAAACACCAAGCACATCGCTTCACAGGAAGTAATAAAATTTATATTAACAGTAACCTAACTTTTCAGAGTTTATATTTAAATATAAAACCCCGATAATAAAAAAAAGGTTATTTTATCAACGCTAACTTGAAATAGGTTAATAACAAATTTTACGATTATATTCAACTAAAATGAATTGAGTTTAACAGAATTGAAAGTCGTGTCATTTTGATCAGTAAATATCTGATATTGGAATGAGGTGGCCCTGGTTTCAAATATACAAGTTACTTGATCTCCAAAATATTTGATCTGTGAAAGATACAGCGCTGGTTATCGATATACAATATTCTTGATTCAAGAAACATCTGATCTTGGGTTGAGACGGTGTTTTCAAATGTACATTATTCTGCATATCAAAAAGATCTGTTCTTGGGATGAAATGCTGTTGGTTTGAAATATTCATGGTCCTTCATCTCCAAAATATCTTATCTATACATATATAAATGGCAGTTGTGTGTATGTATGTATGTCCGGAGGAAACTACGAAAATAAAACAATGATGACAACGTAAATATATATATACACATTTGCTATCACCAGATCTTGCTTTTTGAGCAAAAATAATTAAGATTTGATTTATATTTGTGAAGATAATTAAAAATAAATTTAAATAGTAAAAACATTTTTTGCATCTAATATTTTAAATAGGAGACATTAATTTTTCTTTTCAGAGTGTTTTTTCCTGACAATGTCTTTTATACATAGAGATTTAAATGGAACATACTGTGAGGATCCACTGATGGATCTGCGAGACAATAATGATGGATCTGCGAGACTAACTTTTTTCACCCCCTCTACCCAGGCGATGCCGGATAGCCGCTTCTAGTCTTAGAATAAAATGCTATTGGTTTGAAATAAACATGATTTAATCTCTGACTTCATATCACTCATAAGTGTAATTTTTACCACATATATTATCAACAGTAATAACAGTTGTCAGTTGTGTGAATGGAAGTAAGTTCTTGTTTTCCTATATGAAATGAAGGCTTCTAAGTTCGACCAAAAACACATGAAGAAGATCGGAGGGACAAAAGTCCGAAAATTCCAAATAATACATACTAGGCACTGCCAAAGTTGCCAAAAATCCAATTTTTACTAAACAAATTCCCTACCGATTGAAAAATAATTACCAAAAATCAGGGAATTATCAGATTTTAATAAAATGTTCAGTGTTGATTTATCAATGAACCAATTTTATAATGCATTAGTTATTTTATTTAAAACTTTCTGATAATTTTCGGATAATTCCCTGATTTTTTGGGGGGTTAGAGGGGTAAACGGGGGTAAATTTATTTTGTAAAATACGGATTTTACGTCAAATTAGACAGCGTTTACGGCCATATATTTAAAATGTATTAAAAATAAAATTATTTGATATTATTTTGCTTTTTTGCTGATGCTCATTATGTTACTTCTTTTTGACTTAACAAAAATTGACCTTCAATAAATGATTTAATTAATTTTATTAGTTTTTTAAAATGAAAAACAGACGACAAATTAGCAGTGCCTAATACACACTATCGTTATAATTCATGATTTTATAATATCCAATTATTTTGATTTGAATGGATATTTTGTTCCTCAAGTTTTTATCTATCTGATCTCGGGAAGAAATGCTGACTTCATATCGTTCATCAGTGTAATTTTAACTACATATTATCAGAAGCAACAGCAGCAGTCATCAGCACTGTGAATGGGAGTAAAGTCTTGTTATTCTATGGGAGACAGTTTTTGATATAAATCTAAACAAATATAAATGACTCCCGTAAAAAAGACAACCATTTTCACATCAAAAATTATTTTCAATATTTTTTTCATAGAGATTATCATAATAGACTTTCATTATTTTTAGCTCTATACATTTAATACAATATTTACTTTAATTAAACAAATACGCCTTCGTCAGCCATTGAAATAGGAGAATTTATTTCATATTTATGAGTTCTAAAATATCTCTAAAAACAACGACAGCCAATGCTTAACCCGTGTCTTAAGAAAAAGAAGCCATGACCAGTTCTTAGAAGAAGAAGCAGAAAACCTTGAAGAAGTTACGGTAAAAAGAAATACCAGTGAAATACAGACTCAGAAAGTAAGTAAAGATGAAATAGAATATTAATTGTAGAGGATACAACCACAGGTGTCACTCTTACGAGAGGATAGATATACGTTATATGTTATAAGACAGACTATATAACAGACTGACTGAAGACTTGACGGGGTATAAATAAATAAAAATGTTATTGAACTCTTGTCTAAAAAAACGTTTGGAGTTGATGATTGGGTCATTTGGAACGGTTATATGGTACACATTGTACTTTTTAGACTATTGAAGATAAATTATGATAAGTGTGGAAAATATTTGCATATATATATATATATATATATATATATATATATATATATATATATATATAGCAGTTTAAACTTTTTAAAGGTGAAACAGCTGTACGGTGTTCCAAGTCGCGCTCGTTATTTGCCGAGTTTACTTGTCATGATTATTTTCAATAATTATCGAATTTTATACAATATACGCATTGTAATTGCCTTAAAAATATAAACAATAATATACTTTATTTAACAATGCTCCAAAAAGCAAAATTTCAAATATATATATATATATATATATATATATATATATATATATATATATATATAATATATGTGTGTGTGTGTGTGTGTGTGTGTGTGTGTGTACTTTTTCTCTTAGGCTTGATAATTAGTATTATTTGGATTATTCGGATTATTGTCTTCATCTCTATTGTTATCTGTACAATGTTTCGGCCGATGTGTCCTCCGGCCTTCTTCGGGTATTTCTTGTCGGACTCGTGAGCCTTCTCGAAATCGGGAACCTTCTTGCCGGGCTCGAGAATCTTTTTGTCGTAATCGGGAGCCATCACGGTACTTTGAACTCAGCCGTTTATTCAATCTACAGGGGGAATCCTGTTCTCATTCAACTAACCATAACCGCCAAGACGGTTCCTGAGTTCGAGAAGGCTCCGGAGTCCAACAAGAAATACCTGAAGAAGGCCGGAGGGCACATCGGCTGAAACGTTGTACAGATAACAGTAAAGATGAGGACAACAGTCCGAATAATCCAAATAATACTAATATATATATATATATATATATATATATATATATATATATATATATATATAGCACACCCAATAGCCCTAACCAAAACATCTATTACTGTAATCAGATGCACCATAATTATAAACTGGACGAAAACGCACTAAAAAATTAATACGTAAGAATGTCTCTTCCACTGACACTAATGGAAAAATCAATTTAATCATTTTTTACAAAAAATTCAAAACTACAAATCTCGTCACCTGCAACAACACCTCCCCCAAAATTATCCGTCTTAATGAGACCAATATAGTGTATGAATTTAAATGTAACGTAGGAGACTGTCTCTCCCAAATCAATAATACATATATTGGCCACACGACGACTACATTATCACGTAGATTAACCCTACACTTATCAGATTCCAGCTCCATTAATCAACATCTTAAAACATATTCATGCCGCCCCTCTACCTACCGCAAAATTCTAACTGAAAATACACACACACTATATAGAGAAAAAAACAAACAAAAACTTCAAATAATTGAAGCTTTATATATAAAACAAAAAAAACCTACCCTCAACAAAATAAACTTTGAAGTCAACATATCCTAAAATGCTTATAATTTTCTGCCTACATTACTTCCATTATCCCCCCCTATCACAACCTGTGCCCCCCCCCTCCAAAAAAAATCACCACTGCTTTGTTTAAACTACTACCATTCCAAAAACGTCCCACTACCTATTGATATTACCTCCCACTAATTCCTAGCTTCTACTCGTTCTCGTTAAAAACGAGACATGAAAACTATTCCATCGTTTCCACCTGAGGATGGCAAAGTGCATTGCCGAAAGCGCTAGTGATGAAACATTCGGTGGACTGGTATACCAGTTCCACCCTGACACCAGAAGGATGGCCCGAAGATTAGAACGGATCGGCGAAAGACTTGTCAGACAGGAATTGTCTGTTCAATTCAATGAAAACATATATATATATATATATATATATATATATATATATATATATATATTAGTATTTGGATTATTCGGACTATTGTCCTATTTTTACTGTTATCTGTACAACGTTTCGGCCGATGTGCCCTCTGTAATTGCCTTCAAGCAAAAATATAAGTAATAATATATACTTTATTCAGCAATGCTTCAAAAAACAAACATACAAAATCTTATATATATATATATATATATATATATATATATATATATATATATATATATTAAAATACAAATGCGAGCACAGACGGATGTGTGTATAATATGCAAAATAGTTAATCTACATGATCCAATCAGTTTTCAATTGGTGGTTGCAATGTTATTTAATCAGCTAGAGAAAAAAAACTGATGATCACGTCACGTCTCGTAGACTAAACTCACTTCCGTATTATGCCTGACCCGAGGTCACTCTAAGTCACAGGTCATTCACGCCCCGTTAGACCAGTTCAATCCCAAATATGCTGCCGTATCCAATAACCCCCCACCCCCCACCCAGAGGTAACAAATCAGTCATGCAAATATACTGGGTGGCCCCCACCCCCACTAAAGATTCCCACAGTTTAGTAAATGCTTTGAATACTTCAAACGAGGCACCCAGTAAAAATAGATCAAGAAGAAGAAGAAGAAGAAGAAGAAGAAGAAGAAGAAGAAGAAGAAGAAGAAAACAATGGTTTATTTTCACGCATGACACAATATAAACAATGTCGCATAAAACAAAACAAAACAAAAAACGTAATGTTGGTTTACTAATTTTCCGGCTTTCAATATCGGCGATTAAATAGTTAACTAACCACACATTCGAGCTGTTGATTGGTTAAGTTTAATCCAAGTGACCACGCCGAATCTATAAATTTAAGCGGTGGACCACAGCTCACTTTATATATCATAATTTGCATCTTGAACAATTTGGACGGTGTCATTTTTAACCAGGGGTATTGCAGGATGATAACGGACGAAAGATTTAAGAACAAGCGTATTAATATATAGATGATATATTATATCTTGTCTGTTCAAACTTTAGATGAATTTCAGGTTTAGACCTCTATATTATGTCTTTTAACTGTGTCTCTTGATTTAAACTTTAGACACTTTGAGTAAAAAAAAATACAGTGGTCCTCTAATATTTTAAAACTGCTTAGTGTATCAATTATCACCGTAGGAATTGGAATCGGCGACCCAAGTTCAAACCCTGGATGAGGCTTATTTGCGTTTCACTTTTTCAGTTGTGGGAGGCATGAATCCATCTGGTTTCCCTCAGCTATGGATACATAGAAGAGGTGCCTGTGTTCTTTAATCTTGTTAAGCAACCAATCCAGGAGAATGAAAATTCTGAATTTAAACGAGCATTGTTTCATTTAAAATATTGACCGTGTGGCATATCAAGACCTTGTCTGAGAGATTGGATAAATACATACATTTGAAAACTGCTGAAGGATTTCACGAATACCATATATATAATATATATATATATATATATATATATATATATATGGTGTTGTCTAAGGGTCTCCTTATGCTTCTAGTAAGTATATATATTTGTGATTATTTTAGTATATGTATCCGTTTGTCGGAGGTACATATATCAGGTTTGGGCATTTTTATGAAGCATTCAAGTATTAAATAACAGAAACTCGGATGTTTTTTAGTAGAGTTTCGCTTTTTTAGTAGTAGTAAATTTTCCGGATTTTTATGCTCGCTTCTTCAGACTGTGTAAGGACAGTAGTGTTGCTGGCTTCTGGCTGTTCCTTCTAGTGGGGGTGGTTGCTGCTTGTGGTAGCGTAGTTGTCATCTTTCTGTGTGGGTGTGCATGGCGCTGATTGGTCAGTTGGTAATTTAGAAGTTTGTACTTTGTACTACTTTGTAGTCTGCTGGGGGTCATTGAGTTGGTGGTGGGGTATTTTTTAAATATTTAAAGGCTTTGAGTGTTCCTGTATCGCTGTTAAGACCTTTGATGTGAGTGTTTAATCTAATTATCCATTTTAATTCTGCTAGTTTTCTTGATTGAGTGGATGAAAATCCACGCTCAATCAAGACACATTTAAGGTTATCTAGATTGTGTGATGGGCTGCTAAAGTGGTGTGCAATTTTGCTGTGAGGTGATTTGAGTTTTATAATTGACTTATGGTTATTTACACGTCGTTAAAAGGTGTTGATGTTTCTCCTACGCATCCACTATTCTTGCATTTTGTGCAGTATATGTAATATATGGCCAAACCTGATATATGTACCTCCCACAAACGGATACATATACCAAAATAATCACACACACACACACACACACACACACACACACACACACACACAACATATATATATATATATATATATATATATATATATATAATATATACAATATGAGTAAGAAAAGGTGGAATGAAAACATCACACAATGCTGTTAAAGAAGAAAACAATTTACAATATAATCATAGCTGATACTGATCAATATTTCGATTTTACAAAAATCATCATCAGAGCTCATTCACTCCCGTAGACCGACATTATTGGCGCGAATGACGTTGGTGAATATTTAACGTCTTTCGTTCCTTTTTTTTTGCAGTAAAAGGGTTTGTAAACTGATTTGACTTTCCTCTCCGACCCAAACAACTACGGGAGTGAATGAGCTCTGATGTGATTTTTGTAAAATCGAAATATTGATCAGTATCAGCTATGATTATATTATAAATTGTTTTCTTCTTTAACAGCATTGTGTGATGTTTTCATTCCACCTTTCTTACTCACATATATATATATATATATATATATATATATTATATATATATATACCACACCGAAAGAGTATTCCTACTCCTAAACTGGTTGCCTACGTAAGGCTTACTAATTAGCTAGAGCTGCAGGAAGTAGAGTTGGATTCGTACCTTTACCAAGGGTATTAGTGAACAGCCATGTCCAGGATTTGAACTCGTTTCGTTGTGTTCATTTCCTACGACGGTAACCATTTCACACACACACACACACACTCAGGCACTCACACACATGCACACACACACACACACACACATATATATATATATATATATGTGTGTGTGTCACCATGTAATGAGGTATATATGTATATTTGTTGACCTTTGTATGTATACGTATGTGTATGTATATGTATATGTATAAATCTGGGAAGATGTGCAAGACTTTAGTTGGACTAAACAGTCACATTCGCGCAGCTCACCGTTGGACTTTTTCGTTTCTTTTGCTTTATCAAGCAATGGCAATACTCGACCACGAGTTTTCTGCCATCATCAAGTATATGTATATGTATATATGTATATATATATGTATATGTATACGCATTTGGAGAAACATGTCTGAGCACATATTTGTACGTATGGTTATTTTATATGTTCATCCGTTCACATTTAAGTGTGTGTCTATTTTCAAATGCACTATTATATCTAGATATGTGTTTGTTTTATTTTGCTTTAATGGTGTGCCTACGTATATGTGTGTAAGGGTTGAGTTTTGTAAGGGGTGTGTGTACCTGTAACTGGTTGCATGCGTCTCCCAAGACATTCGAATCCGGGAACAACCCAAACTCTTAGTGGGTGGCAATTCTCTACTTTGTTTACCATCGCGACCAGATTTCCTCATTTTGATACCTAAGGAAGGAGCAAGGTGGTAGAAAAAACAAGATGATATTTCATTCCTTCTTTCTTTCTTTCTTTCTTTCTTTCTTTTATGGTCATCTCTCTTTTTCTCTTTTTGATGGTATACTCTTTTCTTTCTTTTTTTTTTCTTTTGTCATCTACTCTCTATTCTTCTAACTTTTTTATTTCTCTCTTTCTTCCTTTCTTTCTTTAGTGGTCTACACTCATTGATAGTATACTCTTCTTTCTTTCTTTTTTCTTTCTTTCTTTCTTTTTTTGTAATCTACATTGTTCTTTTCTTTCTTTGATGCTATACTCTTTCTTTCTTTCTTTCTTTCTTTCGTTCTTTCTTTTGTTGTCTACACTCTCTCTCTTTTTCTTTCTTTTATGACATACCCTTTCTTCTTTCTTTCTTTTTTTTCTTTCTTTTTTTTGTAATCTACACTGTTCTTTTCTTTCTTTGATGTTATACTCTTCTTTCTTTCTTTCTTTCTTTCGTTCTTTCGTTTGTTGTCTACTCTCTCTCTCTCTCTCTCTCTCTCTCTCTCTCTCTCTCTCTCTCTCTCTCTCTCTCTCTTCTTTCTTTATGACATACCTTCCTTTCTTTCTTTCTTTATTTGATTCACTTAAAAAAAAACATCTTGGACACTTATTTACCCCCCTCTCTCTCTCTCTCTCTCTCTCTCTCTCTCTCTCTCTTGTTCCTCCTTTCTCTAGTAACTCATATTTTTCTCAACTCCCAGCGTGAGTGTCAAACAAATAAAGTCTATCTTTTTCTACATTTCTTTATTGTTAACTTAATCGGTCGCATTTACAGAATTGCCCATAAATAAGCAAACAGCAAACAATTTTCTCATTAAAAGTTATTTCCGTCTAAGCCAAAGATACCAGAATTTTATTATTTCTTGTTGAACATTATGCAATCTATACGGATAAAATAAGATATTATTTATTACAAAATTAGATATGTATATATACGTACGTCCGCGTAATAATGGTTAACACTAGTGTTTCCACTAGTGTAGTTGTCCACAAGAGAAAGTCACTTATGAGTTCGTCCTTACTTCTCCATCATTGCTCTTATTTGTCTTGCTTGGATGGTTTGTGTGATATGACGTAAGTGACCATACAGATGCTTTTTTGTAGGATGTTGCTTGCATGTTTTATTCAAAACAGCATGCAGCATTCTTGTGTAGTTTTCATCTAGCTTTTTTCCAATCGTTTTTGGTTAGTAAGTGATGCCACCATGCAGTAGCACTGATACTCATACAGCTTTGAATAATCTTCACTTCATTTTATGGGCCGGGTTAGCTCAGTCGATAGACCGTTCGGCTAGAAACTACAAGGTTCCTAGTTCGATTCCGGTCCTCGCCAACTCAGCGTTATGAGTAGCAAAGGGATCTGTGCGGTAAAGTAAGAGCTGGTATTAGGTGTGGCGCTCCATCTCAGATTCAATAACAATCTCTTTGGTCTAGTACTAGTGAAAAGAGGATAGAATCCCTCGCTGAGTGGCTGATACCGACATTAGGCCGCCCCGACGACCTACTAACTTACTTATCTAAGCGAGATCTGATTTCGATTCTATTAGAATATTAATCAGTCTATTAAGGTTCATGCCTTTCTTATGCATATATTGACATATATTAACATTGCTTTCTGTGGAACCCGAGTTCAAATCCTGGACGAATCTGTTTGCATTTCAAATAGCGCTAATACCCTTGGGAAAGGTATGTATCCAACTACTCTCCCTCCAGCTATGGGTAAATAGTAAGGTGGTTGGGCTCTTTAACCATGGCTAGGTAACCAGTCTAGGAGAAGAAAAACTCTGAAATAAAACCTGTTACTCCGCTTAAGAAATTGACCTTGTGTCACATCCCGTTCGTTCGGAGGGGTTGGTAAATATACGTATGATAAAAAGGGATGGGGCTTGCCTTAAGGGCAATAGGTTGGGTGAAATCATATAGGTGCCAGCCGATTGATCAAAGGGGGCCCGACACCCAGTGAGAATGGAACTCACTAACTGCTCGTTGACCATTACCCCACGCTTGGTGTCTAAGAATGTTTATGTGTTTTTACAAAGTTGGTATTAGTGAATTAAGTACTTTCATGTTTGCACTAAATTTTGTTTTTCAATTTTATCTAAACGGAGCGGCGTGATAAAATCTCTCTTTTTTTAAAATCCTATCCTCAAATATGGCTAACATATTTATTTTTCTAGAAAGGCATCATGAATTGCAGTTACTTGAATCAAATTGGATTGATGATAATGATATTTACAAAATTCCACCCCCCCCACACTCACACATATATATATATGTATATATATAAAGAGAGAGAAAATGAAAGAGAATGAGAGTTCGGCATACTTTAAATATTAGTTCGTCTAAGAAAAACATTCCCTACGTAAATAAATAGATGTGTATATTTGTATACGAAAACTGAACTCTCCTTCCTGTTCACTTTTATACATATGGCTGTATATACGCAGGTGCGTGAATTTTTCGCGCACCCTTGTTTATTTCTATTAAAATGTGTTAGCTTAAATATCTATGTATTTAACTCTACATTCATACCTTAAAGCCGTTGAATAATTATTTCATGAAGACTTTATTTGTAGCATTACTGCTGTGTTAACAATAAGTTGATCCACTGTATATATATATATATATATATATATATATATATATATATATATATATATATATATATATATATATAATGACTGCAGTATTGCTTCCAACAAAGCATTCATCAGATGATGATTCTGGGTTCAGGCATGGTTTCGAATCCGAAGCATCATTACCACTTGTACAGAGCGCCCGGCAGTATCTTGCACCAGACTTTGATGGATTGTCCTTACTCTGTGGGATTGCCATGTCTATGCTGATGCAGTTAGAGCCTCTGGGATCTGTTTTATGAATTTCCTCTTGTCTGATATATATATATATATATATATATATATATATATATATATATATATTAGGGCCGGTTCAACTCAGTCGGTAGAGTGTCCGGTTGGGAACGTCAAGGTAAAGTTAGGAGCTGATTGTAGGTGTAGCGCTCAACCTCAGACGCCAAAACAATCTGCTTGCTCTTTCTCTTTGAAAAGGGGATAGACTTCCTCACTCTCTGGCTGACTTTAAGCCACATGTCCTAATGGTATTAGTCTGAAAGTGAACCTAATAGCACGACTGAAGATGTTAGGGCACTGTTCACAAACAGTAGAGGATCTTGTCCGTACAAATATAAATTTCGAGTTCGCTGTTTAAATTCTCCGTTCGCTGTTTAGATTTTGGGATACTTCACACTGGTTTAACTCAGTCGGTAGAGCACCCGACTATGAATCGCAAGGTTCCGGGTTCTGTACCGGTCCCCGCTAACTAATCGCATGAGTAGCACAGATTGGGTAATCTGATATTGCGATAAAGTGGGGAGCAGACGGTAGCTGGGGCGCTTTACCTCAGAAAAAAAAGTCTCCGTGGTCTGAGGCTAGTGAAAATGAGATAGACTTCATCGCTGATACCGACAATAGGCCACTTCGTGAACTCTTTTATAACTTTTTCTTCGCACTTCCGATTTATTTCGAAAATTCTCTCATAATTTTTCTTTTCAGTACATTTTTCATAGCATTAAGTGCATTCTCTTTTTTGTTTTTAATGATTTCCATTAACTTGGAATGCCGATCCCACAAAAGTTTATTCCACCGAGGAAACCAGAAAAAATCCGCCGGAACAAAATCAAGAGAACAGGGTCATTAGGGAATTACCATCTGTGAGTTTCACGTCAATCTTTGATGAGTAATAAAATGCTGTAGCACTGATGAATATGTGTAAAGATCTGAGGTAGCGTGAACCTCATCGGCACCTTAAACAGAATCTGTGAAATGGGTTTAGATATTGACTGATACAGTTCATGATGTTCCACTGGGTAACCCCCATGTAAAGCGAAGGACCGCTACACAGCAGGAGTGATTGTTGCTGTTTAAAAAGCAAGTAGATTTTTTTTACACCGGTTGAAGTTGCTAGTGCTATACGTATAACTATCCGTTCAAGAAACGAAACCGCCACAATCAGTTCATCCACATGAATTGGGCAGATAAAAGAAAGAATACGTAAAAAAGATTTTTCTGAAAAAGACGCCGTTATTGTTGCATTGAAAAAGTGCGTTGCCTCTATTGATACATATATCTACAGGCAGGCCCCTGTTTATCACTGGCGATAATTCATAGTCAATAATTTTCTAAGTCTAATTTGGCTAAAGATCAGAATTATTAGGCACCCATTGAGAATCAAATATATGGTTAGAGTCGTAGGAAATAGACTTTTCGACGCAAATTCAAATTCTAGGCGAGGTTCTTTGTATTTCAGATAGCGGTAATCCCATTGGGAAAGGTATGAATCCAACTATTCTCCTTCCAACTATGGGTAAATTGTAGGGTGGGCTGTGCTCTTTAACATTGGTTAGGCAACCAATCTTGGAAAAGGAAAACTCTGAATTCAAACTTGTTAAATTCCGCTTAAGAAAAGATTTTCTAATCATAAAACCAGTTTTGCACGTAAGAAATATGTTTGGGAAATTACAAACATATATGGCGTAGACCCTGTTCTTTAAAAGGATTTGTAATTACGGGCGGGCGATGAATATTTCCTTCTCTGTATGAAGAAAAACTGGCTATTGCTTCTTATCCCACATCTAAAGCATTGTGAAATCAAAGATTTTGAAATCAAAAAAATAAAGCAAAACTACATGTTCCAGTTTCTTCTTCTCATTTACGCAGATTTCTTCTGTGTTTTCGTGTTTATGTCTCCGTTTGCACCAACGATTTTCTGTCAGAAATAACCCTGACTATTCTCTCGATGAACCCTGACTATTCTCTCACCTGGGTCTTCTCTCTTGGTTTCCCAAACAAACAAATATTCATTGAGCATTTTCAATGTTCATCATCCTCACTCTTTTTGTTGATTTTTCTGACAATCTAAATCGATCGTTGTTTTGCTTTTATATTTTTTTGTTCTTGTTTAAAATTGTTCTTTTTTTTTTGCTCCATTGATATTTCCTTTAAACTTCAAATATATATATATATATATATATATATATATATATATATATATATATTATATATTATCATTATTATTATTATTTATATTTTTTGCTTGAAGGCAGTTACAATGCGTATATCGTATAAAAGTTTGATAATTAATGAAAATAATCATGACAAGCGATCTCGGCAAATATTGCCCACTACGTAGAACATCGTACCTTAATCTCATTTCCTCATGCCGGAGCATAGGCTAAAATTTGCGATCTTAACGTCCACTCTTTGCTTTGTATAGTAGTAGTAATAGTGACGATTTACCCTTGACAAGCTAATTTTGCATATATCGTTCACTGCGTATCGGTGCCCCATTGGTAAAGTCTCTGACTCTGCGTGTTGAGTTCCCGGTTTCGATTTCTGTCGGAGGGAAACCGTTAGTATACATCGCTGATGAGACTTAATAAAGTTGAAACGGCTGCTGTACGATGTTCTACGTAGGGAAATATTTGCCGAGTTCGCTTGTCATGATTATTTTCATTGATTATCGAATTTTATACGATATACGCATTGTACTGCCTTCAAGCAAAAAAATATATAGATAATAATATACTTTACTCAACAATGCTTCTAAAGCAAATTACCTTAATCTCATATATATATATATATATATATATATGTGTGTGTGTGTGTGTGTGTGTGTGTGAGAGAGAGAGTGTGCGTGTGTATGTATGTGTATGTGCGAGTGTGTGTATGTATGTATGTATGTACCGTAAACCCAATTCAAAATATTAAGAAAATAAATCTAATTCAAAATTTAAGATTGCCAATCTTTTGATCACCAGCTAAGTATTGGCAATATATATATATATATATATATATATGTGTGTGTGTGTGTGTGTGTCTGTGTTTGTGTGTGTGGTTACATGCATATATATGTGTATGTATATATATATATATATAAAAGGTATATAGAATGTATGCGTGTATGTGTAACTATTTTAAGTTTGTAAATATATATATATATATATATGTATATATATATATATATATATGTGTGTGTGTGTGTGTGTGTGTGTGTGTGCGCGCGCGCGTATGTATATATGTATGTATACTGAAGTTTTCCTTTAGGCTAGTCTGTTATCCTCTTACACAGGCTCCACCAAGAAAAAAAACATCTCGTCACGTGATCCACTCGAATTCAACGCCATGTTTACTTTTCAAACAATCGCTAAACACAAATCCCGCTCCATTACTGGAAAGCCAATGATTTCATCTCCTGATATCGTGTCTCTGTTTTCAATTCCAAAGAATGACACTCATTGTTTACAGCCTAGTCTTTACTTTAGACCTCTATAAATCGGGGGACCCACTGTTTGGATACTGTATATTTTGGAACACTCGTCTGCTGCCACTGTATCCAGTATCGAATTCTCTGCCAAAGGGCTAATCTTCAAAACGAAAGTTTCTCTCTCACTAAATGAGAATTGTAAGTGCTGAGACGTTGTATGGGTCGGCTAATATTTCTCCAAATAAACGTTTGTTTACACACGCCGAGGATAAAAAAAACCTCTATGAATTAAAACAGTATTTCTTTTAACTGTGCTTTATCTACAATGGCGCCTTACTTATATATTTGGTCATGTGATCAATAGTTACCAATCGGATCTAAATATAAAGTTTAGGGAGATTCAAATGGAAGATTACTTACGACCAAGTCACGCTTAAAAAACAGGGGGAAACATTCTCATCCCCGTATATGGTTCTACCCACATCATCAGGTGCCACATAAAGACCCCCGTTTTAATGGTCATATCCATGTGATATGTAGATATCCCTACTAAGAGTGGTTGTCCTAGGTATGACGTTAAACTGCATCTAATGGTGAAGTTCCAATTGTGGATCTCTGGAAAGGGTGGAATACCCCTTTATCGCCATTACTTTATCTGACACGGAGTGGTAGTACCTGTTAGGGTCCCATCTATGGGCTAGATAGAAAAAATGAGTTTAAAAAAATTGAATACCCATCAAGAATGAATAAAACAAAACATCTTTGGCATAAAATAACCCAACAAGGGTTGACATACCGCAAAATCCAACCAACAAACCGCATTTCCAATCGGTCAGTTCCATTTGTCGGTGTTTTAAAGAATTCGCTAAAACTAGTG
>CM042141.1:92511777-92524277 GCA_023376005.1 Doryteuthis pealeii
CTTGGTCTGGAGATCGCTTATTTAATAAACTGTCAGTAACCAGACGCAGTTGACTCCATGTCACCTCTACTTTAAATTGAATATAAATGCTTTATCCATAATATTGCGAAGTTTACTTATAAATTTATCACCCATATTATCTATCATCTATCTATCTATCATATATATATATATATATATATATATATATATATATATATAATGAGTCGTACTAATTTTGAAAATTAATTAATTAATAATGAATTAGGCGGCTCGATTGTTTAGCTATACATAATAGGTATTCCCCCTAATTCATTATTAATTAATTAATTTTCAAAATAGTACGACTCCAATTAAACACTTATTCTCCAAAAAATTATCGGCAAAAAGCCATTCTAAACAAACCTTGTTTATATATAATATATATATATGTGTATTTTATATGATAATGGTGGCTTACCAGTGAAATGTCATGACGTTTTGCACAAATCCAGGAGTTAAGTCAGCGAATAAACAAATACAAGTGCTCAATACAAAGTAGAGAAAATTATTAAAGAAATGGATTGCAATAGAAACCCACTCGAGTTTCGCCATTAGGATCTTCAGGTTAAATCCACTGAATTAATCGAGGTACCGATTAATTGCAGCTGATTGAATAAGATGTTACGTAACGTTAGGTCGTCGGTGGGTCATATGCGCTGGGTTTGGTGGAGATATAGTGGGTCATGTAAAAATGGTAGTAGGATTTGTTATAAGTGTATGTGTGTATATGTTTATTATTATTTATTTATTTATTTAATTTTGCTAGGTATCGTCTTGTTGTCTTTTTGGTCTATAGATGTTTATGATAGCTTTTCCTAGATGTAAGGAAATATTAAGGAAGCTGGATCTACAATTAACATTTGGTGTGTTGCTTATGGCACGCGCTTCGAATATTTGTCTTAATCTTTTGTTGTGGACGTAAGAGAGGGAAATGGTAGTAGGATTTGTTATAACTGTGTGTACTTATAGGTTTATTATACTGATTCTTCCAGAATCCCAATGTGGTTTCCGCACTGGACGTGGCACAACTGATATGATCTTCTCGGCTCGCCAACTGCAAGAAAAGTGCATTGAGCAGAATCTTGACCTCTACCAATGTTTCATCGATCTCGCGAAGACCTTTGACACAGTCGACCGCGAGGCACTCTGGACGGTTCTTGTGAAGTTAGGTTATCCTTCACATTTTATAGCCCTTGTTCGGTCTCTTCATGATGATATGAATGCTTTGGTCACATATAATGATCCCTTGCAGAGCCTGTCTCAGTCATGAATGGTGTGAAACAGGGCTGCGTTCTTGCACCACAACTATAAATATTCTTTGCAGTCGTCTTTAAGATTGTTTTTAAAAATAATATTAATGGGATTTACGATCGTTACAGATCATCTGGTAACATTCAATATAAGACGTCTAAAGGCAGATTCAAAGTGTTCACAGCCATTGTGAGGGAACTGCTATATGCAGAAGACTGTGATTTGGTAACACACACACAAGATGGATTGTTTCTCCGAAGCATGTACAGCATTTGGATTAACCATGAATGTAAAAAAGACTGTTGTCATGTTTCAGCCTGCCCCGAACAAATGTTTTGTGGATCCCACTATATTTGTATATGATGAATGCCTCAAAGTTGTCCATCATTTTGTCTATCTTGGGAGCACATTATCACAGGACAACTCTTTAGATAGAGAAATTTCCCTTAGGTTGCAGAAAGAAACGAGATCCTTTGGTTTGCTTGAGAAGAGGGTTTGGAGCTAACGTGGCATTAAGATCTCCACCAAGCTGAGTGTATACAGAGTCTGTGTGCTCACTGTCCTTTTGTACACCTGTGAGACTTGGGTTGTTTACAAACGACATCTCAGGACAATCAAGAGATTCCATCAGAATTTTAGGGATAGAATGGTTGTTATTTACAGAAGACACCACAATACTTGAAATATGTCACCTGTCTAGTATTGAGAGTTCAAACCTTAGATCACGTCTTCACTGGTCTGGTCATCTAGTTCGCATGAATAATTGCCGAATCCCAAAACAACTATTTTACGGGGAACTCTCAACTGGCAAACGTCGTCAGTGCAAGCCCAAATTGAGGTTTAAGGACTGCCTCAAAGACACTCTGAAGAACACTGCTATTGCTGTGGAGGACTGGGAGAAGCTAGCTTGTAATATACCTGGTTGGATAGCCACGATCTGCCAGTTTGTGAAAGAATGTGAGTCCAACCGAATCAAACACCAAATATTGAAGCGGGCTATTAGAAAGGGTAATTTTCAGCTCAGCAACATTCAAAGTGGAGAAGTTCCAACATGTAGTTTATGTGGAAGATTATGTCTCTCCAGGGCTGGCTTGGTCAGTCATCTGGATAGAGTGTCAAATGCTACTGGCACCTATGATGATTTTTAAAAAAACAGGAAATGGTCTAAATATTATAGGTATATATAAAATACATATATACAAATATAATATATTCACACTGGGAACCAGACTCCACACACACACACACATATATATACACATGCGTTAAGATAGCATGGACCTGGTGGTCAGAACCTGGTTAGTGTTAATAATTTTTCAATGTTTAAAATAATCTATTAAAAGTTTAAGATTTCCACTTCTTTGTTGATAAACTCCATTTTCTAATTAAATGTAAATATTTTGCAAATTTATTTCGATTTAAGTAATTGTACTTTATATTTTTTTAACCCTTTTGTATCTGGTCTTAAGATTTGGGCCAGGAGTGTATAGATAGCTTGGCTTCATCCTTATGATATTACAAATGGAGCACAGTAATTATTATCTATCTATCTATCTATACCTATATATATATATATATATATATATATATATATATATATATATATATATATATATATATATATATATATATATATATATATATATATATATATATATATATATGTATATATATAATATATATATATATTGCATAGGTGAGAAACTGTCCGTATATATATATATATATATATATATATATATATATATATATATATAAAGAAAACTTTTGTAGAAAAGGGTTCCTGTGACTCTTGAGGAAGGTGTACCTTGAACACCGAAACCATCCTAGACAGAAAAATTTCTTTTTACAACTATAAATGCTCCACATTTTGCCAAATATATTGAGCCCTTTTGGATTACCTACTAATGCTTACAATGAAAACGTGGCAGCAATTCTTGATATATATATGTGTGTGTGTGTGGTGTGCGTGTGTGTGTGTGTGTAAAATGAAACTGGAAGGGAATCCGACGGTATGTTGAAAAAAATGAATAAAGGAAAGAAAGTATAGAATGGATAATATAGGATATTTTAATCAATTTTACTTACACGTGTTTCGGTCAGGTGTTTATCCATGTGTACATTATTCAAACTATTATGATTTTTAAATAACCAAATGAAATGAAATAATAATAATAATAAAAATGTAGAAATGTTCCGCACACAAGGAAAATTCAACCTTCTTCAGAGTATATATATATATATTTCATCAGAGTAAATATATATATATTTCATCAGAAAATATATATATATATATTTCATCAGAGTAGATATATATATTTCATCAGAAAATTCGACCTTCATCAGAGTAAATATATATATATATATATTTCAGCAGAGTAAATATATATATATATATATATATATATATATATATATATATATATATATATAAAAATTTAATATACCAAGCGTATTGGTAGATCCTTGCGGAGAGAAAAAAACCAGCAAATAGTTTGATTGTAAAAATATACTACAAAACATCAACCTGGAAGAAAAATTTTTTTAAAAAAAGAAAGGACCAAGATATTCGTACCAACAAAAAATAATCTATTGGTACAGTATTTTGCCAAAAGAAAAAACAATTTATATGTATATATATGTATATAAGATATATATATATTCATATAACCGCGAGGAGAAAAGCTAATATGTAAAAAGTGCTCGATACCTAAATAGAGCCGAATAACAAAGATAATCTAATAAGTCAGATGAACCTACTATTAGTTTTGCATAAAGCTCTTCAGGGCTAAAATCTGACTAAAGAAGAAAAGGAGCCAGACAAAATAAATAGTACTAACCACAGTAGTCATTTAAATTAGCAAAACCAGACTGACCAATAAAACCACTGTTATTTATATATATATATATATATATATATATATATATATATATATATATATAAACAAGCCTGTATCAATTACTTAATACTGTAAGGATAGATAGGTTGATTGTAGTTTTTTACATCTGTGAATACTGTACGTTGATAACATTTTCCAGGAAGTTCCAATAGAATAATCCATTCCACAAAATTCTTCAGTGTGGTCCTAAAAGTTCTAACAGTAAAGTTGGGACTTTTTTTCTGGGATTCCCTTTGCCGTTCTTTTTTACCCCCCCCCCTGTTTGCGCGTATCTTTTTAATGTGGTGTTGTGTTTCCTTTAAATTCGCGATTTGAGGGCTGGAAAGGGACACGCTCTGAAAAAAGTGAAAAATGTAATGTAATAACTGAGTTGTGGACAAGCAATTACACTTCAAAGTGTTTGGCGGGGCGCGAGAGGGTGGGGCGGCGGTGGTAGGGTGGGTGGGTGATGTTCTTTATTAAGGAAGGTTACTTTCCCTTTTCGACATTTATCAGGTACGATTCTTTTTCCATTCTCTGTTAATCAAAGATATAGACATATACATATACATATACATATGTGTGTGTGTGTGTGTGTGTGTGTGTGTGTATATATATATATATATATATATATATATAATGTATGTGTGTGTGTGTGTTGTGAACGCACTCAAAAGTATTCTACGTATATGTGCAATTCTCTCTCTCTCTCTCTCTCTCTCTCTCTCCTCTCTCTCTCTCTCTCTCTCTCTCTCTCTGTGTGTGTGTGTGTGTGTAGCTCAGTCGGTAGAGCATTCGGCTAGAAACCACGATACCACGATACCTGTCCTCGCCAACTCAGCGTATGAGTAGCACAGGGATCTGTGCGGTAAAGTAAAGAGCTGATGGTAGGTGTGGCATTCCACCTCAGATGCTAAAACAATCTCCTTGGTCTAGCGCTAGTGAAAAGGGGATAGACTCCCACGCTGATTGGCTGATACCGACTTTTATATATATATGTAAATAAAGTAGTAAATTAGGCGGAGGGGCCTATTGTCAGTATCGGCCGGACAGCGAGGGAGTCTATTCCCTATTCACTTGCGCTAGACCAGGGAGTTTATTCATACATCTGATGTGGAGATCCACACCTACCTTTATCTCTCCACTTTACTGCACAGAAGATATGGTACTCATACACTGGGTGGATGAGGGCCAGTATCGAACTTTTGGTTCCGAGGCGGGTGGTCTACCGACTGAGCTAAACCAGCCTATATAATATATATATATATATATATATATATATATATATTATATAAGATGAACAAAAACTGATAAGGCAAAAAGGAATGGTTTCTTTTATGTTGTTTATTTTTCTTAACTAGTTTCGACCTTAGGAGAACATGTATTGTTAAAGAAATTGTTTTTAGAATGTTTTTAAAAAATTAAAAGTGTGCGACCAGCCACTATAATCCGGGTAGAGAAGTGTATTAGAAGTGACGAGTCCATCTGTTCAGTGAAAAAAATTTCTTTGAGTTGAATTCGTTTGAAATGTTCTTATATATATATATATATATATATATATATATATATATATATATATATTCTCTCAAATACACTGTCGGCTGAAAATAGCTAAAAGTTGTTTACATTTGCATATATATATATATATAAGTAAGTAAAGTCGTCGGGGCGGCCTAATGTCGGTATCAGCCAATCAGCGAGGGAGTCTATCCCCTTTTCACTTTGCGCTTGACCAAGGAGATTGTTTTTTGCGTCTGATGTGGGGCGCCACACCTACTATCAGCTCCTTACTTTACCGCACAGATCCCTGTGCTACTCATACGCTGAGTTGGTGAGGGCCGGTATCGAACACGAAACCTTGTGGTTCCTAACCTAACGCTCTACCGACTGAGCTATACCGGCCCTTCTATATATATATATATGTGTGTGTCTCTCTTCCCACCATCTCTCCCCTCCCTCTCTCTCTCTCTCCTCCCCGCTCTCTCTCCTCTCTCTCTCTCTCTCTCTCTCTCTCTCTCTCTCTCTCTCTGACTCAATCCAGATAAAATGATTTCAAATAAAGGGAGTATAATCGAAAAATTATAACTTTAAAACTAACTTTTCCTTTCATTTCCATTACTCCCGTCTTTTCTCTCTCTCTCTCTCTCTCTCTCTCTCTCCCTCCCTCTCTCTCTCTCTCTCTCCTCTCTCTCTCTCTCTCTCTCTCTCTCTCTCTCTCTCTGGCTTCATTTCTGATTACTCTAACTTCTTTATGTTAATTATTTAGAGTTTCTACGTATCATACAGCACGAAAAGTGTTTATACACACATGCACACAATACACACGCATACACACACACACACACACACATATATATATATATATTATATATATATAGAGAGAGAGAGAGAGAGATGTGTGTGTGTGTGTGTGTGTGTGTGTGTGTGTGTGTGTGTATTCAAGCAGATTTTCTTAAAGAACATGGTAATATTTCTTCTTTATAATAATCCCCCTGAGGATGACCAGCGATATAGTTGAAAGCACTTGGCTAAAAAAAAATATGGGACATTTTCTCTAGCATCTGGATTCCGATATAGCGAAAACAACAACAACACTTGAACGTTGAACGTCTTTATTTGAAAATTATAAAGAAGAAATATTCTGTGATCATCAGACTATAGGCGAGGAAACTGTCTGTAACTAGGGGCCGTTGACTCCATGTCCACGCTAACACACACACACACACACACACACACACACATACATATATATATATATATATATATATATATATATATATATATATATATATATATGAGAAGTAAACAAACAAACAGTGTGTTTTTGATATGGCTTTTAGCCGACAATTTTTGGGGAGAATATGTGCTTAATTGAAGTCATACCTAATCTTGAAATTTAATTTGTTGTCTATAACTCTGCTGATGAGGCCTAATAGGCTGAAATGCGCATACAGAGATTGACTTTTTCTCAATTTGTTTAGCCTTACATTTGAGCATATATGCCCGCCTAATTCATTAATTATCAACTAATTAAATTTCAAAATTAGGTATGACTTCAATCAAGCACATATTCTCCCAATATATATATATATATATATATATATATATTATATATATATATATATATATTTGTATATGTATAAGTATTAACTTACCGGTGGGTATAAGAACGATCGTTGGAAGCGCACAATATCCAGAGGTTAAGGTTGAGAAAAAAACAAATACAAAGTGCTCAATACAATGTAGAGCATATATATATATATATATATATATATATATATATATATATATTCATTGTAGTGTACAATACATTTGAGGTGCAATGGTCACTATTGGTTTCCAAGCAGCATGTTAACCACTTTTCGTCAAGACAATGCGCCTGGAAACCAATGGCAACAATTGCACCTTAAATATATTGTACACTATAATGAATAAATAAATCCAGCACTTACACCCGTAATTGAGCAATTCTCCAATACTAGAAAAAGACAAAGTGAACAGAGAGAGAGGGGAAGGGGGCAACAAATGATTAAAGAAAGAAAGACAGAAAGAAAGAAGAAAGAAAGAAAGATAAAAAGAAAAAAAAGATATGAAAGGACACAGTTGAAGCAGAAAGAGAACGAACAATGCAAAGGAAACAGCGAAGAGAAAGAGAGAGAGAGTTGGGGAGAGAGAGAGAATGAGAGAGAGAGAAACGGAAATGACAAACAGAGAGAAGAGGAAGAGGTGCGAAAGGTACAATAGATGAACAAATAATGAAAGAAGAAGGAAAGAAGGAAAAAAGAAAGAAATTTGTAGGGAACCGTACAATCGAAGGAGAAAGAGAAACAAACAAGGCAAAGGAAAAGCCTGAAGGAGAAGAGAAAGAGAGAGAGGGGGAGGGAGAGAAAGAAAGAAAGAAAGAAAGAAAGAAGAAAGAAAGGGGGTAAGAAGTAAAAAAAAAAAAAAAAAGCCCCCAAAAAGAAAATGTCTTCCATTTGGCATCCATTCCCACGCCCTAAATTAAAAAAGGACATTTTTATCGTTTAATTTTTGCTCCGTTATTAAATAAAAATCTTTTCTCCATCGGAGGAGTCATTAATTTATTTAGACTTTGCTCGCAATCAAGACCCCGTCAAAAATACGGTTTTATCATTCGCGCATATTTCTCTCTGGGGAGATTTTGTCGGGTTGAATAGCGGACAAAACACACCACCAGATCCACAATGTGCTCGTTTATTCAACTTAAAAGGACATTTTTTGTTTGTTTGTTTTTGTTTTTGCAATTTCAAATTCCTGATACGATTTTGTAGAATGGAAAGCGAATAACTATAAATCGAAAAAGAAAGGCTTCTTTTTTTTTAATTTCTAAGAAAACTAACTACAATCAATTATATTTGATATACGAAGGAGAGTCAAAAATTATCCGCACTTTCACCATAATTAAAAAAGGAAAGTAGGTGGGATGGCTTATTGTCGGCATCAGTAAAGGAGTCTTCCCCTTTTCAATAACGCTAGACCAGGGAGATTGTTTTTGCTTCTAAGATGGAGCACCACCCTTTACGGCACAGTTCCAAACCGTGCAACTCATTCGCTGAGTTGGTGAAGTCCGGTATTGAACCTGGAACCTTATTGGTCCGAGCCACCGTGTGCATATATATATATATATATATATATATATATATATATATATATATATATATATATATATATATATATATATATAAAGAA
Organism: Doryteuthis pealeii; assembly: GCA_023376005.1. NCBI lineage: Eukaryota > Metazoa > Mollusca > Cephalopoda > Myopsida > Loliginidae > Doryteuthis > Doryteuthis pealeii. The sequence goes on from CM042141.1 coordinate 92,520,639, forward strand.
ACATGGTTATGTTGGCATTTTTCGAGGCGCGTTGTGTAATAGTTAGAGTCGTGGAAAATGGACTCGTTGACCAAAGTTCAAATCCTAGACGAGGCGTTTTGCATTTTGCATAGAACTAATACCCTTGGGAAAGGTATGAATCCAACTCCCCCCGCCAGCTATAGGTAAATAGTAGGGCAGACTGGACTCTTAAAAATTGGCTAGGTAACCAGTTTAGGAGAAGGAAAACTCTGAATTTAAACCTGTTAAACCCCGCTTAAGAAATTGACCTTGTGTCGCATCCTGCTCGTGTGGAGGAGTTGGTAAATATATATACAATGAATGTCAAAAAAGTATCGAGATTGTTTGTACTTTTTGACACACCTTGTATTCTGAAAAAAAAATAACGTTCCATTCATTAATTTTTTTCAGAATACAAGGTGTGTCAAAAAGTACCAAGTTTAAAGCTGTATTTACCAAGATAGAAATGAAGAATGAAGGGAACTTTTTTTCAGAATACAAGGTGTGTCAAAAAGTTCAAAGAATCTCAATAGTTTTTTGACACACCTTGTATATAAAGAAACAACTACAGAAAAATGTAAATAGGAACGTATAAAATATGCAATTTTGTAATATATTATCATCTGCGAGACTAGCTTGCGAACCATTACACAACGATGGGACTCTCTCACCGTTGGTTTTGTATGACTGTGATATCTGTAACAGCATGTGTTTCCACTGTGTGTGTGTGTGTGTCCTTCAGTAAAGAAACATCAAATCAATTATTCAACTCGGACTCATTATTTATGTCTTTGATCTGATACTTAAGTAAATTATCTGTCGTTCATTTTCCGAGTCTATCACTTCCCCCGCATATATGACGTCATCCGAGTGACGTCACACGTGCACTGATGCTCAAAATTACTTTCTGAATTTCCTGTGTCGTTACGTCAACCAAGTGTACGTGTCGGTTTTGCTTTCCTGAATTCCACGTTTATGACCGATTCTAATTGGGGGGGGGGCGCTCTGATCTTTTAGATCCTGCTATTACGATTAAAGAGAAATCCAATCCTATTTGATATTTCTATTTTATTCTCATTTAATTTTAGTCTGCAAAGAAATTCCATTACTCTTATACGTAGGACACTCCGAAAGCAAAGAATCCTATTGAATTAAAAAGGAAGGTTCAATCTCTACTGCCATAGCTCCAACATCTATATCTGCAGTGTAAAAACATTATTAAATATGAAGCATTAATTTTGGAGCTGGAAAAATGCTTAATATCGAGACTCTTGTTCACTGCAAGCAAAGATTTATAGTCATATATATATATATATATATATATATATATATATATATATGATCTTGCTGAATCGAAAAAAAACGGAAATGTGTGTGTGAGTATGTTCGGATAAAAAGGTGTAGAAGACAAGGGTATAGCGTCTTGAGAGGATTAATATGACACCTAAGTTCAAAATAAATATTAATTTTTTTTCTAGAGAAGAAAGAAAGAGAAAACAAAGATTTCAATGAACGGTCTTCTAAACAAAGGTAAGGTCACCGTGTGTTAAAGTCTCGGGTTGGATGGGATTTGGGATGAGATTTTAGAAATGGGTGGGCAAAAAGAGATTTGGAAGATATTTATTTCGGCAGTTGAGTTTTGGATTCATTTGACTTCTATAAAAATAATTCCTGAAATAAGTAGAAACTGTCGGCAAAGTGAGATGCTCTCTCCCTTTTTGGCTTGACCAGACATGAGAGTACAGATGAATGACAGACAAATGCCGGATTGTCACACGTTTCATTTGACCATTGGAATAAGAACCCTATCCTTTCTTTGTTCTCTCTGTACTCAGGCTTGGTCTCAAGTGTATAGACATGGGAATTGGAATGTAATATTGAAATTGGAGAATATACACAGAACAGTGATAAGACTAATAAAAAGACTAAATATATTACAGTTACAGGGAGAGATTGGGGACATTAGGATTTGGTACTTTATTTCTTGAAAGAAGAATGAAAGGTGATCTAATTGAAACTTTCAAAATAATGGAATTTCTCATTTCTATTTTCAAACATCTTTTAATTTCTAAAGCAGATTTCGAAATTGGATATTTTGCTAATAGAGTAATATATCTGTGGAAAAATGTCTAACCAAATCAAAAATAGCAATAATGTGAAAAAACGGATTGAATTGGATTATATCAGATATAATGGTAAAATTAAGAGGGCATTTTGGGGTATTATCAGATGGATTACTTAATAGAACTAGCAAATAAATGCACCCTCCGGTGCAAGTATTTGAGTTTTAATGTAATATTAAATTAGGCTAATGAAACTAAATAAGAAATTATTTTTTAATAACTCTTTTCAAAACATCATTTTTAATTAAAGTAAAGAATAAAATCACAGTTATTTCTTCTTGTTTATGGATTTCTTTTAATATTTTGTTGTATATATAAATACAATTACATGTTATCTGTATGTAGATAAGGCCAACAATATTGATAATATAAAACAATTTTATTAATAATTGAGGTTTAAATAAAAATAAAATCATGTAGAATGTGACTTAAAGAGGAGCGTGACTAGGGTACTGATATAGTTTCGTTACAGATAGACAGACACACAATCTCCATTATATAAGATATAATAATATTATAATAATATAATAATATAATAATATATATAATTTTCGCACTGAGTATTCATTTTTTTCAGAGCAGTTTCTTCAGCTCTCAGGTCTTTTTTTCACATTTTGATCGCTGTACTCTCCGGTCTTCCGCAGACGTCTATCAAACTGAACACTTTATTAGATTCGTGGGCATGTGGTCTCGTGACTGTGCCTATTAAATTTGGTGTCAAATAAACGTTGAAACGCCTTGATGATACTGATATGAAGACGCAAGTGAACATCTTATATAATGAAATAACGATGTCTAGATGAGTAGTCTAGATGTCTAGACGAATCATTGTAAATTCTCGATACTTTTTGATAAGCGATGTTTTGACGAAACACAGACACGTCACAATCAAATAGATTTAGAGACTTTTGTTTCATTGTTGACGTTGATCAGGTTCAATCCTTTGCAAAGGTTAAGGCGAAGCATGGGAAAATGTCTGAATATCTTCAGATTTAATTTACATACTTAATTTAAATTGTCACGCTTTGAGAATATTCTGGTGAGGTAATAAAATGCCAATGATTTTGGCTTCTTTTCTTTTTAATTGAATTTTATTTTGATGATGGGTTAAGATTCACACACACACACACAACATACATACATACACACACATACATACACATACACATATACACACGCACACATACAAACACACACATGCACACACATGCACACACACATACAAAAAACTCTAACGAAATAATCTTTTAAATTAGTTTATTTCATTGAAACGGGCTTGGTGCGTGTTCCGTTTTTATCATTAATTCTGTCTAAATTTGAGATAATGTAATTTAAATATGGCTAAATCAGGACAGAGGTGGTTTTTATTTCCGCACGCAGACACACATACCGACGCACACGCACAGAGACACACACACATACACACACACTCACTAACACACGCACCCTCCCTTCAATCGGCTGGTCACGTCAAGACCTAGCACTTATATGATTGTCCCGACCCTATTGCTTTTAT
>CM042141.1:92526777-92564277 GCA_023376005.1 Doryteuthis pealeii
TGTTAGGGGAATTATTTTTTACGATTATTATATTTCATGAAATCTGAAAATAAATAAACAGATAAAAAACGATTTAAATTTTTTTTCTATAAAGATAATAGCCTGAATAATTATATCAGGTTTTTATAAGTTTCTATACGGGATTTTGTTTTTAGTAAACATGATTTCTGAATTCTACTAAAAAGATGTCAATATTATGACATAAAATTGTCTCAAATCACTCAAAAATACAGGATTACATGAAAAAAATATTTTCAATGTTTAAAAAAAAAATTCCCCAAAATAAACACTGTAATACATAAATTTTCGGTGATTTTTTAAAAAATTGTTCCTAAAAATGTTTTCGCCCGGTCATGGACCGGGTACTATTGCTAGTATATATATAAAGAGAAAGTTTTGTATGTACGTGTCGACTTATAACTAAAAAAAAATACATCACTCAGATTCGAAATTTGCATACACCTTAATACATTTCTAACTAAGAAACACCAAATTTGGTTATTGATTTTTACTTATTAAGGGATATAATTAATTAATTAAACAAAAATCAAACGATTTTCGGAAAGCATCGTATAGCTGCTAGTGCAGCTGTTGTATCAGCAGGAGCTGCCTGTTGGCTATATCAACAGTGATTCAAAATGTCCGCTAGAACTATTACTTCGTGTTGGACCTTCTTAATAACAAACATTGTTCTATTTCTACTAAAAAGCCAACATTATTTTGAGTGTAATTGTTTTGTAATTTAGTACGAACTGTTAACATTTTTTTTTTAGAAATAAAGAAAAAAATCAACTTTTCAAAGCAAGAGTATCCTTTTAAATGTAAAAAGAAAATTGTAATACGAGAAAATTTACATATACGAAAAAACAAAAATTAAATAAAACATTTTTATCAAATTTTTTTACGTATACTTTCATATTTCTTAGAATAAAATATATCCATTTTTAATCATTGATACTCAAAAAAATCTTTTAAAGAAACTATTCATAGAATAAAGAAATTTGAATTAATACGCGAAATATTTCCCCACAAATAAGCTAATGTTTAGTTGGCTTCTTTGTTACTTTTTGTTTTAGGGCTCAAAAAAGAAAGAAATTACAATGTTACATTTCATTTTAACTCAATAAGCAATTAAAAACTGAATTTAAAATTGTTTTACGTACGAAAAAGTTTTTGAAAAAATTATTCAAAACATTCACAAGTTACTTTTTAAAATATTATTCTCAATGTAAACAAAAACAATTCGCAAATTCTTAGCGATTAAAAAAAAAACACAATTATTATTTTCAAATTGTTAATTGGATTGGAAACCAAACCATTCACTTTTCAGTGAAACTTTTGGTAGACAATAATATTCTATTTACAAAATAACACTTGCTGAGCATTGGTGTATAATACAAAGTATATAATTAGAGACGTTCAATCTGCCACGTTAAATTTAACACAATGAAACTTGAATAAAGGTTATATATCTTCTTCTTCATTCTTCTTCATTTTTCTTCTTCTTCTTCCTTATCTTCTTCTTCATTTTCTTCTTCTTCTTCCTTAGCTTCTTCTTCTTCTTCTTCTTCTTCTTCTTCTTCTTCTTCTTCTTCTTCTTCTTCTTCTTCCCCATGAAGCATTCATCTGGTGTGATCAACCGTGATGCATCATTGGAATTAAATGCAACAAATCAACTTGTCTTTTTACTCTTGATTTGATTCCTTCACGAATTTGACTTTATTTTGTTGAGGTGGACAGATATTAAGTTGCTCATATTCAACGGCATCGACACAGAAGAAAACAAAATGTCCGTCAGTTTTAACACAAAAATGTGCTTCTTATATTTCCATTTCCGGCAAACACAGCATTTTTTGCACTATCAAGAATATGCACCCCCGGACGTAAGTATGTAAGTTTTAATATCATAAAATACATTGAATTAGAAAGACTATCGAAATTAAATAAGAACGCATATAAAATGATTACAATTATTTTAATTATATGTTAATTGTTTTTTATATAAAATAAATCATAGGATTGATTCTAATACGGAGAATAAAACAATATTTGAAATCAATAACACCAAATAATCATTTATCCATCACGGTTTTGTTAAAACCAGTATGCAAATTATTCACACCATATTCTATGTAAACATTTATTTCTTAATGGTATATAACACACATTGCAGGATTTTTAAACACATTAATAATATGGGTTGTTTTGAAGCAAACCCATCTTAGCGAGACATTTATAGTCATTGTTAATAAATCATAATCATCATCATGCCGTGGAATTAGCACGGATATCCGTGACAATCTTTCGTCAACCTTGTCATTCATTGCCACCGGGAGGTCCTCTGCGCAGCATCCAGGGTCCGCGCAGAGTTGGCCAATGTAGATCCTTGCTGGCCGGTCCACATTAGCATGTCCATGTGTTGGTTTCCATAAGAGAATATCGCTTATGAGTCCGTCCTTGCTTCTCCAGCAGTGTCCAGTATGTCTTGTCCGTCTCACTTGGACGGTTTGTGAGATGGGGGCAAGTGGTCGTACAGCACCTTCCTTGTGGGGTGTTGTATCCACGACTTGTTCAAGATAGCACGCAGCACTCTTGTGCAGCTCCCATCTAGGTTATTCTCTAGGCCCCTCGTTAGGGTCCAAGTGGTGCAGCCATATAGCAGCACTGATACAACCACAGCTTGGAAGAATTGTCGTTTTAACTTGTCTATATAACTGATAATCTGTTTATAGCCGACCAAGCCTTCCCTATTCGTGCATTAATATCGTTTTCTGTGGATGAGATAATACTACCTAAGTATGCGAGTTGTTCTATTGGCTTTAGAGGCTCACCGTCGAGAGTGGAGATGCCTCCTTTCTTTTTAAAGTTAATAAAAAGAAAATAAATAAGATGCTAATTAAGATTAAATAATGATTATTTAATTACCATTGAGAATATAACGTAAATAACTAAGAGAATTGTGACATTGGTGATGACGTAGTTTCGGTTACAAACAGACAGACACATAATCCCCATTATATATATAGATATGTCTACAATTTCCTTGTAAGTTTCTTAAAAATCTCACCATTTCATCTAGTATTTTCTTTCATCTTTAATTTTTACTTGCTTTTTTTATCTGCTCTTCAAGAGATTAACGATCAGATTAAGTTGTAATGAAGAAGCAACTACAAATTAAACATAGCAGAAAATACAAGTCAACATTATCATTTAACGGTTGTCTTCCAAACAGCCGATCCGGGTTCGACACCCGGCTGAAGCGTATACTTTTAACTCATAAAAAGAGACCAGAACTTGTGTTAATTAACAAGAAGAAGGGGAAATTCCATGTCAAATCATCCAGAAAAAAGTAAAATTGTCACCCACCCACTTCAATTTTTCTGAATTTTTTTCCAGTAGGGAAACTCTAGAACTCATTTTACAGACAAAAATAGATTATAAAAATCGCGATTTTTCGTGAACCCACCAAATTTGGAGAGCTAAAAATCGACATAAGTCCGCCAATTTTTAGAATTGAAAGCTCAAATTTTGGGGATTGTCTAACTTTATCATTATCCACACTTGGACAAAATTTCAGAAAAATTGATGTGTGTGGGTGACATGGCCTGGATGATTTGACATGGAATTACCATGAAGGTAACGGTGCTACGAATTGTATTTGGCGCGCTTGGAACATTCTCTCAAAGGATTGAGCGGAAGACTGGAGGAATTGGAAATCTAAGAATTTGAAGAATCGAGATCATGCAGACCACAGCATTGTTAAAATCGACTAGAATATTCGGAAGATTTATAGAGACTTGATTTGTTTTTTTCGTTGTTTTGTTTTACTGAATATCAACCCTTTACGAATCATTTAATATCGAATCAAGTCATTTTGAAAAACAAAGGACTCGGGTTGCTTATAGTACCTGCTGTTGCTTAAGTGATCACTCAATTAAGTATTGAATAGGCTCGTCGCTTTGGAGATCTGAGGAGACTTTCTGTCACTCAGACTCTTGTTAAAGACCACCAGTTTAATGTGTTGTGAAAGATTCACAAGGAGTGAATTAAACCTTATAATATCTTTGATGACAATGAAATTTAATAGACCAATCATAATTAATTGAATAGGCTAAACTCTTCTCGAAAGTTCAGTGTTTCATCATCCGGTTGGTTGATTCTTTAAGTACATGGTCGCACTATAACTAGAAAATAATTATTGAATCGTGCTTATATATAACGCATTTAACAACATAATTTGATTTATTCAAATACTAAAAATCAAAAGTTTATAGTTGAGAGGGAAAATGAGTTCTTAGTCGATCATTTATTTTTGATCTTTTTTGTTTTTTGTTTTTCCCCTCTCAACTCAATACTTTTATTTTTTCAATTTAAAAAAAAAACAAATTATGTTGTTCAGAGCCTTTTATAAATTTGTACCCACTCTATATATATATATATATATATATATATATATATATATATATATATATATATTCCTGTAGTTAGGATCTTTCCATGTGTGGTTTAATCAAGCTGATGCGGGTAGACCGTAAGGAGAGCTCAATGTGCCTTGTGCCAGTGAATGAAAGGACAGAGCAAGATATTCAGTAAATGAAGGAAAAAACTTTAAATATGCTTCATTACAATCATTTATTAATACAGTTGAAATAAATTGTAATGAAGCAAGTTTAGAGTTTTTTTCCTTCATTTACTGAGTATATATATATATATATATTGTAAAATTTATAAATTTATTATATATTTGAAGTTCAGAAACTTCATCAGAATGATTCTGAAGACGTTTTTGAACAAATAGAGACGAAATATTAATTGAATCAATTGTCTGTGTCCGTTATTCACCTTTTTTTGTAATTGTTACACACACAGATACACACACAGATACACACACACACGCACGCACGTACAAACACACACACACACACACACACACAGATATATATATATATATAATATATATATATATATGAAATATAAATTCGAAGGCAATACAATGCGTAAAAAATAAAGACAAAAAGATGTTTTATATGTCTTTATTTTTTACGCATTGTATTGCCTTCGAATTTTATTATTTCATAACATATTTAACAATGCTTAAAGCAAATTACCAATTATATATATATATATATATATATATATATATATATATATATATATATATAAAGGCCAGTTTAGCTCAGTCGGTAGAGTGTCCAACTAGGAAGCACAGAGTTCCTGGTTCTATACCGTTCCTCGCCAACTCAGCGTATGAGTAGCACAGGGATCTGTGCGGTAAAGTAAAGAGATGATGGTAATTGTGGCGCTCCACCTCAGACACAAAAGCAATCACCTTGGTCTAGCGCTTGTGAAAAGTGGATAGACTCCTTCGCTGTCTGAATGATACCGACTTTAGGCCAACCCAGTGAACTTATTGATAGAGCATGATAGGGTACTGTGGACATGAAGTCAAGGTTTCGGGGAAGGTTTTTTTCTTTTCTCACAAAAGATAGTGACTTCAAAGTCTATAGCATCTTATGACTTAAACTCCTGAAGATTGACAATAAAGGTCTTTTGTTTGCTTTGCATGTTATTACTCGGCGTTGGACTGTTGAATCGGCATTGTAAGCTGCAACAATGCTATTAGGACGATTGTACAATGCGAACAGCATGGCAGACAATTAAAGTAAACAAAGCTTTCTTCAAAGAAAGAAAATGGAGGATCTCTCTCTCTCTCTCTCTCTCTCTCTCTCTCTCTCTCTCTCTCTCTCTCTCTCTTCTTGTTGTGGCATGTTATTATGACATGTGCAAGACAGCTGAGCTGGCTGCATTGAGGAGACAACTGGTTCTGGTAATGAAAGGCAGTGGATGTGGGCATTAGAAATATGTGATATATTTCAATGAGGAAGAGCAAGGGGGAGAGTCAGGATGGAAATCGGTCTCTCTCTCTCTCTCTCTCTCTCTCTCTCTCTCTCTCTCTCTCTCTCTCTCTCTCTCTCTCTCTCTCTCACACACACACACACACACACACACACACACAATCTGGAATCAGGCAGTAAATGCCAAAAAGGAGAGAAAGAAGAGGATTATACAAATAATGAATATCAGTCGCCAACACCTTTGGGCGGGAATTCGTTTGTTTATTTCTCTTTGACGCTATTCATTTTTTATAGCAGTCTAACTGTTTCCTTCACTGTCGAGTTTTCACATCTATCTTTCTAACTATCTATCAATCACAATCGGCTCGTATCTATATATCTCTATCCAAGTATGTTTCTCTCTCTCTCTCTCTCTCTCTCTCTCTCTCTCTCTCTCTCTCTCTCTCTCTCTCTCTCTCTCTCTCTCTCTCCATATATATATATATATATATAACCCATCCACAGACACCATGTTCCGACGTTTCACGTCTCATCAGTGTGTCTAGAGACATCAACTATTTCTGAGTAAGAGCGAAACCTTTCATTAACCCGGTCCCTTAACCTCTCGTCCGTCGACAGATGCCATTAAGGGGCGATGTTTTAACTGATAAATACATACATCAGTGTATATTTTAGGATCACCAGAGAGATCATATCTGTAAACAAGAGACGATCATTGCCTTATTACGTTAGCGGTGAAAGTTAATTAACGTCGCTCCTAGACAGCTCTACCGGGTTTGGGGAGCATATCTTTGTCAATCTATATCTCTTTATTTCCACTACTTGTTCACCACGGGCTGGATGTGGTACAAGGTCATAAATACGGTGCATCCAGCAATGATCGAACACGTTATTCAGTGGTAATTTCCTAATCATTACACCACGATGAGTAATTTCCTAATCATTACACCACGATGAGTCACCTTGTTCATATCTATCTCTCAATCCCTATCTATCTATATCTCTATCTATCTATGTATATCTATCTATCTATCTATCTATCTTTCTCTCTCTCTCTCTCTCTCTCTCTATATATATATATATATATATATATATATATATATAAATATATATATATATATATATATATATATATATATATATATATATATATAATGTAATATAATATAATATAATGAAATAAATATATAAAGGTTTTACATATCTATTTATTTGGCGACAAAGGAACATTCACGACCATATTGGTTTCATGCGAGGCAGTCATCAGGTGAAGATGTTTATTTGAAACATATTCACCTGATGATTGCATCGCATGAAACCAATATGGTCGTGAATGTTCCTTTGTCACCTAATAAATAGATATGTAAAACCTTTATATATTTATCTTATATTATATAACAGCTCTATTTTTTTATATTGAGCACTCTACCAATAATACTGCCTTTGGTACACCGTTCTAGCAAAAGCTGAAACAGTGACCATCCCACACTATATATATATATATATATATATATATATATATATATATATATATAGAGAGAGAGAGAGAGAGAGAGAGAGTGTGTGAGAGAGAGCTTTTTCTATTTATATATATATATAGTTTTTTAAGTTCTCTGGCAAGGTCTAAGTATTTGTCTACCTGTTTGTTTTGTTTCACCTGGACGACAAAATCCACATTGTGGTAAATTCTCTTCTTCTACTTAATTAACAATAGGTCTATTATGATTTCATTCCTGTGAGTTTTCACACCAGCGTTAGCTGATGATCATTCTTAGCTGTCTGAGTGACAACAAATCTCCACAGGTCTCAAGGACTCTTCTGAGCATTTTTGCCGATTTCAACAATGTTATTGTCTCAATTCTTCCTCGTTTCTAAGCTTTTGTGAGCCGTTCCAAGTGCTCCAGCTACAATTAGTATCACTTTCACCATCATATTCCACAGCTTTTTCAATTCTCGAGCAAGGTCCAGGTATTTGTCTAATTTTTCGTTCTCTCTCAGCTTCCCCCTGTGATCTGCTGGAATTGCAAAATATACCAGTTTACAGGCTCTCTTTTTTTTCTTTTTCTTTTTTTTTTTTGTTAATCAATACTAGGTCTGGTCTTCTGGCTAGGATAAGGGGATCCGTCTTTATCTCAAAGTCCCAGAGAATTTTATATGTTTCATTCTCAAAAACAGATTCTGGTTTATGCATATACCATTTAGTTGTATTGTTAAAATTTAATTTTTTGCATAATTCCCAGTAGATCGCCTTTCCAACCCAGCCGTGCCTAGCTTTGTATTCTCATGGTTCTAGTTTGCTGCATTCGCTTAGTACATGGTTTATTGTCTCATCTCTGTCATCACATATCCTATATTTGCTATTTGTGTTGTGTCTTATTAATTTTTGCTTTGATATAATTTGTTAATATGGCATTGTTTTATGCAGCCATTATTAGTAAATCGGTTTCTCTCTTGAGGTTTCCCCTTTAACCATGTCCGGATCTTTTCATGTGTTATCTCCTAAATTTTTCGTTAGAAGTCTCCATATAATAGTTTATCTTCCCATTTCTGTTTTTGTTATTGTATTTTTTCTATTTGTCCATATGTTGCAGCTGATGTTATTGGTTGCTGTAATTAATCTTTCCTTTCTTTTTTGTGTGTATTTTTCTTGTCCTTGGATTGAGGCATCTACGCACTCCTCTATATTGGCAAGATCTAGTTAAAAAGAATGACTTTGGTATTAAATTACCCAGTGAGGGTTGACATACCGTAAAACCAACAACTAACGTATATGCATTTGTACAGACTACTTTAATCAACAAAGACAATGAAGTTGAAATCTGTTGGGTTCGAATTCTGTTAGAAGATTTTTTTTTAATTTACGATGGGGCCATATTTTTTTTGGAATTACAAGAATCTAATAATACATGTGCTTGGTGTGATTGCCTTAGAACCAGACACAATTCCTGACAGTGAATGGGTTAGTCTTTTAGTAAACTTACCTGTTTATAATTGACAGGAGCCAATTAATCTTCAATATATATATATATATATATATATATATTATATATATATATGTGTGTGTGTGTGTGTGTGTGTGTGTGTGTGTGTGTGTGTGTGTGTAAAACTAGGATGAAATACTTTGCTAGAAAGAAGAACGAGATAGAATCTAATTGAAACTTTCAAAATATTAAATGAAATTACTAATTATGGTTGACAACTTTATTCCTCGAAATGGAAATTTACTGCAAAGACAAATGTCAAATTCTAAGTGTATTATCAAATGGAAGTTTTTGCTCAAAGAGTAATACATTTTTGAAACAAATTGTCTAATCAGATCAAATACAGTTATAGTGTAAAAAAAATTAAAGATTAATTTGGAGGATTTCTGAAAAAATTGTCAGAAGAAAAATTTAAGAGGTTATTTTTGGGGACTATCGCGTGAATCACTTCACAAAATTTGATCTATATACTAGGTATGTCATAAAAGTTCCAGGACTGGTGTCACAAAAAATTATTTCGAATCCAAACAACAAACTACAAGTTACCCCCTTTAAAGTAATCCCCCATGAATCTCATACACTTTCCCATCCTTTTCTGACACGATTGCATGCACTCCTGGAAGGATTCTTCCAGGTTTCTCTGTAGCTCTGCCGTCACGGTCTTTTTGATGTCGTGCACATCATCAAAACGGGTTACCTTGATGACCCTCTTGAGTTTGGAGAAGAGGAAAGAATCGCATGAAACCAGGTTGGGTGAGTAGGGAGGTTGTCTCAGTACAGTGATGTTCTTCTGGGCCAGGAACTCTCGGATATTCAGGGCAGTGTGGGCAGGTGCGTTGTCATGGTGAAGCACCCACGAGTTGTCCGGCCACATCTCTTGCCTCTTCTCATGCACTGAACGAAGCAAACACCGCAGTATCACTTTGTAGACATGCTGGTTGACGTTTGTCCCTGTGGCAAGAACTCGCAGTGGACGATGCCCCCCACATCGAAGAATGCAATCAACCTGGAAGTTTTCTGACTTACCTCGAATATATGTTATATTAACAAATAAGCAAGGATTTTTTCAAAAAATTGATATTTTTAATTTAATGTTTGAAGATAGAAAAAGGGGGAGATGCCCAAGGAGACATAACAAAAAAATGAATAAATAAACAAACTTGTAATAATCAAAGATTACTCAGCTGAAGCAGTATACATGAATTTAATGTATTCACACCAGTTCAAGATCAAAATTTTTCAGCTTATTTTCAATAAGGGTAGCCAACCTGAAAGATAAAAATAAATATATCGTATTGCTTTCTGCACAGATCTCGTATGAAGAAATGGCGAAAAATGCCGGCCGCAAGCAATGTGGCCATATAACATTTTTAAAAGACGTTTATACTTGGCACTCGTATGATAAGTTTATCGAAATAATGTCATTGAATAACAGCGAAAGATATCAGGTTCATTGTTTATTTGGCAAACAGGATTGTCCTTTGGTAAGATGTCAGGTCACCATTAATTTAGAGATACAGATGGGTACGCGACACTAAGAAATACGACACAACCAAACGGATGTAATGATAAATGTGTGGAAGAATTTTCAACATGGCGGCCATATGTGAAATTCCGGAGGTTTTCGGAATTAAATTGGAACAATAAGATTATTGCTCCGTCTATTTGTTTAGAGGGAGATATTTATTCCCAAAAGATTAAAACCACACACACTCGTTTAGGCAGTTCCAAATGTTGGTTTGTTGTTAGATTGGTTAGTTTTACTATTCTTTATATCTGCGAGGGTCATTCAAAAAGTAATGCCATTTTGTTTAGGACAGGTATAATTACCAACACAGGAACATGTATCCTACATCAAAATGAAGCTAGTCCTCTGTGAATCACATCCCTACTTCTCCACATAGTCACCGTTTCTCTCAATAGCAATGTTCCACCTTCGAATGAGAGCATGTATACCTGTCCCGTAACATTCTGTTGACTGTCATTTGAGCCACTTATTCACTACAGATTTCACTTCCCCGTCATAATGTTTGCCTCAGACTATCACCTCTTCGGCCCCATGAAAGAGGGTTTGAGAAGCAAACATTATTCTATCATCGTGAATAATCTGTCTCTAGCAGTCCATACCTTCCAGTGCGGGCATTAGCATCACCTTCTGTGGATGAGATATTACTATCTAGGTATGCAAACTGGTCTACCGATTTTAGAGTCTTACCATCGATGTGGTTTCAAGCATGTAAACATGGTTCCTAATATTCTATGTAACAATACTATGACACTTTTGTATGTAGTCGCCCTCAATATGTATGCATTTGTATCATTGGTTCACAAACATACATTAGAAAATCAGGTTCTTAATTAATAAAATGCTGAAGATTTCATTACTATTAGATAATTCCCTAATTTATGGTAATTTTCTTTAATCAAAAAAATGTTTATTTACATCCCTGATGACATATATATATATATATTATATATATATATATATATATATATATATATATATATATATATAATTCATTGTTCATTTCTATCTTGGTAAATACAGCTGAGCAATTCCATTTCAAATCATCCAGAAAAAAGTAAAATTGTCACCCACCCCCTTCAGTTTTTCTGAAATTTTGTACAGGTGTGGATTAGGTAAAAGTTAGACAATTCCCCAAATTTGAGCTTCCAATTCCAAAAATTCGCCGAGTTATGTCGCTTTTAAACCCAAAAAATTTGAGGAGGGGAGAGAAAAATGGCGACATTTTGTAATCTATTTTTGTCTATAAAATGAGTCTATAGCTTCTCTACTCCTAAAAATTGGTTTATAGAAGCTTGTTGGCCTGGGAAATCCAAAAATGTTATCAAAATAGGCATAAAGTTAAACTTTTTTTAAGTTATTAAGGATTTCGAATTTTTTCATGTTTGGAGAACGTAGCATCAAGCCAATTCCTTTAGAACTAAAGTAAATGGAGGGGCGTGGTTTAATGGTTAGAGTCGTAGGAAATGGACACGTCGACCCGATTTCAAATCATGGACGAATCTGGCGCTAATACCCTTAGGAAAGATATGAATCCAATTCTCCCTCCAGCTATGGGCAAATAGCAGGGAAGACTGGGCTCTTTAACCATGGCTAGGTAACCAGTCTAGGAGAAGGGAAACTCTGAATTCAAACCTGTTAAACCCCGCTTAAGAAATTGACCTTGTGTCACATCCTACTCGTGCGGAGGGGTTGGTAAATATATATACAAAGTAAAGACATTGCAGCCATTTATCTGAAATATTTGACTGGACACGGTTATGATTTTGTTTTTAAGTGAATAGTTTTGAAGTACGTCAACCGTATATATAAACTAAAATTGGAAATAAATTTCTAAAAATATCAATTTTGTTCATTTTCTTCCCTTTATTACGATGGCTATTTTGTCATCTTTTTGCCTACGTTGTTTTATAGAAACCTAATTTCCTTTCTGTAAATTTCAGCGCAGCCATCTTGGTCTCCAAAGAGAAGGGAAGCTATTGAGTGCAAGTCCTCACCAATTACTAAAACAAACCTAACATACGTGGCACTCTCTTCTATCGAACCAAGCCTTGACAAATTGAGAAATAAGAAGCAGTCTCACTGTACATATTTACTGTATATTAGGGGGGGGGTAGTTTATATTGATGATAGATTTTTGTATTAAATAAAGCTCATTTCAACATCGCTGGATAAATACTTTTTATTCGAATATCCAAATTTCTCGCGGAAATCTTTTACCTGATTTTTGTGTGCACATGATGATCGGTGATATAGTCGGCACCCAGTTTTATTATTATTGATAGTCTTGTGTATTTTTCTCTTTTGTTTATTTTCAGTGAGGCAGTTGCAGATTTGAAGGAATTCAGAAAAGCAATTACTTTTGCTGCCTACATTAGTGCGAGTTTTCTTGTTATCGGATTCGTCAATGTTTGTATAAAAAGTAACAGACGGTGTTTGTTTGTTTGTCTGAAATGAAAGAGTTTCATAGAGTTTTTTTTTTTGGAGGGGGGGGGGGCTGACACGCTTTGTATAAAAAAAGAAGTGGCAAGACAAAAAGAAGAAGAGATTTAAAAAAAAAAGGGGGGAGAAGGAAGAGAAGCGAGAGAAAAGGAGGAGGAAGAGGAGAAGATTGGGGAAAAGGTAGCAGAAAAAGACAGAAAATAGAAATGATAAGACTATAAGAAGAAGATTGAAAAAGAAATAGAGGAGGAGGGAGGATAAGAAGGAGGTGGAGGGAAAGAAGAGAGAGAAAGGGAGGGGGAGGAGGAGGATGAAGAAGAAGGAGGAGGAAGAGGAGGAGGTATCACAAAAATACAAAGAATAGAAATAAGAAGACGAGAAAATTGAAAAAGAAATAGAGGGGGAGGGAAGAAGAGAGTGGGGGTGGAGAGGAAAATAGAGAAAAGGATGAAGAAGAAAAAAAGAGAAGAAGAAGAAGAAGAAGAAGAAGAACAACAACAACAACAACAACAACAACAACAACAACAACAATATAGACAGAAAATATATAATAATAATAATAATAATAATAATAATAATAATAATGATAAAGTAGAAGAAGAAGAAGAATGCAGAGAAATAATAATAATAATAATAATAATAATAATAAATAATAATAAGAAGAAGAAGAAGAAGAAGAAGAAGAAGAAGAAGAAGAAGAAGAAGAAGAAGAACTATCAATAAATTACGTCGACTCTGTCAAGAGTCTAGCTGAGTATACGAGGCAGAATAATGAAAGATTGATGACAATATCCAAAGTTGTAAGAGAACTGAAAGGAAGACGAAAATACGCCACCTTGTCGGGTGGGGAGAACCTTAGGATACGCTGACTGTATCTCCTGCAGAGAGGTAAGACGCCCATCAAAGAGTTGTGTTTAATCTCCCTTTTTATAATGCTGTAGTGAAAAAAGTATGAAAAAAGTTCTTGCTTTTAATAAAGAAACATTTACGAAAAATATAACCACAAAATTACTAATGAGACTGCAAATACTGGAGAGTCCTTCGGTAACCACAGGCATAAAAATGAATGCCCTTTACAAGAAAAGTACCTCACAAGAAATGGGACCCTCAAAAAGGGACAATAGTCGTACAGGATTTATTTTGGAGCAACAAAAGATCCTTGGAAAAATAGGTTTTGTAAGTAGAAATTAGCCTTTAAAACAGATGTTACAAGTCATATAATGGTTAGCAAGATAGTCTCATAAATCCATTAGTACTGGATAGCGAGTTCGATTCTCACTGGGTGATTCTTACTTTTAATGCATACCTTTCTCAATGGTATTAGTATGAAATGCAAACATCCCCGTCCAGGATTTGAACTCGAGTCACCAAGTCTACTTCTTAAAAAGAAAATTATATATATATATATATATATATATATATATATATATATATATATATATAGAGAGAGAGAGAGAGAGAGAGAGAGAGAGAGGAGAGAGAGAAAGAGACGCCCCAAAACGAGTGTTATTCCTCCTTTATATTATGCTGTAATGACATTTCAATACGTTTAACGTCAATATATATACTTATATACAGAGAGATATAGAAATTATATATATATATATATATATATATTATAGAAGAGAGAGAGAGAGAGAGGGGGACAGACAGACAGACAGACAGACAGAGACAGAGAGACAGAGAGAGACAGATAGAGAGAGAGAGAGAGGGGGGAGAAACAAAGAGCGAAACAGAAATAGAGGTGCGTCATGTAAAGGTTATCGTCGTAGGAAATTCACTGGGGGGGGGGAGAGAAAGAGAGTGAGAGAGAGATGGGGGAAAGAAAGAGAGAGAGAGAGAAAGAGAGAGAGAGAGATGAACAGATGGAGATAATATGTATGTATGTATCTAGCTATCTATTATATATTGCCACTGAAACATCTGTGGTTAAAATGAAAATGTATTCCTGTGCTGCATTTAAAATTTTCTTGTAAATGATTCCCTCATTGAAGCGTTCATTCTTCATGATTCAAGATTAGCTAGAAAAGCTCGTCAAGCCAGTCAAGTGAGCAATGCAATTTCCGTGATTTTCACGTGTGAATTCAGTATACAAACGCTGAGTAATAAATCTTTAATTCAATGGTGTTCATTTGAATTATCTGACCAGATGACAACGTAGAATTCAACTGGAAAATCGAGACAACCTTCGAAAGAGTTCAAATTCAACTAACGATTTTTAAAAACTGGTAACCCGTACCAAGAGACAAAAGAATCCTATGTGCTTGCGCAGGAAAACTTGACGGTGGATTACTTCAATCGATTTGCAATCTCGGTAAGAGTTGATTAATTGGTTGGTTGGTTTTAACGGCAAGTCAACCCGACGATGGTTATTTTATGCCTTGCAGTTTCTGAGAATTTGATTCTGTAAAACTATTAACTCAATCGTTTCGTTGGTTGGTTAATTGATTAGTTGGATTTTAAGGCATGTCAACCCTTGTTGGGTTATTTCAAGCCGAAGACGTTTTGTTTTATTCATTCTTGATGGGTACTCAATTTTTTTTAAACTCAATTTTTTAAACACATTTTTAAACTCATTTTTTCCTATGTAATCCATATATGGGGCCCTGACTGATACTATCACTTCGGGTCAGAGTGGACCTGGAAGTAATGGTGGTGAAGGAATACTCCATATGCCCCAGAGCACTAGAATTGATAGAGTTTAACGTCATATCCAAAACATGAAGACCCTAGCCACTATCTTCTAAGGGTTGGGGCTTGCCATAAGGGCAATAGGTGCTAGGGCTTGTTGTGTCCAGCCGATTGATCGGAGGGGGCTCTCCGACCGTCTAGGCTAAGTAAGGGCCAATGTGGAGTGTTGTATGTGATGGACTGGTCAGCTACCAGGGTTCCATCCTTAAGCATCACGAGTGCCCAGCTACGACAAAATTGTAGCCCCATTGGGTGGGGTGGGGGGTCTTACCTCTCTTCAAAGGTACAGGCGGTGTATTCTAACAGGAATGAGAGACGGTTGATGCCATGGGTATTGTTGTAGGAAAAGGACACGGGTTCAAGTCCTGGACGAGACTATTTATAATTCGCATAGCTCTAATACCCTTGTGAAGGCATGTATCAAACTATTCTCTCTCCAGCTATGGGTAAATAGTGGGGCAGAATGGGCTCTTTAAATTTGCTTAGGCAACCAGTTTAGGACAAGGAAAACCCTGAATTCAATACCTGTTAAACCCGTCTGAGAATTGTCCTTGTGTCACATCCTGCTCGTGCGTAGTAGTTGGTATATATATATATATATATATATATATATATATATATATATATATATATATAATCAGGTTTGTTAAAGACCACGAATATTTTCTTCTTCATATTTTTCAAGTGTAGAGGTTCATGTCTTCTTGATGTTTTCCTTATATCGGAATGCAGTTGGTAGAGAATGTGTTCCATACTTTTTATAAGAGAGCTTTCAATAATTTCATTGGCCGTCTTCAGGGGTTATTGGTTGTAGTAATTTTAAGTTATACAATCAATAACCCCACTGAGGACGACCAGTGAAATGGGTGAAAGTTCCTTCTGGGTAAAAAAATATGGAACATATCTCTATCATCTGGAGGCTGATATACGGAAAACAACAAGAAGACTTAAACGTTTACACTTGAAAATTATAAAGAAAAAATACTCCGTGGTCTTTAATAAACCCTCATATATTTAGAGAGAGAGATGTGTGTGTGTGTGTGTGTGTGTGTGTGTGCGCGCGCGTGTGTGTGTGTGTAGGGGCTGGTATAGCTCAGTCGCTAGAGCAACCGCTTTGGAATCGCAACGTTCTGGTTCGATACTAGTCCCCGCCAACTCAGCGTATGAGTAGCATAGATTGGTCAATCTGATCTGTGCAGTAAAATGGGGAGCTGGCGGTAGGTGCGGCGCTCTACCACAGAAAAAATCTCCCTGGTCTAGCGGTAACGAAAAGGAGAAAGACTCCATCGCTGTCCGGCTGATACCGACTATAGGCCACTCCACCAACTTACTTTATATATATATATATATATATATGAGATTTGATGATTTGCTTTAGAAGCATTGTTGATTAAAGTATATTATCATTTATATATATTTTTTTTTGCTTGAAGGCAATTACAATGCGTATATTGTATAAAATTCGATAATTATTGAAAATAATCATGACATAGAACATTGTACAGCTGTTTCAACTTTATTAAGTCTCATCAGCGATGTATACTTACGATTTCCCTCCGACAGAAATTGAAACCGGGAACTCAGCACGCAGAATCAGAGACTCCACCCCTGGGCCACCGATACGTAGCACACGATACATGCGAAATTAACTTGTCAAGGATAAATACGTTACTACTACTACTACTACTACTATACAAAGTAGAGTTGACGTTGAGAAGATCGCAATTAGGCCTATGCTCCGGCGTGAGGAATGAGATTAAGTAATTTGCTTTAGAAGCATTGTTGAGTAAAGTATATTATTATTTGTATTTTTATATTTTTTTTTTTTTTGCTTTTGCGAACTCGGCACGTAGGGCACGATATTTGCTGAATTCGCTTGTCATGATTATTTTCAATAATCATCGAATTTTATGCGATATACGGATTGTAATTGCCTTCAAGCAAAAAGAATATAAATAATAATAATAATAATAATAATAATATATATAATATATATATATATATATATATATATATATATATATCTTTTATAGATGTGTATTGGTATAGATATGAGATATAGATGCGTAATACATACAGTTATGTGCTCTTGTATGCATGATACTATGTGTGCGTGCATGTGTGTATTCATGTTTTGCGTATGAGATTAATTGTGAAGATTGTTATTTATATTTTTGTTTTGATTAATTAATTATCTGTTTTTCCTTGCCTAACATCTCCATTTAATTTCCTCTCAGGAAGTTTGCTGTTAATGCGAATTTCAAGTAATTTCTCATCGCTAATTGAAACGTCTTCCCGCTTCGTTTCCGCTAAAGCCAAGGCACTGCGCACGCATGCGCACACATTTTATAAATAGCGTACACATGTCTGTTGATATAAATCAGAAATGTTAGTCATTTTGTTTCTTGGTATGTAATAAGTCAAGCTTAGTACGTCACAATGCCAAATGGAAATAAATATTGATAGGAAGATTGTGTTGCTTCAATTTCCCAACTGAAGAGAACCTGCTTACTTTAAAAGTCAGCGTTTGAATTACTTGAATTTTATCTGATTATCAACCTTGGCTATTAGTTAATAGTGGGGCAAAATGGGTTTTTTAGCCTTAGATTGTTGAAACCAAGGTGTTGGCATTTTAAGCTTCTTCAGCTTAAAACGTAGTTCATTTTTTGAATTATAATAATTACATATTACTATACGGGGAGGATTTTAGAGGTGATTAGGTCATGGCAAATTTTTTTTTAAATAAGGAACGCTTGGTTTTGATTGGCTGGTTGTTTGATTTTATGGCATGTCAACCCTTAAGGGGTGATTTTATGCCGAAGACATTTTGTTTTATTAATTCCTGATGAGTTTTCAATTTTTTTTTAACTGAATTTTTAAAAATCTTAATTTTTTAAAATTCAAGATTTTTTCTCTCTTTAACACATTAATAGGACCCTAACAGGTACTACCACTCCCGGTTAGGGTGGACCTGGGAATAATGGTGATTAAGGGGTACTCCACACACCTCAGAGTTTCAGTTTTGTTTTTGTTTTTTTTTGGAGGGGGATTAGTTTTACGGAGGGTCATTTAATGCCGGCAAAGTTTGGAAAGATTCGTAGCGATAGACTTGAGGAAAAATTTTTAACCTTAATTCTTTTTTTTTTTTTTTTTTTTTGTAAACAAATTTTATATTTAACCCATACATGGGGCCCTAACCGGTAGAGTTAGAGTAGACCTAGGAGCAATGGTGATGAAGGGGTTCCCAGAGCTCCAGAATTGGAACTTCCCCATTAAATGTAGTTTAACGTCATACACAAGGCACTAAAACTCTCATCCACTGCCTTCTCACACATATATAGGGCAAATAGGGTCAGAACAATCATATAGGTGCTAGGGCTTGATGTGACCAGCCGATTGTCTAAAAGGGAAAACTCTGAATCCTAACCATTTTACTCTGCTGAAAAATTGGCCGTGTCACATACTACCTGTGACGGATGGGTTGGGTAAATATTTCTTTGTTTAATGGCATATCAACCTTCGTGGGTTATTCAATAACAAAACCATCCTTGAAGATGAACAGTAGTGGTACTATTTAAACCATACCTGGGGGGAGTTCATACCTTTCCCAAGAGTATTAGTCCGAACGTGAACGTAATAGCGCAACTTGAGTTCGAACTCGCTTCCTCGTTGTCACAGTCCAGCTTGTTGCCTTCTACGCCACGGACACTCCCCGTGAAATTTACGTGTGTTCGAATACTGACCACCAACATCTGTGAAAAATATGCAACTATCTTAGCCACTTGGTAAGCCTAGAATTTGTCTTTGCTAAGACTGGCAGAATTCTATGCTGCGAGATATGCGCTACATGCGAAACGGTTATCATCATAGGAAATAGGATCGTTGACCAGAGTTCAAATCTTGCATGAGGCTATTTACATTTCACTTCTCGCTAATGCACTTGGAAAAGGCATGACTCGTCTCTGTTCTCCCACCCAGTTATGGGTAAATGTTGCGATTTTTGTCGCCATTTTTAGGCTGCAGATGAGAGCACTTTACATGGGAAATCCCTTGTGTCCCTTAGTGAAGAATCCTTGGTTGGTCCTTAGTGTTAGGCCGAGTCCTTGGTTCTTCCTCGGTGTCCCTTGGTGTTGGGTAGAATCCTTTGCTTGTTCCTTTGTGTTCCTTAGTGTTGGGTAGAATCCTGTGGTTGTTCCTTGGTGTCCCTTAGGGTTGGGTAGAATCCTTTGGTTGCTCCTCGGTGGCCCTTAGTGTTGGGTAGAATCCTTTGGTTGCTCCTCGGTGGCACTTAGTGTTGGGTAGAATCCTTTGGTTGAGCAGAGTCCTTGGTTGCAGATCCGTTCGTCCGTGTTGGATACGTTCAAATGAACGGCTTTCAAGATCGGCGATTAAATAGTTAAATAACCACGTTTTCGAGCGTGTTGATTGACTGATTGAATCCATGCGCCCACGCAGAGTCTATAAGTTTAAGTGGTGGTCCACGGCACACCTTATATGTCAAAACATTCCAATAGTAAATAGTAGCGGAGCCTGTTTCTTTAGCCTTAGTTAAGTAACCAGTCTAGGAAAATGAAAACTGTGAATTCAAACCAGCGGTACTCCGCTTAAAAATTGAACTCATGTCACATCCTTCTTGTGATGAAGGACTTGGGTAAGTACATTCTACAAGAGAAGCTTCTAAAATAACGTCTATTTACAGACATCAACCTACGATACCCTTTTTTGGTCTTGGGTGGGAGTCTCGCCCCTCTGCAGGGGATACTGACAGCGTATTCTCAACTCTACTGACAGGGTGTAATGGGTATGACGTTAAACTGCATCTAGTGGTGAACTTCCAATTCTGGATCTCTGGGTAGTGTGGAGTACCCCTTCATTGCCATTACTCCCAGGTCCACTCTAACCCGGAGTAGTAGTACCTGTTAGGGTTCTATGTATACGTTAAATAGAAATAAACATGAATTTTAAAAATGTGTTTAAAATGAGTTTTAAAAAATTGAATACCCATCAAGAATGAATAAAACAAAACCTATTCAGCTTAAATTAACCCAACAAGGGTTGATATGCCATAAACTCTAACTAACCAATATACTGATTGGACGTAGTATTTGTAAAGGATTTCATCTTATAAAATAGTATCCAAAGTCGTTCTGTTAATTACTGAGATAAATTGCCTAAAATATTTCTATATCAACTTAGTTCCAAATCAATCTCGGCGCGGGGGTCCAGTGGCTTCGGCACTGGACCGTAGTTACAATTATTAGCGTTGATCCCAGGGGTCTATCTCCCCAGACAATACCTGCTCCCTTGATTTAAAGGGGCAGGGCTGGGTTTATTGGGGTACATGGTAAATATCTAGTTACAAATCAAATTTATCTCCGTCAAAATTATCTCCCTTGGGAAGCCAAACATCCAACAAGATGTTGTTCCCGTTCCTGGAAACATTGCTGGAAGTCTTCAACTGACACTGCCTTCAGCTAGTTCGTCACGACCTATTCTGAATAGTTCCCAATTGGTGAGACTAGAGCTGATTTTGAGAACAGGAAATAGCTACAAGGAGAGCAAGGATGAAGAAGTACTCCACTCTCCCCTAGGTCTTTAAAACTGGTACCTCACCCTCAAATTCAGTTCATTGTTATACCCAGGACACCCCTCTATCGAAGTAGGAGTGATTCTTAGCCCTCTGCTGGGAAAAAGAGCGTATTTTAAGCCCCGCCGACTGGACAATTTTGTGTGAATTTTTTATTGAAGTTTTGTAAAGGGGTAAATCATATAGAGACACTTCGTAGGAAATGAAAACGGCGTCACGAGTTTAAATTCTGGACGAAGCTGTTTGCATTTCACATTGCGTCCTTGGTAAAGTTATGCATCCAACCCTCAAGCTATAGGGTAGGGCAGATTTGGCTGTTTCGCCTTGTTTATGAGAACAGTCTAGGAGAAGGAAAACTCTGAATTCAAACCTTTTAAACTCCGCTTAAGAAATTGACCTTGTATCACATCCTACTCATGCGGAGGGGTTTCATAGATATGTATAAAGAAGAGTTGAACATTGTGTTACATGATATAAAAGTTGTGCCTAGTGTAATACTTATTGTTAGAAGAAGTGAACTTAGAGAACAAAGTTCAAATCTTGGACAGGGCTGTTTGCATTTCACTTTGTATTAATGTAAGTGCTTCACTTACCTATAAACTAAATAAACTATAGCTTAGTGTCACAATCATTCGGGGTCTCATTTTTTTTTAATATACTAGCAAATATAAGCACCCTCCTTCAAGTTTTAATGTAATAAAATATTATATTAAATTAGAAAGGCTAATGAAACTAAATAAGAATGCAGATAAAAAGATTTTAAACAGTGGGGAGGTATAATTTAAAAAATAGAACAACTGAAAATTACTCTTCCATCTCTCCTGCCTTTCATTGCTAAATTTTCTTAATTTAACTATTTAGTTAAAATAGGAAGTAAAGAATAAAATTACAGTTATTTCTTCTTGTTAATAGATTTCTTTTAACATTTATTCCGAGATTTTTGCTTATATTCATTGAAATAAAACCAAGCAATTAGAAATCAATAATACTAAGCAGATATTTATTCAAATCAAATTTTTAATATCAATATGCCAATTAGCCATCCCGTTCACACTGTAAACTGCTATTTTGTTGTATATAAATACAATTGTATGTTATTAGTATGTAGATATGGCCCAAAGTATTAATAATGTAAATACAATTTTATTAATAATTGACGTTTAAATAAAATTAAAAATTGAAAATATGATGTACATAACAAAGGGAATTGTGACTTGAGTAGTGATATAGTTTTGGTTATAGACAGACAAACACACAATCTCCATTATAATAAGATTTATTTTATAATTAGTTTTCATTTTCTAACTCTCATTCATAAAAAGTTATATAGAATTGTTAAATCATAATCATGTATAGTTATTTTAAATTTTGTTAGTAAAGGATCTCTTTAACCTTGGTATATCAACCTGGTTAAGACAAAGAAAAAAATCCGCTTAAGAAATTGACCTTGTGTCACTTCTGCACGTACAGAGGTGTTGGTAAATATGTATATACAAGGTGTGTGAAAAAATTAAAATAAGTGACATTTTACAATCATTTTCTTTGAAAGACAAAAGATTTTTTTTTAAAGCTGGCTCAGGTGGAAAGAAAGTGTGAAAGATCTTTGCCAACCATTTTATTTATCTGTTAAATTTGAATAAAAGATTTTTCTCGTTCAAATATCAAGTTGGTTTAACCTCAATGTTTTAAACACAGAGTTGAATGTTTAGTAAATTTTCTTTCCAATTATCAGAATCATCGGATTTGAAATAACAACTAGATAATTTCTTCTTGATGTTTCCTTCTTCTTTTTCACTTTCTTGGTAAACGTTTATCTTTTTATATTATCAGCTTTTGTCTTTTCATCTCTCTCTCCCTTTTATATATATATATATATATATATATACAGCGAGGGAGACTTTCCCCTTTTAGCTGACGCTAGACCAGGAAGATTTTTTTGTTGAGGTGGAGCACCACATCTCCCGTAAGCTTCCCATTTTACCGCACAGACTAGATTAACCAATCTGTGCTACTTCTACGCTGAGTTGGCGGGGACCGGTATCGAACTTAGAACCTCGCGATTCCAAAACGGCTGCTCTAACGACTGAGCTAAACCGATATATATATATATATATAATATATATATATATATATATATATAGAGAGAGAGAGAGAGAGAGAGAGAGAGAGAGAGATTTTTTGTTGGTTGGTATGGAAGGTTATCACAATGCAAATGTAAAGAAAAAAGAAGGTAACTGAGGTGTTGTTTGTTAACCTGTGATTTATTCTTAATTCTTAATATTTCGGGATAAAAATCCCTTCTACAGAAGATTACAAGAACTGAAGTTGTTGGTAGTGGCTGTTCATTTGTTCTGTCTCATGTCTTCCAAATTCTGTGTGTTGGGGGGGGGGTGCTTGTTTATATGTGTGTTTGTATGTGTGTATAAGTGTGTGCGTGTAAGTGTGTGTGTGCGCCTTTATGTCTGTGTGTCTGTTCATTTCCTTTTTCTTCTTTTTTTAAAAAATTATTATTCCAGATTTGGCTCGCCCTCTAAGCATGTTTTTTTGTTTACTAACAGGACCATCTGATCCTTTTTTTACAAAGCCCTTATACATATATATATAGAGAGAGAGAGACAGACAGAGACAGAGACAGAGATAGAGACAGAGACAGACAGACAGACAGACAGACAGAGACAAAGACAGAGACAGAGACAGACAGACAGTAGGAAGTGGTAAAAATATGAAGAGGGAAATAAATTTATTATCAAATATTATAAAGAGATAGAGGAAGGCTGTTTAACTGAAATGTTGGCCATACATAGAATCTATATGATTGTCAATGGACAAAATATGGTGATGCTGCAAGATATTTCAGAGGAATTATTGGTTTGCTAGAAGTAATTATATCTGATTGCCGGATAAGCATCTAATGGGGGACTTTTGTCGGGAGTACTGCATTTCAGCAATATGTTTATGAATATATAGTTATTATGATTGTATACAGATGCGTAAAGTTGGTGTAAATGTAGACGAATATATAAGTATGTGTTTATATTTGTTGTTTTTCATGTTTGTTTTTGTCTGTTTACATATGTGGCTAGAGCTTGATGTAGCTTCATAAACACTCATGTATAAATGTGTGCAAGTGCAATGATGTTTCCATTGTGCTTGTTGGTCATGTATTTATGTATATGTGTGAGTGTTTATGAGTATTTAATTACGTATGTGTATGTGTCAGTTAGTGTGTGTGTGTGTATGTGTGTGAGAGAGTGTGTGTGTGTGTGTGTGTGTGTGTGTGTGTGTGTGTGTGTGTGTGAGCCTCTGTGTGTTTATGAATATGTGTGTGCCTATGAGTGTGTTTGTGTGTGTTTATGACTATGTGTGTGTTTATGTGTATTTGGTTTGGCTCAGTCGGTAGAGTGTCCGCTGGGAACCTCATGGTTCCTGGTTTGAATACCGGCCTTCGCCAACTCAGCGTATGAGTAGCACAAGGATATGTGCGGTAAAGTGAGGAGCTGGCGATAGCTGTGGCGCTCCGCCTTAGATGCTAATAAACAATTTCCTTGGTCTAGCACTAGGGAAAAGAGGATAGACCCCCTCGCTGTCTGGCTGAAACCAACTTTAGCCTCCCGACGAATTAACTTTTTTATGTGAGTGCGTGGGAGTCTCTGTGTGCTTATGTGCGTGCGCGTGTTTATGTGCGCGTGTGTGTGCGTGTGTATATATATGTGTGTGTGTGTGTGTGTGTGTGTGTGTGTGTACCTTTGTGTGTTTATGAGCCTCTGTGTGTTTATGAGTAACATGTGTGTATTTACGTGTGTATGCGTTTATGAGTATGTGTGGGTTTTTTGTATGTCTGTGTGAGTGTGTGTAAGTCAGTTTGTGTGTGTGTGTGTGTGTGTTATGTAAAGTCCCCGGATGTTGACTCAGGCGTGATCAAATTCCTGGGTACAGATTTTTTTTTGGGGGTGGGGGTGGAGGTTGCTGTGCCAGGAAATAAAGTATTAATTTATTTTCAAAGAAGCCAACAAATTGAGTTGCATCGAATGTCAACACCTACAGCAAAGCGGTGTTTAATTCTATACCTGTGATGGTTTCCTTTCGTATATCCAGTGTTTAGAGCAGCGAATGTAATTTTCAGCAACGTCAACCAGACCATACGTGGAAATAGATATAATTCATATTGCAAATATTACTTATATAAATGGGCAAAGTAACCCGTCATACTTACTGAAAGGAAATACAATAAAATGCAACTGAAACACAGAGAAACCATTAAAAAATTGATAAAAGTTACTCCGAAAAACATGGAAATTAATATAATGCATTGGAAATGTGTTTGCTATAAAATCCATGGGAAATGATTTTGCGATAGAAATGCAATTGAATGAGTTTGCTATAAAGATTCATTTGAAATTGGTTTTGTATTAAAATGCATTGGAAATGAATTTGCTATAGAAATGCATTGGAAATGAATTGGCTATAGAAATGCATTGGAAATGAGTTTGCAATGAAAATTCATTGGAAATACGTTTAGTAAGAAAATAAATTGGAAATTAGTTTGCTATAAAATGCATTGGAAATGAGTTCAGTATAAGAATGCATTGAAATAAGTATACATTAAAAATCCATTGGAAATGAGTGCCCTGTCATTATGAATTCAGATTATTGAACTTAAAATCTGAGCCGCTAGGTGATTGATGTTCCGTAACTTCGAGCTGACCCGACTCCTTACGGTTACGAAAACGGTGAAAACAGAAGGTTCAGTTAGCTTAGAGTTAGTCAAAGCCGTAGAGGTCCTAATGTAATGGCTTCCCTCCCCGCATACGGTTGAGAATCAGAGAAAGTTCTGGTCCAGAAATTAATAAAAATGTGATCACAAAAAATATATGCATTGCGTTTTTTCTAAGAACTAATGAGAACCTTGGCATAATCAGACCAGCACCTTAAAAAACTAGAGCAATAGCAGAAAAAGACCAGTCAACAAAAGACCAGTTATGAAGAAACCATGAAGACTACAAGAAACAGAAGAGAATCAGGTACTCCAGAAAATAAGTAAAAATTTAAATAAGGCATAACCACGGATGTCTCTCATAAGAAGAATAGAAATAGATCTCTCTCTCTCTCTCTCTCTCTCTCTCTCTCTCTCTCTCTCTCTCTCTCTCTCTCCATATATATATATATATATATATATATATAAATATATATCAAACGCAATATATTCATTAGAGCATTGAATATTTAAGTAAAATAATCACAATTATTATTTGTTGTGTTAGGTAATTATGACATTGATTGATTTTTGTGAACGTGGGTTGATGGATAAGAACATGTGCTAAGGTCATCTGATTAACAAGAGACAGAGTAATCAACAATGTGTACATTTAAATGAAATTTCTAAAGTTAAAATATCAAATTTAAATAAAAGTATCTCCTCTAGCCACTTTGAGCAACGCATCACCCGGATGGCATGGGAGAAGGGAGTCATTCAATGTAAATAGAAATTATTAATATCAATCAATAGGTCATAGGTATATAGATAGATAGGGAAACACCCTAACAACTATCTATATATATACACATGTGTATGTGTGTGTGTGTGTGTGTGTGTGTGTGTGTGTGTGTGTGTGTGTGTGTGTGTGTAAGTATATAAAAACGAAAAGAACAACAATTCTCTAACCATTTCGAATAAATTGCGTCACAAAGTTTAAAAGAGAACGCCACTTTTTTCATATTTGAGAAATAAACATAAGCCGGAACTCACTGACAAAAACAAAAGCTCACAAACTTCTGTTTGTCAAAAGTCTCTTTCTATATAAATGATAGCTTCGATGATGATTTGCTGAACAAACCGAAACACTTTAATGTCGGCTAATTAAAAATATCTTCTTTCTGAACACCTTGTTTTTTCATTTTTATATACATACATCCCGTCGGATTCATTTCCATTTTTCTTGATATATATATATATATATATATATATATATATCAGGGTTTGGATGAAATAATGGGAAAATAATGTTTCCCTTATTTTGTCCAACTTCTGTATATAAATATTGGGTTGGACCAAATAATGTAAAAATAATATTTAATAGTTCAGGATTTTTGTTTGTTTTTGATTATGGTGTAGGGCCTGTGTAAGAAGATTTTGTTATACTAAAGAAAGTCAATACTCAGCTTTTACGTACTCTCGAACCGCAGCTTCTACCACCCAGTGAGAAACACGTAACAATATTAACCACGGGGAACAGTAAGCCTTTTTTATTCTAACTTGCTCGTTGCCTGCGCTGCGGAACGCCTCCAGGTGGCTTGTCTACCCACTCTAAATCCCTAAAGGTAGGAAGTCTCTCACAATTGCTCTTACCAAATAGGGACAATAGTAAAAAGCACGTCTTGCCTGGGGCTTGGGATTGGCCAATAAATCATGTCTTCCTCAAGTGGCTTTAATCCTATAAAATATAAAACAGGTGGGACGTTATAAAAGAAAAAGTAAAAGAAAAGAAAAGAATGAAGCCAATGCATCTGGTTACCTTGAAAACAATCGCGAGGAAAACACCCTTTTCATTTAGTTCAGTCAGTTTTAATTGGCAAGGTGTAAATATAATAGTCGTAATGGAAAAGAAACACTGAACACCGGGAAGAAGCCCTGTTGAATAAACTTCTTAAGGATTTTTTATTTATTTTTTTTCGTAGGTTTTTTTGTAGGTTTTTCAAGATTTTTATTTAGCTTGAAAAAAAATCTGAATTAGTTTTTCTAGTCTTATAAAAAGTGGCTCTTATTTCTTGGCGAGGTTAACAAACTTTTTAAGCCACCCTCGTAGATGAATAAATAGATAGATAGATAGGAACAGACTAAGATAGATAGATAGATAGATAGATAAGAACTGATTGGGATAGATAGATAGGAATAGACTGAGATCGATAGGTAGATAGATATATAGATAAATAGATAGACAGGTAGATAGATAGATAGATAGATAGATGAGAACTGACTGTGATAGAATGATAGGAATAGACTAGATAGATAGATAGATAGATAGAT
Source organism: Doryteuthis pealeii (assembly GCA_023376005.1). Taxonomy (NCBI): domain Eukaryota; kingdom Metazoa; phylum Mollusca; class Cephalopoda; order Myopsida; family Loliginidae; genus Doryteuthis; species Doryteuthis pealeii. Next base: position 92,554,883 of record CM042141.1, read on the forward strand.
AGATAGATAGATAGATAGATAGATAGATAGATTAGATAGACGATAGATAGATAGATAGATATGAACTGAGATAGACGATAGATGATAGACTGAGATAGATAGATAGATAGATATTAGATAGACCGATAGATAGGAACAGAGATAGATAGATAGATAGATAGATAGATAGATAGACTGAGATAGATAGATAGATAGATAAGAACTGATTGTGATAGATAGATAGATAGGAATAGACTGAGATCGATAGGTAGATAGATATATAGATAGATAGATAGATAGATGAGAACTGACTTTGATAGATAGATAGGAATAGACTGAGATAGATAGATAGATAGATACAGACTCATATAAATAAATAGATAGATAGGAACAGACTAAGATAGATAGAGAGATAGATAGATAGATAGATAGATAGATAGACTGAGATAGATAGATAGATAGATATGAACTGAGATAGATAGACCGATAGATAGATAGGAACAGAGATAGATAGATAGATAGATATCAACTGAGATAGATAGATAGATAGATATAATCTTTGTCTATTGTCTGTTTTATTTTGTAACACTTCACGGTCTTTTGCTCATTCCCTTGTCTTGATTTTCGAGGTCTTTTTTCTACTTTTTTCACCTTCTTCCACTTTTTCTTTTGTTTTCTTTCACCTCATCATTTCTCAGTTTCTTTATTTCCCCAATTTTTTCTCTTTTTATTAATGTTCCTTTTTTTACACTGTTGCGTAGTGTAATGGTTATCGTCGTAGGAAATGAACACGGCAAGACGAGTTCAAATGCAGGACGAGACTGTTTGCATTTCGCACAGCGCTAATTCCTTTGGAATGAAGGTATGAATGGGTAAATAGAGCAATTGGACTATTTAACATTATTGACGTAACCAGTCTAGATGAAGGGAAACTTTTAATTCAAACCTGTTAAACCCACTTAATATATTGGCCTTGTGTCACATCCTACTCATGTGGAGAAGTGGTAGATATGTACACTGCTGGAGTTGATAACTTTTATTATTATTCAGATATTTAAAAACTTTATTTTCTAAATGGTAAAGGAATTATTTTGAATTCTATTTTTTCCTTCTCCTATACCGGTTGCCATATCCAGGTTAATGAGTGTTGTAATGGAATATTTCACACTGTCTATTACCCATGTGGTAATAGAATAGTCCACACTCTCTCTCACTCACCATGTGGTCTGACTATATATATAGTGAGCAAGGCATTATACTGAGCTGGTTTCGAGTATTATTAGCTTGACTCACTATTCCTTGTCTGTCTTATTGTATCTCTCTGCAATAAAACCCTCTATCTTAAATCTACGAACGTGTTGACTTGTTCTTCGACTCGACTACAACCTTGTGTGATTGTATCCCTTTTAAGGACACAACAATTAGTACAGTCTATCTTACTATTTACCTATAGTTGGAGTTCAAATAGTTGGACTCGTACCTTTCCTAATTGGGCTATGGGAAATGCAAACAGCTCGTTCTGGGTTTGAACTCGGGTAGTTGTTTCTTATGGCAATTAACCTTTAAGCCACGAGCGCCTCCATATTGTATCTAAACCTTTGCATTAATATGGATATTTACTAAGGTCGCTTAGTCTAATACAAGCCGAAAGATTCTATGGGCCAATTTGTCAAAATCTGAACCGGAAGTCAGAATAGAAATCCTTTCTTTGACCAGTAGGCAGTCACAGACTTGTGGTTTATTTGTTTGTTTGTCTTCTTTGTTTAATAGCATATCAACTGGGTTATTTAATGCCAAAACCATCGTTGTGGAAGAATAGCAGTGGTATTATCTAACATAGAGCTGAGTGATGAAGAAGTTCCTATCTTTCCTAAAGGTATGAGTCTAAAAGCGGATGTAATAGCAAGAGAGGAGGTCAAAATCATTTGCTACAATGTCGCAGTCCATCACGTTAACCACTACGCCACGGGTACTCACCCACCTTGTAGAAGAATAATAATCGTACGATTTAACTTATAGTGGAGGGATGAGGGGACTCATATCTTTCCAAGGGTATTAGTCCGAAAATGAACGTAATAGAGCGACTGGAGTTCAAAATCACTTACTTCGTTGTCACAGTAGAGTAGGTCGATTTTTCACTTTTTCTTAAATATCAAATTCATTTAAAAGGCGAAAGTTGTCTGTTGGTATAATGAATACTGATACCAAAACCTATATTTCTTACTTGCACCACTGTTTGCGGAATAGCATCAAATATCCTCTGCTAAAATGCTCTAAAAATCCTCAACATTTGGCCCAGAAATTGGTGAGAAAATTTAGCCATTTCAATATTTAAAACAGAAACTGTTGTCATTTTATTTTACAAAGATGAAATGAATAAGATATTATAACTAGAATTCAAATTGAGAATATCCCTTCCATCATCACCGACACCTCCGATGTGCTGCTTTTTTACCTCGTTAATTAAGCTGTAACAGTGATAACATTTTAAAAGATTGATATTTATTTCCTCAAATGAAAGCAAAGTTTTGAAGAGAAATATTTTGTGCGGTAATCCTTTATGTTAATTTACAACTTTCGCCACATGGGAAACGCTACAGTTCCAAAATCGACCTACCATATTGTCACAGTCCAGTACGTTAGCCACTACGCCACGGAAACCCTCCTCTACCCCGACTTGAAGTGCCGTCTGCCATTATGCAACTATTCCAGTAATGAGACTCGATTGCACGTGCCTCTGTGTATGTATAGGTGCACGTATATGTGTACGCGTATGTATATGTGTATGGGTATGTGTACGTGTATGTGCGCGCATTTTTTTAATGTATAAAATTTGCTGTCTCATCGTACTGCAAGGCTACATTCTTCAAAGATTGCCTAGCGCCATTTCACTGGTGTTGTGGGTGCGGTGCTTGGAAGCTGGCTTCGATTTCCACAAAATAAACAAGCTCCGAATTCGCCCGTAAACTCATTCTTCACAGCTGCCAACCAAAATCGTCTCATATTTTTAATATATTTGTCTGTTCATAATCAAGCGCAAATATTTCCTTCTGTTAGTCATGGATAAAATTTCGATAAACAAAATATTTGCTTGTTCAAGGAGAAATACGCGCTCAACAAATTAGGGCGCTGGGTATCTTGATTTGATGCATCGTCAGACCTATCATACAAACCGGGATACTCGCATCTATCTAATATTACGAAATTTCTCATAATTATATATACTAGCAGGACCTGTGGATATACCACAGTATGATGATTTAATCATTACAACGTTTGATATGTTTACTTAAGAGCTACTGCTAAATTGTTCAGTATGTAAAAAGTGAATAATTTTGATTTCTCTCTCTCTCTCTCTCTCTCTCTCTCTCTCTCTCTCTCTCTCTCTCTCTCTCTCTCTCTCTCTCTCTCTCTCTCTCTCTCTCTCTCTCTCTCACACACACACACACACACACACACACACACACACTCTCTCTCTCACTCACTGTCTTTCTGTTCTTTCTTCCCTTCTTTTCATCTTTTCATTATGTTCGAGTGAAATAGAATAGCGTTATCGCTTCCGCGCACTCACCCCTCTCTATATCTTTCCCCAACTCTATTTTTCTTTCTTTCTTATTATATTTTTCTGTGTAGTATGTCCTTTTTTACTTTTTTAAAATTTATAATAAAAACGGAAAGGTCCATTGTTTAGCTGAGGTGACAACACTTATAATAAGAATTCGGCGGATAAGCAACACCAGATAATCAGGATTTACATTTTTGCATTTCATCTTGGACGATTTAGACGGTCTCATATTTAACTAGAGTGTGTTGCAAGATAATAACGATCGTACAAATAAGGAACACAAGTATTGATATATAGATAACCCTGTCGGTGGGGTTGTAGAATAAGCCACCTGCACCTCTGCAGAGGATAAAATCCTCCCTAATGCGGGCCACCTGATGGCTGTGGGTGGCAACCCATGATGCTTAAGGACGAAATCCTGGTGACTGGACAGTCTGACGTGCATCACTCCACTTAGCTCCTTAGTTGGGCAACACGGTCGGCCAGAGACACGCCCCCACGCACTCTGATCAACCGGCTGGTCACGTCAAGTCTAACATCTCCAGTTCCCAGTTTCTTTTCCAAGTTTTTCATTTGTTGTAGCTTTCGTCGGTGTGAGGATTGATTCACTTGAAAGAATTCAGTAAATGTTTTTATCTTTATTTGATGCCCCGAAATATTTCTATTACAACAGATTTTTGTTCCGAAAAGTTTATTGATATGAATAATTTTGATGTTTGTTGTCCTCATCTTTATAGTGCTATGTATTTACGTTTCGGCCCATGAATTCCCCGGCCTTCCTCACTAATATATATGATAGCAATGTCCACACCTGGGAAATCAATTCTAATTGTTTGATCAAACAGGAATCGAAGAACTTTTGTAGATCTTATTCAAATGATGACGTCATTGTTTTTGCGTGTCTATCATCCCGACATGCGTCACGAGAATAATCATGATATTTATTGATCTGCTTATCATTTTCGTCAAACCAGTCTGATGTTTCGTTGCCCTGTTTCAATGGCACCAATTTCAATTAGTATCATCATCACTTTCATATTCCACAGATATCTCAGCTCTCTGTAATAGAATGTTTACAAATGGTGCACAAATGGTGGGTTTGATGTAACATTGACAATCCATTAAGTAGAAACACACTGACTCTCCAGTAAGGGAGACTTTCCTTATTTTGCTGACTGCATCATCATGATACAAGTTATTCTCTTCCATTATTCAGGTGGGTTTCAGTCATCCATTCTATGTCATCACGTCTATGAATGAAGAAGGGTCCAAGCTTTTAAATGATGCGTAGTGTGATTTTCTTTTGTCGATGGTCTCTTCCTTAACGTGTCACTTTTCATTCGTGGATATTTAAATTGTTAAACGATCTTATAACTCCCCATTCACCAAAATAGGAAGAAGTGTGATAGGAACTATTTTGTATATTAATGTATTACAAACTCGAAAGAACTTCATACATCACCAACCAAATCCAATCATTGTTGTTTGACATTATTGAACTGGGCTTTAATCGAGATTTCCTCACGAAAACGGCCCTAGCATACAATCACGGTAAACGTTAGTTTTATAAGTAAGATTTAGCTCAGTCGATAGAGCATCCAACTACAAACAACAAAATTTCAGGTTCGATACCGGTCCTCGCAAACCCAGCGCATGAATAGCAAAGCATGGACTCTCTATCCAGGTATGCGTTTTTATTTTCGCCTTCTTTTATTTTCACTATATGATTCGCTGAAACAGCAAAATCCACTATATAACTAACAAGTAAGTAAAGTCGACGAGGCGGCCTAAAGTCGGTATCAGCCAGACAGAGATGGAGCCTATCCCATTTTCAATAGAGCTAGACAAAGGAGATTGTTTTGGGATCTGAGGGGGAGCGCCACACCTACCATTAGCTCCTCACTTTACTGCACAGATCCCTGTGCTACTCATACGCTGAGTTGGCGGGGGCCGGTATAGAACCAGGAACCTCGTGGTTCCTAGTCCGAGGCTCTAGCGACTGAGCTAAACAGTTCTTGTTAATTGATACTAAGTCTGGCTTTCCGGTCGTAATTGTGTGTTCCGTTTGTATCTCGAAGTTCTAGAAAATCTTATGAATATATATATATATATATATATATATATATATATATATATATATATGATTGTTCCGACTGTATTGATCTTATGGAAACCCCACTCCACCCTTTATATCATATGTGCTCGATGGCAGTGGCTAAGTGTCTTAGTATGACGTTAAACTGCACCAAGTGGTTAGATACCAATTTTGGAGCTCTAGGGAGTGTGGCGTACTTCTACACCACCATTACTCTTAGGTCCACCCTGACCCGGAGGTTTAGTAACTGTTTGGGTCCTATCTAGTAGATAAAAAATGAGTTCATAAAATGTTTTTAAAATGCATAATTTGAATACCCAAGAATAATGATTAAAACAAAAACGTCGTCAGCATAAAATAACCCAAAGATTGACATGCCGTAAAATCTAACCAACCAACCATCCAACCAACTAAACAAAATATATATAAGGGAGTACATCACAATCCTGAAAATTTACCACTACTACTAAATAATTGAAACTAAAAAAAAACAACCGAGTTTTGTGATATTTATTCCCAGATGAATATATTATGATAAATACATTATTATAATATAGCACTTTAATGCTGCACACTAAATGCCCAAACCTGATATATGTACTTCCGAAAAACGGATACAGATACAAAAATATATCTCAAATATATATATATATATATATATATATATATATATATATATATAGTATTACCTTGACTTACGGGTTTAATTCGAAAGCGAGACTTTCTGATACCATTTAAATTTAAATATCATGTTAAGCTTACTAAATCTTCATGGACTTGACTACTGTCGGTTGGTTACAAAATGTTGTGTGTGTGTGAGCATTTCACTTGTTACTTACACATTCTGAATTTTCACTTGTTACGACTGCTTGAAAAACACAGGTAATTTTCAAAGAAAGCATTTTCTATGAAGCAACGAATAGGTCAAAAGGTTAAATCTGTTTTTGTGCATCTTACGCCACTCTCCATGAATATAATATGAAAAGATGAATTTTATTTAACATCTTTTTCTCAGAGCTTTCGTTCTGGCTAGCAAGTATTAAATACAATAATAATGTGGTCCGTTGTTATTTTTTCAATTATTCGGCTCACCATTAAAAAAAAGTTTGGTGATCCCTGCTGTAATACAATGCTACAGATAGGAGTTCAAAGTAGAACGTCACTTATGTGTTTGTCCTACTCTCACTGCCCAGGATGTCTTGCTCGTCTTACTTGGATAGTTTGTGAGATGAGAGGTAGGTGGCCGTACAGCTGATGGTTTGCTGATTTTTTTCCAGGATTTGTTCAAAACAGCACACAGCATTCTTGTGTAGTTCCCATCCAACCTTTTCTGCGAGTGTTACGCTTAAGTGTAAGTGGTGTAACCCAATAGTACTAATAAACCTTGGAAGAATTTTTTCTTTATCATCTTAGAGATCAGATTTCCATACGATCGATAATCTATCAATAGCATTCCATGCTTTACTTATGTGTTTTGACAAAATTGAATCCGAAAAAGGTTAACTAATAGATAAGTTACCTTTTGTACAAGTGGATATAGTAAATAAAATCAAACACGCAGTTCTTCAAACAATAGTAATGAATACTCTGTTAGCAAGACTAACTACGACAAACCTCGTCTAGTCGGTATCTTTTATGTATTTCGCTGGACGAGTCCAATTTTCTTGTTGGGGAAATATCCTCCCTTACAACTCTATGCGTATATTGACATCGCTTTCAGTGGATGAGATATTGCTACCGAGGTATGAGTTCACTCAATAAGCAGGTTGCAACAGAATCTCAATGTTTTTTTATAATCTGAGTAAAGCTGGTGTGATTTCAGAGTTTGTTTTTTTTCCTAGGCGGATTACCTAACCAAAACTAAATAGCTCAGTGTGCCCTTCTATTTATCCATAGCTGGAGGGAGGAACAGATGAATCCATATATTTCCTAAGGGAACTAGTGCGAAGTGAAACGCAAACTGCCTCGTCTAGGATTTGAACTCGGGTCAACATTTTTATTTCCAACGACGATAACCATTATGCTATGTATCCATGTTTGTACGAACAGGGTACGATCCAAGGTCAATTTTTAAGCGGAGTTTTATTTCAGAGTTCTCTTTCTCCCAGAACGGTTATCATACCAGGATTTAAAAAGTCCAGTCTGTGCTGATGTTGTCCCATAGCTTGAGGGAGATTCATTGGATCTTTCTATTAGAAATGCAAACATTCTCGCCCCAAATTTTAAACCGGTGGTCGTGTTCATTTCTTACGAAAATAAGATAATACTATGAATGCATTTAAGTTTAACAGGTTTGATTTCAGATTTTTTCTTCTCCTAGACTGGTTGCCATACCGAGATAAAAAAAAAAAAAAGCTCAGTCTGCCATACTATTTGGAATATTTGGATGCATACCTTTCCCAAGGGGATTTGCACAATGAATGATAATTTATGAGGTCTTTATTCGCACTGAAATTTACTTTCTTTTAATTGTCTAAATTTTGGTTCAGTGTACATTCAATAGACTAGCAAAATAAAAAATACCCTTCGGGCGATGTAAAAATAGATTTTTGAAACATATTGCCAGAGGGGTGGGAGTTAAAAATTCAATGTCAGCGAGTTTGTACCCTAAGTAAGTAAAATCATCAAATTCATTAAAGGATTAAAAAATAAAACAATTTGAAATGTAAACTTTAAATATGTATTAAAATAAAACAAACTATATATAGATATATAATACCAGCCATGTATTTATTAAAACTTGTTTTAAAAACAATGAGGACTGTCTAATGTTGCATGGTCAAATTTTCAGTGTATTTATTCTATGTTATGACGATTTGGGGTATTGTGACGTAAGTAGTGACGTATTTTTTGTTACAGACAAAAACCGGAAGCGAATCTCCATTATTAATAGATAAGGAATGTTTAAATTTACTATCATTCATTCATTCTTTCTTTCTTTTTACTTTTTCTACACTTTTTTCTTTAGTTGTTTTTCATTGCATTTTGGCTTTTAATTTTCTTTTTTATCTATTTTACTTTATTTTCCTTCCTTCTTTCTTTCTTTCTTTCGCATATTTATTGACTTGATATGTTCACCCTTTTCTTTCTTTTTTCCTTCTTGTTTTGCAATATTTTTCGCTCTTCCTTTTTTCATCTTTTATTCGTGTTACATTCTTTCTTTTTTTCTCTTTCTTTCTTTCATTCTTAATGTTTTTTTGTTTTTTTCAATTTTGTTGATTTTGTCTATAATTTCATTCAGTTGGATTTCTACCAAAATATTTTCTTTTTAAAATTTACAGTTCGTCATTTAATAATCTAATAATCTGTATATCAATCATCACTGAGTAAAAGGTTGACTCACTGAATCAACATATTCTGTCGTCAATGAGCTAAAAATGTACCTGTTAACGTTAATGCACTGAGTAAACCCTATCAAATAATTCATTTTGGGATGGGGGTATTTACTAAGCTTTGCTGAGTCTGGCATATATATATATATATATATATATATATATATATATATATATATATATATACAGAGAGAGAGAGAGAGAGGGGGGAGAGAGAGAGATAGATAATAGATAGATATAAATATAGATATATTGATAATTTTTCCGAGTTGAAATAAAGTGCTCAATTACGAATGTTTTAACCGTAAATCGTTTGTTTACCAACACGAGAGGTGCAACATTCTGAAGACGGCATTAGCCAGAAACTTAAGGTAAATGTTTCCTAAAACGTCTGTATAAACAGTTATATATATATATATATATA
>CM042141.1:92569277-92589277 GCA_023376005.1 Doryteuthis pealeii
TCTGGAATGTTTGGGAATCAGAGGAAGGATTGATACCATTCAGAACACTGCACTGCTGCAATCTGCCAGAATACTCAGAAGTGACCTGGAGACCTGAGGAGACTTGCTGTCACTCAGACTCCAGTGAAAGACCATCAGCTAATGCTGATGTGAAAACTCAAAAGGAGTAAATAAAAATAATAAATGCAGCAAACAAGCACAAAGAGCGCACAAGACTAGGCACAACTGGTTGGGAAAAGTGATCCACTGGGAATAGTGCAAGAAATTAAATTTTCACCATACAACTAAATGGTATATGGACAAGCCTAAACCTGTTCTGAACAATGAGACATAAAATTCTCATAATTATCAATTAAATATCTATTTTGAACATTTTACACAAAATGATAGGTATTTATTTATTTGTTAATCTTTTTGTTAACTTCTTGTTAACTGACAAAAGGGCGAGAGTAAAAAAATAATCTTAAAAATTGATTACAAATTTCGCCAATATTTTTTCAATTTAAAATGATAATACATTTTTTTAAGTTTCATACTTTTTTTATTTGAATTGTCATAATTTCAATAGAAAGTTCCAAAATAATAATTCGTCTATATGTTAGATAATTTTAAATATACATAAAACTAAAACAAACTATGTATAAATATATAATACTTTTAAAAAATAATGTGGAACGTCTAAGATTGCATACTCAAATTGTTGTGTATATAATACATGGTTGTTATTTATTCTATGTATTGACGATATTGGGTGTTGTGACGTAAGATCCCGGTTCCGAATCTTTATGAGTTAAGCTTTGTAGCCTTCGGGCTGAAAAGGTTGGGGAGCTCGATTTAAACAAATGAAAAATAAATAAATAGATTTAAAAAAAAAACACGTGGTTTTCGCATCGTCTTTGGAATTTACAAATGCAATCGCAGACAATGGTACTTCCTCTTTTCACTTGATATTCTTTTACAAGTAATAAAATGTCGTTAACCTTTCGTCACGTTTCTCTTCTCTGCCAAATATTTGGATTCATAAAATCTTTTCTTCGAATAAATGCATACCATCTTCATTCAACCATCTTTGGCATTAAAGAGTTGAATACATTTCGAAGAGACCACAAAGATTTCCACCTTATAAAATGAGTATTTTTTTTTATTCTTGAGACAAAAATACAATGCTTTAAAAAAGCAGGCAATTAAAGGCGCTATTTACAGCTAATAGTGGTCTTGGGGGTCTCCAACTAGACAAGGGGTCACCAAACTACAGCCCGCGGGCAGGATCTGGGCCGTGAAGGCATTTTATCAGGCCCGCCAACGATATTTATAATGTTTTTGATAATGTTTTGAAAATAAATTTGTTTTTGTGCATCTTACGCCACTTCATCCATGAATATAACATGAAAAGATACATTTTTTTTCACATCTTTTTCTCTGAGTTTTCGTTCTGGCTAGCAAGTACTGAACACAATCATAATGTGGCCCGTGCTCGTTATTTTTTTAATTATCCGGCCTACCATGAAAAAAGGGTGGTGATCCCTGATCTAGTTTATAAGTAAAGTTGGCGTAGAGACATATTGTCGGCATCAGCCGGCAGCGAGGGAGTCAATCCCCTTTTCGCTAGCGCTAGACCAAGGAGATTGTTTGCGCTGGGGTGGAGTGCCACACTTACTGTCAGCTCCCCACTTTACCGCACAAATCAGATTACCAATCTGCACTACTCATACGCTGAGTGGGCGGAGACCTGTATCGAACTCGGAACCTTGAGATTCCTAGGCAGCTGCTCTACCGACTGAGCTCTGGCTGATAAGTTGTATAATTGGTATCGTAGAAGGAAATGGACACGGCGATCCGAGATCAAATCCTAGACGAGGCTGTTTGCATTTGACGGTGCGCTAATACTTCTGGGAAAGTTGTAAATCCAACTATTTTCCCTCCAGCTATGGGTAAATAGTAGTGCATGCTGGACTCTTTAACCTTGGTATAACAACCGGTCTAAGAGACGCAAAACTCTGAATTAAAACCTGTTAAATGTCGTGCGGAGGGGGGGGGCTTTGTAAATACATATTTTCTTTTTTCTTTACAATTTCAAGCTGATTAAATTTCAGACTTGTAATATTCAACTGATGGCAGCTAGTATGTATTTACCCAACTCATTTGCCGCTCTGTCGACTGGGGCTGTAAAATACACCGACTGAACCTCTGCATCATGCTAAAAATCCCCCAATCTGTTGGCCGTGGGTGGTGGCCTCAGACGCTTAAGGACGGAATCTTGGTAGCTGAGCAGTCCATGACATGCAACACTCCGCTTTGGGCCTTAATGGTTAGACGGATGGTCCCCTTGGTTCATCGGAGGGCACCAAGCCATAGCACCAATATGATTGTTCCAACCCTATTGCTTTTATCGAAAACTCTCAATCCGTTTTTATCATAAATGTTCTAGAAGGCGGTCGCTGAGAGTCTTATTGTCCTGGCTATGACATTAAACTGCATATAATAGTGAGGTTCCCGGGAATGTGGAGTACCCCTTTATCGCCATTACTCCTAGGTCAATACTAAACCGGAGTGGTAGTACCTGTTAGGGTCCCATTTAAGGGTTAAATAGAAAAATTAGTTTTAAAATATTGCATTTAAGAAAATTGAGTTTAAGTTTTTTTTTTAGACACACCAAGAATGAATATAATGAAGCGTCTTCAGCATAAAATAACCAAACAAGAGTTGACATGCCATAAGATCTAACGAAACAATCAACCAAAGCCAGGGGTTCCCAACCTTTTTTTGTTTGCCATGCCTACCTAATCACCTCTAAAATCCTGATGTTCTCCCACATGTGACAATACATAATTATTTTAATTTAAAAGTATGGAGAATCCAACGGGGATTGAACCCACTATTCAGTAGTATCGTCAAGTTTAGCTTTCTAACTATTAGGACACGATGGGATGCCTCTTTTTATACCAACCCATTCTTCATGAGTAAGATTTGACTCAAGGTCGTAAGTACAAGACATCCGGCGAGGATCGAACTCACTATTCAGAATTAATAGATATGTAAGACTAGATTGCCAACCATTACACTACGATGGGAGCCGTAACTGATGGCAGATAGAATTCTAATGCAAAATATGAATGCCTATTGTTATATATAACAATTATATATATATATATATATATATATATATATATATATATGCTACCTCGTTCTTATGACAATGATAAACGTGAATACCATTTACATTGAATCTTCTTTATGAACGGTTTTGTTTGTTTGTTTTTTGTTGGTTTTTTTTTGTCTTTTTTGTTGGGGTGTTTATTTATTTTTTGTCGACAATAAAGGGCGGTGGCGGTATTCAAATGACGTTGACAGGTGTATTTTATGGCTGAAATCATGTCTGCCTTTTTCTTTTTGTTTTCTTGTTTTGAAAGATTGAATATCGTCGTATAGATAATTGCTGAAAGAAAGAAAGAAAGAAAGAAAGAAAGAAAGAAAGAAAAAAAAGATAGAGATGAAGGAAACTAACTAACAAAAAGAAGAAAGCGAAAGAGAAGAATAAAAGAAGGAAGAGTGGAAAGAAAGAAAGAAAAAAAAAGAAAGAAAAAGAAAAAAGAAAGAAAGAAAGGGGGAAGGAAGGTTGAGAAAGGAAAGAAAAAATGAAAGTAAGAAAGAAAAACAAATAAATGGAAGGAAGAAACAAACAAACAAACAATAAAGAAGACAGAAACGAAGGAAAGAAAGATGAAAGAGGTGCATGGAAAGGAAAGGAATAACGAAAGAAAAAAACTAGCAACAGGAAGAAAAAATGAAGCAAAGTAACAAACAAACAAATAAAGAAAAAGAAAAACATGGCGGGAAAGAATAAAGAAGGAAGGGTACAAAGAAAGAAAGAAAGAAAGAAAGAAAGAAAGAAAAGAAAGAAAGAAAGAAAAAACAAGAAACAAAAGAGGTAAAAAAGCACACAAACAAATACATGAAAGAAAGAACGAAAAATAAAAAGAAAGAAGGAAGGAAGGAAGCAAAAAAGTAAAAACAAATAGACGAAAGAAGGAAGGCAGAAAAAAAAGAAAGAATGAATGAAAGAATACCGCAAAGAAAGAAGAAAACAAACAAGAAACAAATAGATGAAAACAGAAAGAAAGAATGAAAGATGGAAGCAAAAAAGTGACAAATAGACGAAAGAAGAAAGAAAGAAACAAACAAGCAAACAAGCAACAAACAAATAGATGAACGAAGGAACGCAGTAGGGAAGAAAGAAAGAAAGAAAGAAAGAAAGAAAAAATATTCAGTCTGGGTGTGTGAATATTGGGTAGAAGTCCACGACGGAAAAACGATGACTGTGTGTTCCACCCGGCGCGACGGTCGTCAGCTATTCACGACTGAATTGGCGGGTTAATTTATTAATCATCATTAAGCAAGAGGAATTAGGGTGCATTTCCGGTTTGTGAAGGCAGTAAGGAGAGAAGAGCCTTGCAGTAACGGAAATGGCAAAGGCAAACGGAAACTGTTGAGCAGGAATAAGAAGTAGGCAGAAGGTCCGAGGTTGGGGGGGGGGTAGACGACTAGAGGTTGGCGTTTAGTGGGAGCAGATTGTTGCATTGTGGGTAGTAATTATATATTTCACGCACATACCGAAAAAAATAAATTTAATTTAAAATGTTCAATAGCTTGAGAAGTTAGCAGCCACAAATCCTTGTTCTGAATTCACTTCACATTCAAGAGACCGAATCGGAATTACGCAACATCACTGAGTGGCAAGCATATGCGCACATACACACATATATACATACATAGGAAATTGAATCAACGACCCGAGTTCAAATCTAGGATGAGACTGTTTGCATTTCCCTTGGGGCTAATGCCCAGAGGAAAAGGCATGATCCTTTGTTCTCACTCACTAATGTGTAGGCAGTTGGGTAGACTGGGTTCTTTAGCCTTGGTAAGGGAAACGATTTAGGAAAAGGAAAACTCGGAATTCGAACCAGCATTTATCCGAAGAAAAATTGACATTGTGTCGTATCCAGGTAGTGACAGAGGGCTTGGTAAATGCATAAATACATATATACATATGTGTGCGTGTGTATTCATATATATATATATATATATATATATATATATATAATATATTAGGTGCGTCATAAAAGTATCTTGAATCTTTTATACTTTTGACACACCCTGTATTCTGAAAATAAATAACGTTCCATTCATTCATTTTTCCAGAATACAAGATGTGTCAAAAAAGTACCAAGTTTAAAGGTGTATTTATCATGATAGAAATGAAGAATGAATGGAACGTTATTTTTTTTCAGAATACAAGGTGTGTCAGAAAGTAAAAAAATCTCGATACTTTTTTGCCACACCTTGTATATATATATATATATATATATATATATATATATATATATATATATATATTTCTCGCATGCATTTTTTATTAAAATTATAGACAAGGATTGAGTGTTTAGCTTTTTATTTTATTTCAGTTTTCATATATATATATATATATATATATATATATATTATATAATATATATATATAATGTGTGTGTGTGTGTGTGTGTGCAGAAAGCGACTCCAAGCATGAGAAGCAATATTTATCTGGAATAGACAACGAACATTAAACAACATATCATTTAGCGTGGGGAGTCTTAAAATGCATTTGATATTGGTACAACTTAGTGGATCCACAGTCAAGAGATCTTAACTTGTATATCTACAATTCACTACCTGCACTAATGGCATTCGCTTTCATAGATGACATTGCGACCCCCTAATAATTCCATTGAACACAGAATTGACCACGCAATCCACAAAATAGGAGCATCTACGCTCCCGAAAACAATCGAATATGGTTGAAAGTACCCGTACTCGGACAACAAAAACAGAGACTTTAAACAGATTTTAAACGGCCTACAACTCAAATTGCGAAATCTCGTTCAGCAAAAAGAAAAGCTGAATAAAAAGCTAACCACTAACAGCTATTGTCTGTCATTTTAATAAAACACACACACACACACACACACACACACACAAACAAACACACACACACACACACACACCACACACACACAACACAACACATATATATATATATATATATATATATATATATATTAGGTCTGTTGATTGAATACGCGAGAAACTTGCAGTCAACGTGAGCTGTTGATTATGTGACTATGCTATCAAAACTTACATATAAATATGTTCAATATTTTGTGTGGGGTGCGTGCGTGTGTGTGTGTATTTGGTTCGGTATATTTATAAAACAAACAGTGCTATATATATATATATATATATATATATATATATATTATATATATATATATATATATATATGGAAGTACGATGAGAAATTAATCCGACAGTATGTGGAGAAAATTGTGTCCATATATATATATATGTATATTTATAAAACCTAAAACAGTATTAGTTTATATATATATAATATTTTTTACATATTTTCCAAACCCAACGTATTTAAAACATCCATCATCTTTTATATACATAAATCCTTTTTTTCTCCTTGAATAATTTCGATGACCCGAAGAAGGTTTCCTTTATAAACCAAAATGTTCAAACATCGACTAATAAATTTCCATTCATCATAACATTCCGTGTTTGTTCTACATTTTCTCCACATACTGTCGGATTATCAAGGAGCGATATCATGAAGTTCTTTTCAAAAATGATATTTCCAAGTGAAATGGAACAAAAATGATACCAATAACAGCGTTTATTGGAGAAAATTAATAATGTTTTGCTGAAATTTAAGGTATTTCAAATCGTTTCCTTTGACTTTTAGAATGTAAAAGAACAAGAATTACTTCTTGGTTTTCTCTTCGTTGAAGGTGGACCATTGTACTCGTTATGATATGTGGTATTTAGAGTATAGAGGGTAATATAATAAGGAGAGAGAGACAGAGAGAGAGAGAGAGAGAGAGAATAAAAAGATACATAAATATAAGAACTACGTGTAGATTAGCATGGACATGTTTGAGGATGAGTCAGCACAACGCCAGATGGCATTTTTCTACAGGTTGAGAGACGTCATGTTGTGAAGTGTGGAAGAGTAAGAGTGAGAGGTGAGAGTTTGGAGGGAGTTTGGAACTATGCGTTGACTGAGTGGGATCTGTCTCTCGCCAGGGCAGTTTTAATGAGAAAAAAATTAGTCGTCTTGTGTTATTACTAAAAACTATAAATTGCACAAGACAAGATATCCTCCAGCATCCAAAGTTGGTTCCAGACTCAAAACACCAAAGAATTGCCAGCTAAATCAGCATCGGCCCAACATCAGCCCAACAACCTGATTTGAGTCTTTCAAAGCAGTACCGATCCTGAGTTAAGTATACCACAATTATTTTTACAAATAAATATATGCCCTCCGGGTGCAAATATTTAAGTTTTAACGTAATAAAATGTTATATTAAATTAGAAAGGCTAATTAAACTAAATAAGAATGCAGATAAAAAGATTTGAAACAGAGGAGGGTATAATCAAAAAAGAAAAAAAAAACACCTGAAACTCACTCTTCCATTACCCCGTCTTCATTGCTAAATTTTTCATAATTTCAACTATTTATTTAAAATAGGAAATAAAGAATAAAATTACAGTTATTTCTTCTGCCTAATGAATTTCTTTCAAGATCTATGCCCGAGATTTTTGCTCATATTCATTAAGATAAAACACCTGAAACACCTGTAGCAGGTGACAGAATTCTGAACCCATAAAAGAATTAATGTTTCTTTAGATTACGTAAGGGTACAAACAAAGAATTCTAATACCATTTTATAAATAGTATTATAATAGTAATATAATAGATGCCGTTTAGTATGATACCCCGGACAACACTTTTGGATAACTGGACACTAACAGCTACTACCACTCCCGGTCAGAGAGGATCTGAGAGTAATAGCAATGAAAAGGTACTCCATAGTCCCCAGATCCTCCAGGATTGGAATCCACCTTCAGATGCAGTCTAGTATGCTACTTAGGACAACACTTTTAGAAGGAATGCAGGGATGTAGTCAGCATATTCTAAGCACCGTTGACAGGGTGGTGAAGAGGCCTGTGATGTGATCCATCATCTTGAGAGACGGATGGATACCATTACATATTCCATAAACAGTTTGTTGGATGAAGAAAAATCTATTATGATACCATAAATAAATAGTATTATAAGTTCTGGGAAATTACATCTGTCAACAAATTATCGAATCATTCTACTGGGAGGTTGTTTATCCAGCTTTTTTCTTTTCCTCCTTCATTTATTTATTTTTATTTTTTATATGACACAACTTATTTTATTAACAGCTGAACATTCTTTCATGAAATAAAACTCAAACAAATCAACCACACTTAATTTAAATAATGGGTATTTTTTTAACAAAACAAATAAAATAAATAATGGAATAATAATAGCTGAAAAAAAACTGTGGACATGAATGTACAGGTCGTACCAATTGTAATTGGGGGTCTTGGAACAGTCCCCAAGGATTTGGAAAAGAGTCCGGAGAAATTGGAAATCCGAAAATGAATCAAGATCACCCAAACAACAGCACTGTTAAGATCAGCTAAAATACTCAGAAGAGTCCTGGAGACATGAGGAGTCTTACTGTCACGCAGCCTCCCGTGAACCACTAGCTAAGGTGGGTGCGAAAAACTCAAATAGAGTGCTGCCAGAATACTCAGAAGTCCTGGGGATCTGAGGAGACTTGCTGTCACTCAGACTCCAGAGAAAGACCATCAGCTAAACGCTGATGTGAAAAGTCAAAAGGAGTAAATAATAATAATAATAATAATAATAATAATAATAATAATAATAATAATAAAGACAAAAATGGGAAGAAAAACAATTATATGGACGCTTCAAACGACAAATAGATGAGGTTGCACATCAAAAGACTTGGACATGGTTAAGAAAGGGAAACCTCAAAAGAGAAACAGAATCACTTATAATTGCTGCACAAAATAATGCCATAAGGACAAACTACATCAAAGCGAAAAATTGATAAGACCCAACAAAATAGTAAATGTAGACTTTGCGGTAATAGAGATGAGACTGTTAACCATTACTCTGCGAATGTAGCAAACTAGCACAACGAGAATACAAAACTAGACTCGACAAGGTTGGGAAGGTGATCCACTGGGAATTATGCAAGAAATTAAATTTTGACCACACAACAAAATGGTATATGCATAAACCAGAATCTGTTCTTGAGAACGAACGCACAAAATTCTCTGGGACTTTGAAATTAAAACGGATCACCTTATCCCAGCAAGAAGACCAGACCTAGTGTTGATTAACAAAAAAGAAAGAACTTGTCAACTGGTGGATTTTTGCAGTGCCAGCGGATCACAGGGTGAAGTTAAAGGAAAATGAAAAATTGACAAATATCTGGACCTTGCCAGAGAACTGAAAAAGTTATGGAATATGAAAGTGAAAGTTATACCAATTGTAGTTGGTGCACTTGGAACAGTCCCAAAAGGATTGGAAAAGGGTCTGGAATGTTTGGGAATCAGAGGAAGGATTCAAACCATTCAGAACACTGCACTGCTGCAATCTGCCAGAATACTCAGAAGAGTCCTGGAGACCTGAGGAGACTTGCTGTCACTCAGACTCCAGTGAAAGACCATCAGCTAACACTGATGTGAAAACTCAAAAGGAGTAAATAATAAAGAAAATCTAGACCATCCAAATTATAGCACTGTTGAGATCGGCTAAAATACTCAGAAGAGTCCTGGAAACCTAAGGAGACTTGCTGTCACGCAGCCTCCAGTGAACCACAGGCTACGGCAGGTGTGAAAAATTGAAGAAAGATTATGAGGTGGGTTTTGTTTAATGGCATATCAACCTTCATGGGTATTTAATGCCAAAGCCATCCTTGTACCAGAAAAGTAGTGGTACTATTTACCTAGAGATGAGGTGGTTTATACATTTTCCTATGGTATTATCCCAAAAGTATACGAAATAGTGCGACTGTAGAAGATTAATATAAAAGTTGCGAATTAAAAGATTATCTATGAAGATTAAGATTAAGTTTGGCAAGAAAAAAGTGAGAACGATGTTGCGCATATTACCAGTTATTTATATATACAAGGTGTGTCATAAAATTATCGCGATTGAAGCTGTATTTACCAAGATAGAAATGAACAATGAATAGAACGTTAATTTTTTCAGAATACAATGTGTAATAAAAATGCCGAAGTGAAGCTGTTTTTACCAAGATAGAAATGAACAATGAATGGAATGTTAATTTTTCAGAATACAAGGTATGTCAAAAAGTACCAAAATATCCCGATACTTTTTTGACACACCTTGTATATTTAAGAACCCCTCCCTACAGGTAGAATGTGATACGTGGTCTATTTCTCAAATTGGTTTTAACGGGTCTGAATTCAGAGATTTCCTTCTTCTAGATTGGTTGCCTAATTAAGATTAAAGAGACCAGTCTGCCCTACTATTTACCTATAACTGGAGAAAGAATAGTTGGATATGATATGTAAAATGCAAACAGCCTCGTCCGAGATTTGAATTCGGGTCGCCGAGTCCACTTCCTACGACAATAACCATTATACAATGCGCCTCCACATTTATCAATTATTTGTATACACCCAAATCCCCAAAGAGGATTAAGATTCTTCACGACGAGGAATGTATGGATGTATGCTTCCACTGGAAGCGATAATCGTCAAACTAGTCTATTGTTACTAATCATTGGGTGCTCCAATGCTGTGACCTTGTGCCAGTTTAGGTTTGTTATATTTCTATACACATAAGTTGGATGGACAAACACCCTGTGCGAATAGCATAAAAAAAGACTTTTCTTCCAACATATATGCTGCACACGTAGGTCATCAACCAGACGACCCTCAGAATGAGGGTTGGGCCTCGGGTAGAACGGTTGGTAACTCGAACCTGATTCGTTTCTCGATTCGGCTTCATCATTAAATCTACCCACAAGCGAAACTTTAAAAAATATTTGTTATTATTATTATTATTATTATTATTATTATTAATTTTTTCAGAATACAGGGTGTTTCAAAAAAGTACCAAGTTTAAAGCTATATTTACCAAGATAGAAATGAAGAATGAATGGAACGTTATTTTCTTCAGAATACAAGGTGTGTCAAAAAGTACAAAAAATCTCGATACTTTTTGACACACCTTGTATATATATATATATATATATATATATATATATATAATATATATATATATAAAAAATATGACCCAATTCGCACACTCGCACACACACACGCACACACACACTCACACACATGCATATTATTGATAGAGAGCATGTATATCTTAGTTTGGGCAGCGAAGATATAAAGTCAAAAGCACTTGGTAACTGTCAGTTTCTCGCCTGTGTGATTTTCAAACCATACTTGGTTTGAAAATAGCATGTCTTCTCTATCCTAACACAAACACACACACACACACACACACGCACACGCACACGCACACGCACAGAGACACACACAAACACACACAAACAAACATAAACACACACACACCCATATATATATAAATATATATGTCTGTCAAATTAGCAGGCAAGTGTCTTACCTCCACACCAAACGGACTTAGCAGGATTTTCTTCGCTTTGTTAAGTAGTAGTATTTTATATTCCTCTTAAGTGACCTCTACACGAACTTACGAGACGTAAACAAACAGACGATGTTTGTGATATGGCTATTTTCAGCCGACAATATTTGGGAGAATATGTGCTTAAATGAAGTCGAACCTATTTTTTGAAATTTAATTCATTAATAATTAATTAGGCGGGATTAAACTATTTAAATGTAAGGCTAAACAAATCGAGAAAAATCAATCTCTGTATGTACATTTCGGCCTATTAGGCTCATCAGCAGAGCTATAGATACGAAGACCGCCCCGTGTGGATTCGAAACCTGTCTGTCGGCTGAAAATAGCCATATCACAACATCGTCTGTTTGTTTACGTCTCGTAAGTTCGTGTAGAGGTCACTTAAGAGGAATATAAAATACTACTACTTAACAAAGCGAAGAAATCCTGCTAAGTCCTTTGGTGTGGAGGTAAGACACTTGCCTGCTAATTTGACAGACAGGTTTCGAATCACACACGGGGCGGTCTTCGTATCTATAGCTCTGCTGATGAGGCCTAATAGGCCGAAATGTACATACAGAGATTGATTTTTCTCGATTTGTTTAGCCTTACATTTAAATAGTTTTTAATCCCGCCTAATTAATTATTAATGAATTAAATTTCAAAAATAGGTTCGACTTCATTTAAGCACATATTCTCCCAAATATTGTCGGCTGAAAATAGCCATATCACAAACATCGTCTGTTTGTTTACGTCTCGTAAGTTCGTGTAGAGGTCACTTAAGAGGAATATAAAATACTACTACTTAACAAAGCGAAGAAAATCCTGCTAAGTCCGTTTGGTGTGGAGGTAAGATAAATATATATATATATATATTAGGATATCGTAGACTGTTACTTTCTCGCCTACGCGATCATCAGACCAATGATTGCAGTCGCTAATTGTCATCGACTCTATGTCTAGGCTATCCTAATGTATATATATATATATATATATATATATATATAAACAGCTCGGTAAATGTCTAAAGTAATTTGGTAAAATGACAAAGTCCGAAGTAGCAGGGTTCCTTCTCGGCCGTCTCAAAGATACAAACGCGTTTATTGTTTCATTCACCCCCCCCCCCTTTCACCAGATTCTTATCTCTCACTAAATGCAAAACCATTAGACTGAATAAATGACGATGTATATCTCTGGTTTCAGAAACTTAAGTTGATTCTTTATTAGACATTTTTCTTAATTTTACATTCAGTCTAACCTCAAAAGAAAATCCCAGCGCCAACCCCCTTTCGGGCTCGAGCAACGATCCAGACTTTCCCAGCTTTGAGACCTGGAGGGGTTGTAGTATGACGTCTCCTCCAGCAGTGTTGTTGTCCTGGGGTAGGGACGGGCACAGGAATAGAAAAGGCTAGACGGACCCAAGTCATGGACTGGCAATCTTTTTGCACCCCCCCCCCCCGTGTGTACGAACAAAGGCACTCTTGTTAAACTAACCATGTGCCGCATCCAACAACCGAGAAGATGTAGTTCAGCTCTACTCCAACGTATGTGGAAGTGATTATGTGTAATGGTTATTGTTATAGGAAATGGACACGGCGAACCGAGTTCAAATCCGAGACTAGGTTGGTTACATTTCACATGGCGCTAATACATTTGTGAAAGGTATACATCCAGTTATCCTCCCTCTAGCGATTGGTAAATAGTAGGGCAGACTGGGCTCTTTAACATTGATATGGCAAACAGTTAAGAAGAAAATTCAGAATTTCGCCACTGGACAGGGTATTTTTTAATACCCTGTCCGGTGGCAAAAGCTGCTTGGTAGCGCTAGGAAGTGACAGTCCTGCCTTAACTACCGAAACTGTGTTATCACTCCTAGTTGGCAGCTGATGAGAGCAGGGTATCGCACGTGCTATCACATGTTGTATGACGAAAATGGCAAACAGTCAAGAAGGAAAATTCCGAATTCAAACCTGATCACTTCTTAAAAATTGACCTTGTCTCAAATCATCACGGAGGGGTTAGTAAATATACATACCCCACATATGTGTCTGGGAGTTCCAGTAGCGTAACGGCTAACGTGCTGGACTATGACATCATAGTAAGCGAGAAATCCATTACACAACTGAGACTCCCCGACATGTATGTGGGAGTATGTATATTTACCAACCCCTCCACATGCGTAGGATGTGACACAAGGTCAAACAGGCTGGACAATGACATCATAGTAAGCATGTACTCCTGCAGCGCTATTACGTTCGTTTTCAGAAATGATACACATGGAAAATATATGAACTTCCTTATACCCACTAGTTATAAGTTATAGTTATAGTTAGTAAAAATACTAATTTAATTTACTAATACTTTAAAAGTTTGGTTTAGTTCGGTTTGTTTTACGGCATATCAACCTTAGTGAGTTATTTAATGCCGACAAAGTTTTGAAATAAATTCTTAATGAATACTCAATTTTTTTATAAACACATTTTTTCTATTTAAACCAAAAATGGGACACTAACAGGTACTACCCCACCAGGTCAGAGTGGACTAGGAGCAATGGTGATGAAGGGGTGCTTCATATTCCCCAAACCTCTAAAACTGGAACCTCGCTATCAGATAGAGTTTAACGTCATTCCCAGTACATGATGACCCTCAGCCAGCGCCTTCTAGCACCCATATGATAAAAAGGGGTTGGGCATGACAAATGAGCAATAGGGTTAAGGCAATCATACAGGTGCTAGGGGCTTGATTGATCAGAGGGGGCCTCTCCGACCGCCCGTCTAGCCTGAATAATGGCCAAAGTGGAGTGTTGCATGTCATTGACTGCTCAGCCACCTGGGTTCCATCCTTAAGATCCATTGGTGGAGCCTTACCTCTCTGCAGAGGTGCAGTCGGTGTATTCTAACGCTCCAATCGACATTGCGGTCTTTAAAAGTGTTTTATACATTCATTTTAGTTTACACAGTCAAATTATTGTCAAATATTGTGTAGACGTTTTATTCATTCATTTAAAATGGCGAAAAAATATTGTCCTTATTTTTTCCCGGGATTTTGTTGTATGAAAGAAAAAAACTAAAAATAAGATGACGTGGTTGAAAGCAATAAAGAAAAACATACCCCCAAAATACCTGTGTTTAATTTGTTTTAAAAACAAGAAAAATTCGAATTATATATTTGATTAGAAAACATTTTTTACTGTAGTGTCCAATAACATAAAAAGATGAATTTGTTCTATTATTAAGACTAGAAAAAAAAAAAATAGACACACTCCGGGTGGTGTAAAAATCAATTTTAAAAGATATTGCCTGAGTTAAAAATTCAATGCCAGAGAATTTGTACCATAAGTTAGTAAAATGATCAAATTTATCTTTAATGAATTTGATCATTTTACTAATTTATGGTAAAAAAAAAACAATTTGAAAACGTAGATAAACCAACAAATATCATTTATTGGCCGGGTTATCTCAGTCGGTAGAGCGTTCAGCTAGAAACCACAAGGTTCTAGTTCGATACCGGCCCTCACCAACTCAGCGTATGAGTAGCACAAGTATCTGTGCGATAAAGGAGCTGATGGTAGGTGTGGCACTCCACCTCAGACGCAAAAACAATCTCCTTCGTCTAGCGCAAGTGAAAAGGGGATAGACTCCCTCGCTGATTGGCTGATACCGACTTTAGGCCACCCCGACGACTTTACATATTTACAACTATTTATACAGTATGATAAAATATTGTTTATTAAAAGACTTCATCAGATTTTGAGGATGTCTTTTAATAAATAAAGACGAAATATTAATTGAATCAATTTCTTTGTATTCTTTTATCTACTTTTCTATTTTTCATATATTAAGAAATTTGAAAAAAACAAGTGTTCCAAAAATAAGATGAATTTATTTATCGACGTTTAAACGTTTCGGTTTCTTTAAACCTTCATCAGGATGTATTAAGAGGTAAAGAAATTGATGGGTGTTTTATAGATGACAGGAGATAAAACAATCTTTATAAAAAAATTTTTTGTGTGTAACTGTATTTGTTCAGCGTTATATTTTTGAAAGACAAGTCGCGATCTACGCACGCGAAGATGTCATGATGCGTGACGTAACTCGAAGAAATGCATTCAACAAAAGACAAGAAAAAGTATTAATGGACTGATTTTATGAGAACAAAGGGAACAAAGTGGGAATGATAACTAAATAATTAAATAAAGCCTGGTATTTTGTAATTATTTAAAACTATTTGAGCTAGAAATGGTGATATGTTAAAAAAACTCCATGTCGATTATTAAGGGAGGACAAAAGCGAAATTGCACAGGCTTCAAAAATCTTCGAGTTACGTCACGCATCATGACATCTTCGCGTGTGCGGATCGCGACTCGCCTTTCAAAAATATAACGCTGAACAAATACAGTTACACAACAACAACAAAAATTTATAAAGATTTTTTTTATCTCCGGTCATCTATAAAACATCCATCAATTTCTTCACCCCATAAACTATCCTGATGAAGGTTTAAAGAAACCGAAACGTTAAAGCGTCGATAGATAAATTCATCTTATTTTTGGAGCACTTGTCTTATCAAATCTCTTTATATTGTCGGATTTATTTCCATATTTACTCCGATTATTCATATATATAATTCCCTCTAATGAATATTCAGGCAATGTGAGAATTTTAAGTGTGCACGCTGGGGAATATCTTTTTTATACGCACAGTTTAAGCCAATGGATGTTCTTATTATTGTAATGCAAGAATAGTAAGTTGCGCAAATGTGTGAGGGAAGTGAATGCGAATGTGCACAATCAAGTGTACGTAAACGTTTTTAGTGCGTACATAATTATGTCCCACGTGATTGCAAATGCTGTCAAGAGTGTGTAACCAATAAAATACGCGCAGTGTTCCTTTTTTGTTTGTCAATACTCTCTTTACGCCTCCGTAAATATTCAAGTTTTAACGTAATGAAATATATTAAATTAGAAAGACTAACGAAATTAAATAAGAACGCATATAAAAAGATTACACTTAATTTAATTATGTTTTAATTGGTTTCTATATAAAATCATTCATAGGATTGATGATTTTAATATGTTGGAGAATAAAACAATAATATTAGAGATCAATAACACCAAGTAATTAATCATTAAAGCCAGTTTTGTTAAAACCAGTATGCAAATTAACCATATATGTAAACCCTTATTTCCTAGTGACATATGACATATTGTATGATTTTAAACGCCCTAATAACATATGCTATTTTGAGGCTAATCTAACCCAAATTTTCATAGAGACCTCGTTAATAAAGAAGATTTATTATATGTATTAAAGATTTTGACTAATTGATAAATTAACACAATTCTTCGGGATATTGTGACGTAGTTTCGGCTAATGACAGATTGACACCAAATCTCCATTATAATAAGATGTATGAAAGTTTTTTTTTTTTTTTATCGCTTCTTTGTTTCCATAACCTCTACAGGGTGTGAAGAGTATTTGTTTGTCGGTTAGAACAGTGACGTCATATATCCTGACCAGTGGGGAGAAAGGAAATGTGACTTGGGGCGTCCGTTTCTTTTTTTTTTATTCTTTTACCGGAAATGAAAAACGCAGCTACGTGGAAAAAAAATCTCACAGTAACACAACATGTACCTTCACTGAAAATAATACGTCATCTGACTAAACGAACTGGTTGAAATTCATATGAGAAAACGGAGACAAATTCTACCTATTGTAAATTTAAAAAAAAACAAAAAACAATGATGTTAAAACAATACAATATAGTAATTTATGATATTGAGTGCAACCATAGCACAAAGTTACGAGCGTTGGTGGCACGGTGAGGATCACACTCGGTACAATAGTAATAATCAGCGAGATTAAAATGCAACATATTGATCTTCAGCGATAGACTTGAGTATAAAGTACAGAGTCTAAGTTAAGTGTCTGTCTGTCTGTTTGAACAAGAAAGAATTTGGATTAGAAAGAAGTTCAGTCTCCTTAAGAAAGTCCTGCAATCAGATAGATAGATTGATAGATAGATTGATAGATAGTATAAGTATATGATAAATGGAAATAAATCTGACAGTATGATTGAAAAGAGATAGAACACATTGGTTTTAATATCTCTTTTCAATCATAGATAAATAGATAGATAGATAGGAACAAAATGAGAGAGATAGGTGTGAACAGACTATGATAGATAGATAGATAGATAGATAGATAGGAACAAAATGAGAGAGATAGGTGGGGACAGTGAAAGATAAATAGATAGATAGATAGGTAGATAGATAGATATCTATCTTAGTCTGTTCCCACCTATCTAATTTTGTTCCTATCTATCTATCTATCTATCTATCTATCTTAGTCTGTTCCCACATATATATCTCATTTTGTTCCTATCTATTTATCTATCTATCTATTTATCTTAGTCTGTTCCCACCTATCTTATTTTGTTCGTATCTATCTATCTATCTATCTATCTGTTCCCACGTATATATCTCATTTTGTTCCTGTCAATCTATCTATCTATCTATCTATCTATCTATCTTAGTCTGTTCCCACCTATCTATCTCATTTTGTACCTATCTATCGATCTATCTATCTACCTATCTATCTATCTATCTATATATAATATCTTAGTCTTTTCCCACCTATATATCTAATTTGTTCCCATCTATCTATCTATCTATCTATCTTAGTCTGTTCTCACAGATAGATATGTGGGAACAGACTAAGATAGATAGATAAATAGATAGATAGATATGCGGGAACAGACTAAGATAGATAGATAGATAGATAGATAGATAGGAACAAAATGAGATAAATATGTGGGAACATACTGGTATAGATATAAGAAATATTCAACCTGACTAAAAAAAGAAAGCAGTACGGACATTTGCCGCTAACATATATATATATATATATATATATATATATATATATATATATATATATATATATATATATTCCTTGTGGATATACCAAATTTTAGCTTGCATGTAATTTTTTCTCAGTCAATATTTGCCAACGGCATGTATAATTTTTCCTAATTATTTTTTTATTTCATTATTTTTTATTTTTCCCCGGTGTGAAATCCAAGCGTACATCCTTTCGTAACTGCTTTCGTATGGTAAGAAGAATTTAAATCTTTTTGCACTATGATGAATATATGTGGGCCAGACTTCCATTTTTAAAAATTAATTAATTAATTAAATATATATATATGTGTGTGTGTGTGTGTGTGTGTGTGTGTGTGTGTGTGTGTGTGTGTGTGTGTGTGAAAGAGAGAGAGAGTGTGTGTGCGGCGTGTGTACGTGCACCGGTTTAGCTCAGTCGGTAGAGCGTCCGACAAAGAAACCATAAGGTTCCAGATTCGATGCCAGTCCACACCAACTCAGCGCATGCGTATCACATCGATCTGTGCAATAAAGAGAGGAGCTGATGGTAGGTATGGCGCTCCATCTCAGATTCCAAAACAATATCCTTGGTCTAGCGCTAGGAATATGTCCCCAGTGATATTTAAGTAATCTATGGGAGATTCCAACAATGTGTTTACAAAGATGGTGGACATAAGGAGACTTTGAAACTTTCTTATGAAGGTATTTCCATATGCGTGTTAAGATTTTTAAAATCGTATCTCTCTCTCTCTCTCTCTCTCTCTCTCTCTCTCTCTCTCTCTCTCTTCTCTCTCTCTCACACACACACACACACACACACGCAAAATGCCTAGGACCCCCTCCTTAATGAAAATGAAAAAGGGAAAATATCAGCCTTTAAACTGGAATGAAATAAGTTTCATTGCAAGAGGATTGTCGAGGTCCCGAACAGTTGTGAGAAATTATCTAAAGGACCCTGAATCGTATGGCACCAGAAAATGTCCTGGTCGTCCACCTAAAATTACAAATGCGGCCGACGTCGACTTTTTCGAGAAGCTTCTAAAAGACAATCATGCTCAAGAGATCTTCAAAAATCTCAGAATTTACCCATCACTCCAAGAAGAATTCATCAACTTCTCCATGAATCGCCAAATCTCGTATATCGAAATAGGAAGACAGTCCCTTCTTTAATTGCTAAACAGAAGAAGATGCGTGTAGATTGGGTAAAGAAAAACGTAATATGGACAAAGGAGAAATGGGTGTTTTCTGATGAGAAAAAGTTTAATTTGGATGGGCCCGACGGCTCCCAGTGTTATTGGCATGATTTAACATAGGAGAAGCAGCTATTTTCAAAAAGACCATTTGGAAAAGAATCTGTTATGGTTTGGGGAACTTGTTCTGCGTCTAGAAAGGTTGATTTAGTAGTGATGGAAGGGAAACAAAACTCTGCTCGATATATCAATGTGTTGGAAGTCTTGTCCGATTTATGAATCGTCTAGACACCAATAATGCCATTTTCGAACAGGACAACACAGCTATATATACTTCTAAGATTACGAAAGACTGGTTTAAAAC
>CM042141.1:92594277-92599277 GCA_023376005.1 Doryteuthis pealeii
ATGTTAAACATTCAACATGTCAGCTCTTTTTTACTATTCGACGCCGTTGCTTAGCCAATCAGAAATTAGAGAATCACGTGAGGGAGTTGATATCCTCAAGTATTCTACTTTAAATTGACATCTGCTTTTTCCAAATAACACCAAAAAAACGTCACCTTTTGTTCTTCTTCCTTCCCCTTTTCCTCTCTTGTTGTTGTTGTTGTTCTTCTTCTTCTTCTTCTTCTTCTTCTTCTTCTTCTTCGTTTACCTTTTTGTGTATATTTATTTTGTTTTCATACCCACATTCTTTTTTCCTTATTGCTATTTCCTCATCTGCTCCTCACTTTTTTCTTCCTCCATTCTTTTCTTAATACTCCTTCTTTTCTTATTTCCCTCCTCCCCCATCTCCTCTTCCTCTTGGGATCATTATTATTATTATTATTATTATTATTATTATTATTATTTACTCCTTTTGAGTTTTCACATCAGTGTTAGCTGATGGTCTTTCAGTGGAGTCTGATTGACAGCAAGTCTCCTCAGGTCTCCAGGACTCTTCTGAGTATTCTGGCAGATTGCAGCAGTGCAGTGTTCTGAATGGTTTCAATCCTTCCTCTGATTTCCAGACTTTCCAAACCTTTTTCAATCCTTTTGGGACTGTTCCAAGTGCACCAACTACTATTGGTATCACTTTGACTTTCATATTCCATAACTTTTTCAGTTCTCTGGCAAGGTCCAGATATTTGAACATTTTTTCATTTTCCTTTAGCTTCACCCTGTGATCTGCTGGAACTGCAAAATCCACCAGTTGACAAGTTCTTTCTTTTTTGTTTATCAATACTAGTTATGGTCTTCTTGCTGGGATAAGGTGATCTGTTTTTATTTCAAAGTCTCTGAGAATTTTATGCGTTTCGTTCTCAAGAACAGATTCTGGTTTGTGCATATACCATTTTGTTGTATGGTCAAAATTACATTTTTTGCATAATTATTATTATTATTATTATTATTATTATTATTATTTCACTAATCTGGTCTTCTGGCCTGGATTAGGTGATTTATTTGTAACTCAAAATCCTAAAGAATTTTCTCTTGGAAGGATTCTGGTTTGTGCTTTAGAATAGGTAGATTTTGGAACTGTATCGTCTCCCGTGTGGCGAAAGTTGCAAATTAACATAAAAATTACCCCACAAAACTTTTTAAAAAAAACTTTGTCTTCATTTGAGGAAATTGATTTCAATCTTTTAAAATGTTATCTCCCTGTTACAGCTGAATTAATGAAGTAAAAAGCAGCATATCGGAGGCGTTTTGGGGTTATATTTTTAATTTCAATTTTACCTATAATAATTCGTTTCATCTTAGTAAAATTAATTCCTGTTTTAAATATTGAAATTACTAAATTTTCTAACCAATTTCAAATGTTGTGAAAAAGAGAATCTTTAGTGCATTTTAACTGATACTATTTGATGATGTTTCCTCAAACAATGGTGCAAGTAAGAGATTTAGGTTTTGATATTAGTGTTTATTATACCAATATTCAACTTTCGCTGTTCGAGAGAATTTAATATCTTTAAAAAGGTGGAAATCAGCCAACCCTATTGTGCATATACCATTTTGTAGTATGGACAAATGTTAATTTCTTGCACAATTCCAGGTAGATCTTTTTTACCACCCAGTCAAGACTTGTTTGCTCCATTCACTTATTATGTGCTTAACCCTTTTGTTCCTATTTTCACACAACCTACACTTGCTATTCTGTTGAGTCTTATCTATCTTTGCGTTGATATAATTACTCCTTATATTATTATTATTTTTGTTCACTCCTTTTGAGGTTTTCATACCAACGTTAGCTGATGGCCTTTCACTGGAGACTGAGTAACAACAAGTCTCCTCAGGTCTCCAGGACTATTCTGGGTATTCTGGCAGATTGCAGCAATGCAGTATTTTGGATGGTCTCGATTCTGCCTCTAATTTCCAGATTTTCCAAACTTTTTTTCCAATCTTTTTGGGACCGTTCCAAGTGCACCAATTACAATTGGTATCACTTTCACTTTCATATTCCATAACTTTTTCAGTTCTCTGGCAAGGTTCAGGTATTTGTCCATTTTTTCATTTTCCTTCAGCTTCACCCTGTGATCTGCTGGAACTACAAAATCCACCAGTTGACAAGTTCTTTCTTTTTTGTTTATCAACACTAGTTATGGTCTTCTTGCTGGGATAAGGTGATCCGTTTTTATCTCAAAGTCCCAGAGAATTTTATGCGTTTTGTTCTCAAGAACAGATTCTAGTTTATGCATATACCATTTTGTTGTATGGTCAAAATTAAATTTTTTGCATAATTCCCAGTGGATCACATTCCCAACCCAGTCGTGCCTAGTTTTGTACTCCCGTTGTGCTAGTTTGCTACATTCGCATAGTACATGGTTTACAGTCTCATCTCTGTCACCACATTATTATTATTATTATTATTATTTATTATTATTCCTTTAATGTAAGATGATCTACAGATTCATGACTTGTTTATATAAACTGTAATTCATTATATTTCGGATATATTTAATGGGTTTTTAATCAAATTACACGTTAATCTACCTTTACACGATTCTCTGCGTAACCGTAGGTACTTAATTTTACTAGAGAACACAAATATCCATTTCAATCACGGTCAATATATATATATATATATATATATATATATATATATATGCGTGTGTGTGTGTGTGTGTGTGTGTGTGTGGGTGTGTACAATGGTCGTTAGAAAGGTTCTAAGTCTCGACCAGAAAAAAGAGACACTTTTTATAAAACTTGAAAGCTAATTCAGCTTTTTGTCATAATTTCTTATCCAAAGGTGAGTGGTGCACGAAATCTAAAAATTGACATATCAAAGGCCTGATCAATCATAAAGTATATAAGCGAGTCCTTTTTGTCGACCCTCGTATATATATATATATATATATATATATATAGTTAAAAATCAATGTCAAAATAAATGAATGAAATGGGGAGGATAAATGAAAATCCTTTCCAAGGGACCCCTCTCAAAAGTATTAAAACACTTTTTGAGAGTGGGGTCCCTGATAGAAAGTTTTTCTCATCTATTATTAGACTCCTTTGAAGCATCAAGTTAATATGATTATTTTATAAGTTATTAGAGAAGATAAAATCGATCTCTTACCTTTGAAATATCTTTTGAGTTTGTTGGGTTTTAATTTTTATCTGTAGATATATCTAATCTTGTCTGGTTAACTTCCGGTGAATATTGCTACATTGTAACTATCTTGAATTCAAAATAAAAACGGTCAGATAGAAGAATTTATTTACCTCGCTTTTATTTCAGTCGTAAAATAAAATATATTAAATTAATTAGATAGATCAGTAAATAAATAAAAAGATTATCTTTAATTATATATTAGATTAATTATATATTAGAAAGATTGATGAATAATTTTAGAAAGCAATATTTTATGAGTATTTTTAAATTTTAAATAGATTAAATATCATTAATTAAATATTTAAATTACAAAAGACAAAGTGTTATTTTTGCTTATATTAACAGCTCTAGACTGACCGTAATTTTAAGAGGGTATTACGGTTTAAAGAATTAACATTATGTAAAGATAAATATAATTATTATAGGTATATTACAATATTTAAACTTGTTACCATAAAATTGTTCACCTTGAACTTATTCCTCTTGGAAACAAAGTAAAAATATGAACTTAGTTAACAAGTGAAGAGGTTTGTTTGTGATATCTTAAATTTAAAACAGATACCATGTAATAAAATAAATTATTTAAAATTATAGAAGGTAATCACCCACCGTGAGAGTTCCGGACACCACACATACCCATGATCTCTCTCTTCTCTCTCTCTCTCTCTCTCTCTCTCTCTCTCTCCTCTCTCTCTCTCTCTCTCTCTCTCTCTGACTCTGACTCTGTCTGTCTGTCTGTCTGTCTGTCTCTCTCTCTCTCTCTCTGTTTCTCTGTCTGTCTCTCTCTATCTATCTCTGTCTGTCTGTCTCTGTCTCTGTCTCTGTCTCTCTCTCTCTGTCTCTCTGTCTCTGTCTGCCTGTCTGTCTGTCTGTCTCACACACACACACACACACACACAAACACACACCCGTCCATATCGGTTATCGCTCATGATAACTGTTACATAATTCGTGGGTAGCCTACAAATTATGTCTTAAGTGTAGTAAAATTCAAAGAATGGTATAGTAAATGGAAAGTTGCTATTGACCGTTGTAGGAAGTTGTTAGTGATTGACAAGGCAGTTCACCTTCTCTGGCCTGGACACCGATTGCTGATTGGCTGAAGGTGAGTGTGAGAAGGGAACTGACTTAGATTTTTGCGTTAGTTGAAAGGGCAAACGTAAAGATTTTGCTCCCAAGATGCCAACTTTTCACCACGAGGTTGAAAGCGCTATTGGGCTTCGGGTCTTTTAATAAAAACAATCGAGTCTTGCTTAATTATTACCAATCCTTTTGAGCACAGACACAGTGGTTGAATGAGGTAAGTAATCGTGCAGCTGCTTTTTTGTGGGGTACTGCTTCCAGGTTTTGTTCAGGACAGCACGCAACATAATCATATAGTTCACATCTAGCTTTTTTTCTATTTCTTTTTTAAAGTCTAAGGGATGTAGCCTTACAGTAGCACTGACACGGCTACAGCTTGGAAGAATTCTCGCTTTATCAGAGAGATCATATTTCCATATGATCGATAAATCTGTTGTAACAATCAATGCATTTCCTGTGTGTACAAGAGGAATCAATAGGGATCAGATTGAAATAAGAGAAATTACAGAACAGTTTGAAAACAAAAACTAGCTTGTCAGCAATAAATGACCAACTACATTAGGTTAAAAGAAGTGAGGGCATTAGTTTGAAACAAATACTAAGTCCTTATAATTCATTAGTACAGTCGTGGATATACTAACACTGAACATTCAGTAAGAAAAGACAAACAACTAACTCACGTGAACAATGCACATATGAATGTTTAATATACATAAGTAGCAATAAAATCACA
>CM042141.1:92604277-92654277 GCA_023376005.1 Doryteuthis pealeii
TCTCTATCCTATGTTTCATTCTAACTAAATCTTAAGATCAGAAGCCGAGTTACAAACTTCTACAAGTCATAAAAAAACGAATTAATGAATGGAACGTATTTTTTCAGAATCCAAAGTGTGTCAAAAAGTCCAACGAATCTCGATACTTTTTTGACACACCTTGTATGCTTTTGAAATTGACCTTTTGTCACATTCTGTTCGTGCAGAGGAGTTGGTAAATATATACAATCACCAGATGGTTAAATGAATTTCGCTCGGTTTGTAATAACCTCAACGATCAGGTAAGATCTGGTAGGCATAAAACCGTTAATTCTCCAAACCACTCCGGTAAGATGCTCGCGGATAGTATCAGGCGAGCTCGGCATCTTACAACCCAGTGTGGTTCATCATTTTCAGGACTTAGGTGAAACTGCACCTCGCGTTACTAAACAATTGCAAAAATTTTGACTCACCATAATACATATGCATAAATCTATATATATTTAATATTACATTTATTATATTAGTTACGTTATAATTTTTGGTTATCTTGTGACACACAGAAAAAGGGATGTAACAAGTAGTGTTGAATTAATAAGATAAATCATATTTAATTGATACTTTTAACCATGAAATTTTGCCTAGTTTGCTAAAAAGAAAGTAAGAGTAGAAGCAAAGAATTGACATAAATGCTTATATATATATATATATATATATATATATATATATATATATATATATATATATATATATATATGTAAATATACATGTATATTTATACTTATATATATATATATATTATATATATATATATATATATATATTATATATGTATGTATATATATATATATATATACAGTACTAACATTTTGTAACAGATATGTTTGAGTGCGTGAAGTGTTTTTGAAATATGTGCATTCATGTAAATAGTTTACAGAATGTCAATAAACTACGAAATATATATTTATATCTATATCTATATGTATATATATGCATATACATATATTTTATATTTATATATATATATGTATATATATATACATATACATATATATATGTATATATGCATGTATATATATATATATATATATATATATATATATTTATATATATATATATATATATATATATTTCAAAGAACGAAACACTTAACAAACCGTCATCTCGTTATAATTTTTATTTCAACCATAAACAAAAAAAAAATTTGTTTAGATTACATTTTTTTAAATTCTAGCCTCATTAGACGGGTTTTACAAAATACAGGGATTCTAAAATTAAAGAAATTATATGACCAGAAAAATCTCCTCATTATTCACAAAAAATTATGACAGATAACAATGATAAAATTAAAAATTCTAAACCGTAACAAAAAGATATGATGTATATCTTACCTTCCTGTTCAACTGAATTCTTAAAAAAAAAAAAAGGAAAAAAAAAAAAAAAAAATACACAAAAATATAAAAATATAATAAAAAATAAATTTTTTTTTTGTCCAGAATTATTTTTTTTAACTTTAGAAATCATTAAAAAAGCCTTATTCTCAAATTATTTTACGTTAGAATTTAATATATGGATCTAATATTTAATATCTAATATCAAATATAAATATAAAAAATGGTAATAATTGTAAAAATAATTTTGAGTTTCTGGTTGAAATAAAAATTATAACGGGATGGCAATTTGTTAAGTTTTCTTTCTTTTAAAGTTAAATATTGCTCTGTATATAATCTAATTTGTTGGTTATTATACATTAAGCTCTCTTTACAGAGAGATAGAGAAAGGGAAGCAGGGAGAGAGACATATTAACAGCCAAGTATATATATATATATATATATATATATATATATATATCGTCGGTCATTTTCTCTTTTGATCTGTTGGGCTTCTTTTAAGGGTTGTTCTTGTTCTTCGTGCTGGGCTGGACATTGCTTGTTTTAACATTTAATTAACAACAAGACTTGCTGTTCTTAATAATAAAGCTTTATTTCCTCAGCCCATGTTAATTCCGCCGTGGGAGATGGACCCCGGGAGCTGACAACAATTTCTGTGCTCCATGAAAGCCGGATCGAATTTGACTAACTAAAAAATAACTTATTCCCATACTTCCAATTACGTGCTTTCTACCGGAAGGTGAAGTTGGAATCATCTAAATGTCAATCATAATCCCAAACGGGTATGGAAAATTACCCACCTCCGATTTTAAATCTAAACGAACTGTATTTAAAATTCTAACTACAGGTACGCTCATAATTTATGACTGATCATAAATCATTATTACGTGCACATCTAACACTGTATTTATCTATTCACTAAAAATAATATTTTCTATCACTTCCAATTTCGAGCATTGGTTGGCTGACTGGTTGGTTGGTCTTGGTTGACAATCATTTGCTTGTTTTATACGGAATTCTGTTTAACAATCTTCAAGTATATATATATATAAATGTATCTTCCCAATCATTTGAAACTGGTAAACACTTTATTATCTAAAACATCTCTATTTGATCCCATACCTACCAGGTATGACCACACCGGATCAAAGTGAACCTGGGAGTAATTATAACGACGAAATAACCAGTGCTCTGGAAATGGGCGTTGTTTAGTGTCATACTCCTGACATCATTTCTTAGTAGGGGTTCTTTCTCCTTCACAAAAATTAACGGCGTATTCTAGGCCCACGGGGTGGGGGTGAGCATTTGCAAGCTTCAAAACTAGCTAAAACGCAAGATTAAGACTGGATCTTGTATGTAGCCTTGGGTCAAACTTCAGTTAGTACTGTTTAATCAAATTTTTACATAATCTATGAGCAGTTATAAATTATGAACGTACCTGTAGTTAGAATTTTGAATTAGGGTCGGTTTACTTAAAAATGACGTGGTCCGTGGAAAGTTACTGGGCCAATGTGTGACAACGGTGACATTCTAACTGACCTTCTGGTATACATGCGTGAGAATACGTTTTAGTTTAGTTAGTCAGATGCGATCCGATTTCGAAGGAGATGACACTAATCATCGTTCCATATTTCGGAGCGGGTGGACCTATGGGTCGCCGCTCTCATATCGTTTCTCCCTCCTCCCCCCCCCCGCGGTGGAATCAAATAAGCAAGGTTAACAATAAAAGCTTGACCAAGAAACAAACAAATCTTGTTGTGATGAATCAATGAAGAAGAACCAACGGAGAAGAAAGTACAATCAGAGAACATGGCGTCCAGACGTGTAGATGAAGTAAACAGAATGTAAAGTAAGACAATCAACTCTCTCTCTCTCTCTCTCTCTCTCTCTCTCTCTCTCTCTCTCTCTCTCTCTCTCTCTCTCTCTCTCTCTCTCTCTCTCTCTCTCTTTCTCTCTCTCTCTCTCTCTCTCTCTCTCTTCTCGTTTATGTACCCGATGTTGAACGAGTATACAACAAAATAATGATAAATTACTTAAATTTAAATTAATAGAGTATTTCATCTCAGCGAATTTGTTCTTCCAACTACGTCTTTTTACATGACAACTACGTTGCGGTTAATGCTGGGTTGCGACGTCGTTGTAAGCGAGTTCGAACTCCAGTCGTGTTATTGAGTTCACCTTCAGACTAATACCTTTGGTAAATATATGAAACCCTCGGCCCTAAGGTATGGGTTAAATAGTGCCACTACTGTTATTATACAAAGGTGGACTAGGCATTTAATAAACCACGAGGGTTGGTATGCCATTAAACAAAGAGACCAAAGTAGACCACCCTTTATAGATTTTCACATCCTAATTATTCTTAGCAAGTCTTAAAAATATCAATGTCACCGTGTATATATATATATATATATATATATATATATATATATATATATATATATATATATATATATATATATATATATATTGGTATAGATATAGATATAGACATATATAAAGAAAAAAACTATAAAACCTTCCTCTGAATATCATGTTTTTTCATATATAATATATATATATATATATATATATATATATATATATATATATATATACATGTGTGTCTGTGTGTTTTGAAAGAGTGAATATGAAATTAAAAAGTAATTACAAAAGTAAAAAAAGTATTGGAAATGCATTAAAAAATAAAAAATAAATTTCAAATGATTAAATGACTTGAAATAATTAATATAACTTTTCCGGTTTATTTAATCAAAAGTATATTTTTTGAATTCTGTAAACCTTACGGACTGTAAGTTAATTATCAGTTTCAAAAAGTAATTAAAAGTTAATTGAAAATTACTTTAATTGCAAATAAAATTCTGGAAAAAAATAAAAACGTTACCAGCGCATTGATAAATTGAGGAAACCCCTTCACACAATTTCTTTTTTTTTTTTTTTCTTGTTTTCTTTGCTTTCATTTTTAAGTGAGAATTTTGATGAGATTTATCGACAATTTTCATCTCGGATTGGACGAACTGAATACGAAAAGAAAACCTTATTCAAATGTCGGGTTTTCTGCTAATAAAATTATCAATTTAAATCTAATGAAATAATTCTCACAATTCCATCTGTAAAGTTTACAGAAAATTAACCAGTATTTTATGAAATTACAGTTTTATATTACATAGAAATAGTTATCTGTATTTTGTTAAAATTCACATTATATATAAATATATACGAGGGTGAATCAAAAAGTAATGCCATTTTGTTTAGGAATAATTACCTTCACAGCAACATGTATCGTACATCAAAATGAAGCTGGTTCTCTGTGGATCACATCCCTACTTCTCCACATAGTCACCGTTTTTCTCAATAGCATTGTTCCACCTTCGAATGAAAGTATGTATCCCTGCCTCGTAAAATTCTGTTGACTGTTCTTTGAGCCACTTCTTCACAACAGATTTGACTTCCTCGTCACTGGAATAATGTTTGCCTCTCAAACCCTCTTTCATGAAGGCCGAAGAGATGATAGTCTGAGGCAAACATTATTGTTGGACACTGTCATTCTCCTGTGTCCATTTACACATGGACACACCAGTGTAAACCGACGAGCAAAAACTTACATCCATCAGTTCTGTGCGGATTCTAGATGCTACGTGGAGGACCACCTAGTGTTACACAATTAATTGGCAGCCTATTGATTATGTTCACATCCTAATTATTCTTAGCAAGTCTTAAAAATATCAATGTCACCTATCAAGAATATATATATATATATATATATATATATATATATATATATATATATATATATATATATATATATATATATATATATATATATATAATTCAAATATATATTTATATATGTATAGAATTCAAGATGTAACTGGTAATTCTGAGTCATGGAAAATACCAGAAAAATAGTAGACGAGACTTGGCTTTTTGACGACCTTCTTAGTTATTTTTTTATTGGTCAATCAAATCGTAAGAACATGAAGTAGAATTAGAGATTCGGTTTTAGATGAGTGACCAAAGGAGATAAACGCAAAAAAAGCGTCTCTCCTCCGCGGGCAATTTCTCCCCACACACGAAGTTATAACTTGGGTTGAAATAAAGATGTTTAAAAATATGTTAAGTCTTGTGTTTGTTAATAAGAACAAGAACGGATACATAGATGAAGAAACGCAGTAAGATCAGCAGACAAAGAGAAACCTGTCCAGATAGCCGCATGGAATATAGAGGATCCGTACAGCTTGGAAAAATAAATATAAGAATATGAAAAGAAGTAAAAAAGGTTATCCAATACCAAAGTGCGATGAGCGATATGGACGGTTTGAGAGGGAGGGGAATATATTCATTGGCTTTTAGTTGATAATAAAGAAATTAATAATAGCCAACATCACTTTGTTCTGTTAATGTAGAAGAAGGATTTAAAGACTTAGTTGTCATGTGCGACCCTCATGACATACATGTGTAATCCGTACGGCCCTCATGACATCCATATATAATCCATGCGGCCTTAAAGGGTTACTCATTTTGACATGGCTGTTTTAAGGGACTTTGTTGGGGGTAAAATCAATGTAAGTGTCGCAACTTTCAACTTCGGATACTGAATGAAAAGATTAGACAGAAGACAAAAATAACTTGTAACAAATTTAATATAAAAAAATAAGAATAAGGAAATATAGATTTGAGAGGAAGTGTTGCAAATTTGTTGCATTTGCGGAGTAACTTAGCAGAAGAGTGCGGTTAACAAAAGTTCTTTGAATTAGGGTTGAAATAGAGTTGGTCGTATTTTATTGAATAAGTTGTTTTTCTTTGAGAGAGAGAGAGAGAGAGAGAGAGAGAGAGAGAGAGAGAGAGAGAGAGAGAGAGAGAGAGAGTTATGGATATTTATGCTGTCAGCGCGACTGATGATGATGATGATGATGATGATGATTTCTTGAGATTTCTCTGCTAACAATCTTCGGTGACATTTGGTTTTTACTTCAAGAATCCCATCGACTTCTATTTTTTTAAATCTATTCTTGGGAGAATCAAGTGTGCGTGTACATGTTTTGCGTATGCACCACGTGTACGAACGCTTCGTTTTTTTATGTCTATGTTTATAAGTATGTGCTAGTGTAGAGATACTTTTATTTATTTTTTCAACTCAAACCAGGGTTCTTTCTTATCTGATATATATTTTTTCTTCTGTTAACTGGATCTCACATGGGATGAACCATCAAATCGCCCAAAGATGAATGACTCTTTCAAGTTGTATTTTTTTCTTCTTTTTCAGCGATCATAGACACATTATCAGCACTTAGGATGAACATTTTCACTTCCAGTTCCTCGACCGTCAAAAGTACGAAGCAATCAATTATCTAAGACACCAGAAAATGTTATCGACACTTATAACTATTAATAACTGGTTAGTATTATCTTTCATCTTACCAGTTGCTTTGTCAATCATTTTTTATTAATAATTTTGAATAGTATAATCCTTCATCTTCCTAATTCTAGTTGCTGTGTCAATCATTATTATCATTAATAATGCACGTATAGGAAAGGCATGGGCCGCTATAAATAAATTATCGGTCATATGGAAATCCAATCTCACAGACAAGTTAAAGAGACAGTTCTTCCAGGCCGTTGTCGTGTCAGTGCTGCTGTATGGCTGCACCCTAACGAAGCGACTAGAGAATAAACTAGATGGGAGCTGCACAAGAATGCTGCGGGTGATCCTGAACAAGACGTGGAAACAGCACCCCACGAGAAAACAGCTATACGGCCACCTATCACAAATCACCCAAACCATCCGAGTAAGACGGACAAGACACACGGGACACTGTTAGAGAAGCAAGGACGAACTCATAAGCGACGTCCTCCTGTGGAAGCCAGCACATGGGCACGCCAGTGTAGGCCGACCAGCAAAGACGTACATTGATCAGCTCTGCGCGGATACAGGATGCTGCACAGAGGACCTCCCGAGAATGATGAGCGATAGGGACGGATGGAGAGAGATTGTCGTGGATATCCGTGCCAACAGCGTGACTTGATGATGATGATTATCAATAATAATTTTGACTTTATCTTCGTAAATTTAGTTGTTTTTTCAATCATTTTTATTAATAAGGATTTTGACTTGTATCGTCCTTCCCCTTTCTGTAGTTTTGTCATTCCTTGTAATAATTAATAATTTTGATTAATATTATCCTTCATCTTCCTAATTCAAATAGTTTATATCACAACCCACACGATCATTACTTATACGTCTTATAAGGTTTTACTAAGAGACGAATCTACGTCACATCTTAGAGAAGCCTCGTTCTATGTACGAACCCACTTACGACAGAATGAATGGTGACATGAGATTTATTTTCATAATAAATACAG
Source organism: Doryteuthis pealeii (assembly GCA_023376005.1). Lineage (NCBI taxonomy): Eukaryota > Metazoa > Mollusca > Cephalopoda > Myopsida > Loliginidae > Doryteuthis > Doryteuthis pealeii. The sequence goes on from CM042141.1 coordinate 92,612,011, forward strand.
ATTCTTCTTTTTCTTCTTTTTTTCTTTTTCTTCTGCTTTTTTCTTCTCATTATTCTCGTCCTTCTCCTCTTCCTTCTCCTCTACTCGTTCTCCTTTTTTCTTTTCATTGTCTCGTTCTGAGAGTTTTTCTTGCCATTTTAAAAATTATTTCCCATGTTTTTGTAAATCTTTTCTTCTTCTTCTTTCATTGTGTTCTTTTTTCTTCTTCTAAATACTTCGTTAAATTCTTATCATACTTATTTTTCTTTCTTTCTTTCTTTCTTTCTTTCTTTCTTCTTCTGATCATCATCATCATCATCATTATTATTACAATTTTCTTTTCTTTGATAAAGCATAGTTGGTTTTGTTGTTTATTTTATCATGTCTTTTTTCTTCTCATGACAAAATATTACAATGTTGAGAACATTGTCCTTTTCATATTTTTGTCCTTTAATCTTCTTTGAAAAGTCAGAAAAGCGTGTCTCCAGAAATAAATCTCTCGTCATCATTTTAGATCGTTGGAGCCAGTTTAGATGAAATAATAATTCATGTAAGACTGAATAGTCAAACATGTGACAAGAAATCTAACCTGACCAGTAAACGTATAAATGCCTATGAAGTTTCTCATGACAAGAAAGAAAAAGAAAAAAATAACCAGTCTATATTTTAGCAGAAAGCCAGTTGCTTTGAAAATAAATGAAGCAAACATCACTTTTGTTGGGCATTCAAACGTGCAAAAAGAGTGGTTTTCATTTCATTCTACTTTTCATTTTCAATAAGCTCCGAGCTAATTTCATCGTCTTTGGAGAACCACAAATTTAGTTGGCCTTAATGGGGGCACATAAAAAGGGATAACTTTGGTTGGTTGGTTGGTTGGTTGGTTGGTTAGTTAGTTGGTTCGTTGGCTGGTTGGTTGGACTTTACGGCATGTCAACCTTTGGGTTATTTCAGGCCGACAACGTTTTTGTTTTATTCATTATTGTTTGGTACTTAAATTATGCATTTGAAACAGATTTTTAAAATCATTTTTATCAATTTAATCCATAGATGGGACCCTAAAAGGTACTACACCTCGGGGTCAGTGTTGGCCTAGCTGTATGGTGATGAAGGGGTACTCCATACTCCTTAGATCTCCAGAATTGGCACCTAACCACTAGGTGCAGTTTAACGTCATACCAGAGACACTAAGAGCCATAGCCACCGCCTTTTAGCACATATGATATAAAGGGTTGTAGGACAATCATGTAGGTGCTAGGGATTTACGGGAATTACGTGACCGATTGATCGGTGGGGGTCAGAGTCTTTGGAGAACCAGCAATTTAGCTGGCCTTAATCGATGCACATAAAAAGGATAACTTTGGTTGATTGGTTGGCTGGTTGGTTGGTTGGTAAGGTTTTACGGTATGTCAACCCTAAGCTTATTTTATGCCAAATACGTTTTTATTTCATTCATTCTTGTTGGGTATTCAATTTTTTAAAAACGCATTTTTAAACACATTTTCAAAACTTTTTTTTTTCATCCAATCTATAGATGTGACACTAACAGGTACAACTACTTCGGGTCAGAATCTTTAGAGAACCACCAATTTACCTGGCCTTAAGGGACATGTTTTGTTGATTGGTTGGTTGGTTGGTTGGTTGGTTGGATTTATACGGTATATCAACCCTTGGGTTATTTTACGCCGAAAACGTTTTTTATTTTATTCGCTCTTTTTTTTCATTAACATCGTTTTCTGTGGATGAGATATTACTACCTAGGTACGTGAATTGTTCCACTGAGTTTAGAGGCTTGCTGTCGAGTGTAGAGATGCCCCTTCCTTTTTTAAACACATGAACTCAGTTTTACAGGGCCTTCTCTATCCGTGCATTAACATTGCTTTTTGTGGATGAGATATTACTATCTATGTATGTGAATTGTTCCACTGGGTTTAGATGTTTGCCGTCGAGTGTGGAGATGCCTCCTTCCTTTTAAAAACACATGAACTCAGTTTTACCGGAGTTCAATTTGAGGCCGATGTTTCGTGCTGCCTTCTCCCGGCTATAACATTGCAAATTTATCATGAAATATGATAAACCATAAATGGCCCTGTTAATGGGCCAGGATTTCACGAGAAATCCACTTATGTCCTCAAAATAGCCATTATGTTGAAAAGAATTTAATATTTATTCGACTTTTGACACGAAAAGAGCAAATAAATATACATTAAACAAATCACCATAGAATGGTAGAAACAATTTTAAAAATGTGTATTTGCCCCAAAATTTAAGATTAAGAAACTGCACATGTTCTGCTGCACGAACAATCTTCACAAATAGAAAATGTCTGACCTTCGCTAATTGTCACATGGTTCTTGATTTTGTACAGTTTGTATTTGGTAACCAGATTTGTGTTTCTAAAATTTAAGCTTTATAAAGTTTACATGAATATTTATTAGTATTATTTAGATTATTCGGACTATTTGCCTCATTTTTAATGTTATCTGTACAACGCTTCGGCAGATTTGCCTCCGGTCTTCTTCAGGTGTTACTTGTCGGACTCGGGGGCCTTTTCGAACTCGGGAACCTTCTTTTTGAACTAGGAAACCTTCTTTTTGCTAGGAAACCTTCTTGTCGTAATCGGGAGCAGTCACTGAATTTTGTACCCAACCCTTTATTCAATCCACGGGGTATCTTGTTCTCATTCCACTAACCATAGCTGGGGTACAGGTGTTAAGCTGTGTTAAAGTTCTGTGATGTCTCTCGATTACGACAAGAAGGTTTTCGAGTTCGAAAAGAAAATTCCCAAGTTCGAGAAGACTCGCGAGTCCGACAAGAAGTGGAGTACCCCTTCATCACCATTTCTCACAAGTTCACTCGGACCCATAATTTTAGTACCTTTTAGGGTCCCATCTATGTGTTAAATAGAAAAAAAACGTGTTTAAAAAATTGAGTTTGAAAGAATCTACCCATCAATAATGAATAAAATAAAATGTCATCGACATAAAATAACCAAACAATAATTGACATGCCGTAAAATCCAACCAACCAACCAACCAACCAACGTTCTCACCCGGAGTGGTAGTAGTTTTGTCTCCCATCTAGAGGTCAGATAGATTTTTGAAAATTATTAGTATTGGGTAGGAATATTTAAAATCATCTAACTCTCTACAGATTCTTTGTATTGGGTAGAAATACGTGATTTCATATAACTATGAACAAAAAAACTCTTAACTTCTACACAAAGAAATGTAAATATAAGCGTATAATGTTCAAATCCTGTTAATTGCTCGTGTGGAGGGGTTAGTGAATAGATACAATGTACACCATTCCCTAACCTTTAGGCATAAAATACACCTCGACCAGTTGACATGCCGTTAAGATCCTCAATTGAATTTGATTAGATTTTAGAAGTTTTGTTACGTAGCGAATTCGATTAAAGGAATGACATTGTATGTAAATCTTTATATGTGACATGGCGCGGTCCATTTGAAAATGTGTGTATGGTCAATCTAGAGGAGGGTAAGAGTGTAAATTGTAATATCCATCATATACTTGTATCTTATACTGTTCTACTACTCTCTGGACTGGATCTGGTTGGATCTCTGCTATACTGGATCGGAATTGCCTGGTCTATTTGTGTCTGTTGGTGAATCTGTTGTTTGGCTGGATGGCATGTTCGCTGTTCTTCGAGGGATCTGGAACTACTTGGGTTATCTTGAGATTGTCCGTCTTGTGTCGTTGCTTAGTTTTTAATAATGGACACAAAACGTTTTTATTTGGAGTTTGTTTTTGTTTTGTTTTGTTTTTTTTGGGTTTTTTTTTGGGGGGGGGAGTGTTTTTGTTTTTTATTTTTTCAGAGTTCATATTTTATTTTACTCCCAAGTAAAAATTCTTTAAAGAACAGACACGTCTGTTCTCGTGTTTGTGCTGTTTAAGCATATAAGCGTACAATGTACACGATTCCCTAAACTTTAGGCATAAAATACACCTCGATCAGTCGACATGCCGTTAAAATCACAACTGAATTTTAGGATTTTTTAAAAATAAATTTCTTATAAAACTAACCAACCGACCACCCAGACATCAAACAATTACGCCTTCGTTTATTTGAGTATGAATCCCAGCAATATAAATAGGCGGGTCGTTCCGAATAAAAAAAATAATGCGTTTTTGGGTGTTTGACATTGCGTGTTTGAAAATATTAACGTCAGGCAAGATAATAATTATGGAAAAGAGCTTCGTTTATGCGAACGAATCAAAAAAAAAGAAAGAAAGATCCCCGCCCAAATTCAGTGAAACGCACAATATGGATTGACTTGCTTACTCGTTAAAATGTTTATTCATTTCCACACACACACACACACACACATATATATATATATATATATATATATATATGGTATTTGTGGAAAAAGTGAGTTACTGGTGAAAATGGTCACAGTGGTTAGTTGATTCAAGTTTCATAATGATAAGGCAGCGATATAACAAATATAAAGTGCTCAATACGTTAGTAGAGCAAATTTATTAACATAAAGGTACACGGTATTAACCTACTCGAGTTTCACCATAAGGATCTTCAGGGTTAAATCTACTGGATTAATCAAGATATTGATTAATGGCAGTCGATTACACGTGTGTGTTTATCGAAAAAAAAAACACACACGTGTAATCGACAGCCATTAATCAATATCTTGATTAATCCAGTAGATTTAACCCCGAAGATCCTTATAGTGAAACTCGAGTAGGTTAATACCGTGTACCTTTATGTTAATCATATATATATATATATATATATATATATATATATATTCACCAACCCCTCCGCACAAGCGGAATTATACAGGTTTGAATACTTCTAGACTGGTTACCTAGCCATGGTTAAAGATCCCAATATGCCCTACTATTTATCCAGAGGCAAGAGTATTAGCGCTATGTAAAATACCAACAGTTTCGTCCAGGATTTGAACATTGTACGCTTATATTTTTATCTATATTTTTCTATTATTGACATTGAGCTAAATAAATATAGCAAACTATATCATTAATATCTATCTATCTATCTATCTATCTATCTATATATATATATATATATATATATATATATATATATATATATGAGTAAGAAAAGGTGGAATGAAAACATCACACAATGCTGTTAAAGAAGAAAACAATTTATAATATAATATAATGCTGTTAAAGTAATGCTGTTAAAGAAGAAACAATTTATAATATAATCATAGCTGATATTGATCAATATTTCGATTTACAAATCATCATCAGAGCTCATTCACTCCGTAGTTGTTTGGGTCGGAGAGGAAAGTTAAAATGAGTTTACAAAACAAAAACCTTAATACTGCAAAAAACGAAAGACGTTACAATATTCACCAACGTGGGCATTTCGCGCCATATATATGTCGGTCATGTTCCATGTATATCTTTTGACAATAAATGTAGCGAATTTTTGAGATGTTTAAATTGTTTTCGCGAATTTTTGAGATGTTTAAATTGTTTTCGCTTTGTTGCCAACATCTCAAAAATTCGCTACATTTATTGTCAAAAGATATACATGGAACATGACCGACATATATATGGCGCGAAATGCCCACGTTGGTGAATATTGTAACGTCTTTCGTTTTGCATATTAAGGTTTTTGTTTTGTAAACTCATTTTAACTTTCCTCTCCGACCCAAACAACTACGGGAGTGAATGAGCTATGATGATGATTTTTGTAAAATCGAAATATTGATCAATATCAGCTATGATTATATTATAAATTGTTTTCTTCTTTAACAGCATTGTGTGATGTTTTCATTCCACCTTTCTTACTCATATTGTCGGATAATTTCCTTTCTTTTACTTATATATATATATATATATATATATATAGTGTTGAATATGATTGACTCTAAGTTAGGGTCATGTGGACATAAAAACAACGGAGCTTGGTAATTGTTAGTTTCTCGCCTATACGATTTTCAAACTCTCTCTCTCTCTCTCTCTCTCTCTCTCTCTCTCTCTCTCTGTATCTGTATATATATATATATATATATATATATATATATAACTCCGCTGTCTCGTATACATAACCTTTTGCACTGTTCATAAACACACATACACATTCATAACACCACCACATACATACGCATAACCTTTCATCCAATCAAACACATCTTATGTCTGTAAAACCTTTTGAAATTTTCGATTTTCTTTGCATTTGAACTTAAAACCCCATGTCACCTGACGAATGTTTGCGGTTACGCATGCATGAAACCAAATGGTCGTGACTGTTCCTTTGTTATTAAATATATAAAACATTTATATATTTATTATATATATATATATATATATATATATATATATATATATATATATATGTGTGTGTGTGTGTGTGTGTGTGTGTGTTTATGTTATGTTATATGTTATGTTTAGGTTATATTCCACTTATGGTGACTTTACTACACGACAGTATGAGAATTAAACAAACAAACCATGAGATTGATTTTTCTCGATTTGTTTAGCCTTATATTTGAATAGGTATGCCCTCCTAATTCATTAATTATTAATTAATTAATTTTCAAAATTAGGTACGACTTCAATTAAGCACATATTCTCCAAAAAATTGTCGGCTAAAAAAGCCATATAAAAACACGTTGTTTGTTTGTTTACTTCTGATATATATATATATATATATATATATATATATATATATATATATATATATATTCCAACTGTGCAAAATTATGATGTTCAAGCATATCAGGTTTTCGGATTCGGATTTTCACGGCTAGTATTTTTTTTCTACTTCTAAGAATAGTGTAACACAATCTCTCCGTGTCTAAATTAAGAGCGAAACAATGTATTATTCTATTGTTGTATTTGGCCATGTGCCATACAGAAATGAGATTAACAAATATTCCAATAACCACAAATTTGTTTGCAATTGTTTGACCTTTTCATATATTTTATTACACTCTTCCTCAAGGCTCATCCTCCATAACAGCATACCAGGCAGCTGTTTTGTAGGAGATAGAGAGAGAGAGGGGGGAGAGAGAGAGTGAGAGAGACGCAGCCACACGTACCACTTACAACACCCCATTCACACTTCTGCCATTAACACCTGTCTCCTAACCACCCCCTCTCCCGTTCACCCCCATTCATTCATTCATTCATTCATTCATTGTAGCCTTTCATTCATTATCATCAGCTCTCTACACTCAGCCAGTGTGACGTCAACTAGTCACATCTCCACTGCTGAGTAGAGGCAGGTGCAACTTCTCATCTCTCGCCGCCAACGCCAAATGACAAAGGCAAAAAACAATGAAACAAAAGAAAAAGAAAAAGAAAGAGAAAAGGAACGACACACGCACGATCCCCGAATGACACACAAATAAAAAGAACTATTAAACATATTTCTCTTTAGTGGCTTTGTTTTCAGACAACTAAGACAAGCAATAAAATTATGAATGAAACGGCCTTTCTGACACACTTGTTCTATTACTTACGCCTCGACAAGAAAATAGATTTTCTATTTATTTTTAACTGTTTGATATATATATATATATATATATATAATATATATATATATATATATATATAATATATATATATATATCGATCATTAATAAATATATATATATTGATAATTAATAAATATATATATAAACATTGATCATTAATGAATATAAATATTTATATATTGCTCATAAATAAATATATACATATTGATCATATATATATATATATATATATATATATATATATATATATATATATATATATATATATACTAGCTAAAGTACCTGGTCCATGACCGGACTTTTAAAAAAATAGGAACACCAAAGAGTGAGTGGGGAGAAAATAAGAGATAGGTATACCCAATTTCAGTTTATTTTTTAAATATTTCATAAAATAAAATAGGGGATGGGGGGGTAGACCTCGTAAAAAAATAATTCTCCTAATATATTTTCGTGAAAATCGGACCATTAATTGATTTTTCATAGTATATTTTAAAAATCCTTTTGTCGTAAGTTGTTTTTGGCTACGTAAAATTTTAGTTGATTTAACGGTGCAAAAATGAAAACAGTGTTTTTCAATCATAATTTCATTATTTCTGTAAGCTGAAATTTTTTTTTAAATCATCAGGAGTTTGTTTAATGTTTTTTTCTTTCGAATGGAAAAAATCTTTTCAAGATAATATTAATTTTTATGCAAGTTTCATTGTGTTAAATATAGGGGGGGGGGTAAATTTCACAGGGAAAATTGGTGGTAACTAATAAGAGAATTATTATCAAATTTTTTTTAAATCGCCGAGAATTGTCTAATGAATAAACGGTCGAAATAAATGTTATATTCGAGACGACACTAATATGAATGAATTAAAGTAACTTCTAAAGTTTTTTTTAAATGTTAATAAATGATTTAAAAAAATCTTGAGATAAGGGCTGAACTTGAAAAACGGTCGGAAAATTAGGGTGACCCAAAAAACAGAACCCAAATTATTTATTTATTTTCCCATTAAACTAACCCTAAACCCCAACCCTTACCCTAACCCCAAACCCTAACCTTAACCCTAAACCCCCTAGTTAAAATTAACAGTTTTATTAGAAAATTTGCGGGTTTTGTTTTTTCTGGGTTACCCTAATTTTCCGACCGTTTTTCAAGTTCAACCGAGATAAATTCGAAAGACCATTTTTGACGGTTTTTAATTAAAAAAAAAAAAAAAAAAAGAAAGAGAAAAAAAAAGGAAGCGGTGACTTAATTTTTAAAAAATCTACCTATTTATCATTAGAATTATGATAAATTAGATAACAAATTTTCTTATTCAAGTTACGTACATTAGAATCATTCTTATTTTATGTTTATTTAGTGTTTAATAAACACGAAAGAAACAAAGCTTAATTTAACATTTCAAACACTGTTTATAGACGAAATGTTAAGTTAAACTTCTTCATATAATTTATCCAACTACATCGTATTTTTATTTTTAAAATTTTGTTATTGTTATTACAACTATATGTTTACTTATTTACGAAATAAGTAGTTATATTATTTAACTACCTATTTTTGTAAAAAGCTTTTTTTTCTAAAACTTTTTTGTATATACGAAAAAATTAAATACTGATTAAAAACAGTTATTATTAAATGTTTTCACTTATTATTGTTATTTACTTCGCTGTAAAAAATAATCCAATCGATAAAACCATATCTTTCTTACCAAATAAATATTTGTAAGATAGATTATTTCATTTCATTTCATTTCTAACTAAATTAATATTTTAAAGACAGGAATAAAAGGATTGCGATCGGAATAAGATTTGAATTTGCGTTAAAACATACTTTTGCTGTCCGAAGCAAAATAATTTTGTTCTAACTCGCTATAAAAATTAATTCAATGGATAAAGACTCATACAAATTATATATTGAGAAAGATTATTTTCTCTTCTTTCAACCATATGGATATTTTAAAGATTGGACTATAAATAGGCGATAAATTCCGAGCTGAACGGTTTAAGACTGAATTTATTCACTAAAATTGAATCTCATGCTGGTAATCCATGTAACAAAAAGTCACGCAGGGGACAATATTTTATCATCAGCAGGAGTTGGTATACGGACAGTTTCGCAAATTGGATGATTGTGGCTTAATTAATTAATCATATCCCTTAATCAGTAAAAATCAATAACCAAATTTGGCATGTTTCTTAGTTAGAAGGATATTAATATGTATGCAATATTTCGAATCATAGTGACCTCCTGTTTTGAACTTCTACGTCGACACGTACATACCAAAAACTTACTTTCATATATTTAGATATATATGTATATATATAAAGTAAGTAAAGTCGACGGGGCAGCCTAAAGTCGGTATCAGCCAATCAGCGAGGGAGTCTATCCTCTTTTCAATAGCGCTAGACCCAGGAGATTGTTTAGGCATCTGAGGTGGAGCGCCACACCTACCATCAGTTCCTCACTTTACCGCACTTTACTGTTGAAGAGAGTTGAGGGAGGTTTTTTCTCCCTTTCGCTACTTCCTCTACTCAAATATCTCTCCAAGAAATAACTACTCCCCTCCCCTCTCAGATATTTCTCCCCATTCATTTTTTCTACCTACCTCCCTCAACTCTCTTCCCATCTGATTTCCTTCTCATCTTCCCCAAAGATGTCCCCTATAACCAATCAAATCTTTCCCTCACCACAATACTTACCCACCTACCTAATTCCCCCTTCTATAAAACATTTGTATGATCCGAATAATTCGATAAAGCTGAAGAAGCCGTGTTCAAAACCCCGGCGAAATATACTACACATTTTTGTCTGAGTTTTGTTATTTCATTCCTTATATTTTACCTCATTCTGTCGGATTTATTCCAACACCCTTTTCTCAGTCATACATACATACATATATTCATACATATGGTTGAGAGTGGATCTATCCAATTATATACCTACAAATTCATATATACATGCACCCATATATATATATATATATATATATATATGTGTGTGTGTGTGTGTGTGTATATTAATTTACTTGGACGATTAATGTGGGGACATAGTTTTTATTTTAGGGTTAAGTTGGGGGTGGATCTAATTGTGTTTAATTATGTGTGCGCATGTATCTATCTATCTATATATATATATATATATATATATATATATATATATATATATATATATATATATACATACATACACACACATACATATACATACACATACCTATATATTACTTGGAGACTTATTTTAAGGGCATCATTTTTAATATATGGCTAGGTTTTTTGTTTTTTATTCAAACATCTATTCACCTACATTCACACATATATACCTTATATACATATGTACATACACACCAATACATATACATACATACACCCATATACACCCCCAAAAACAGACAAATACATATGCATACACACACACATATATATATACGCATACATATACATATAACCTTATATCCTTATATATCTACCAACCCCTCCGCACGAGCAGGATGCAACACAAGGTCAATTTCTTAAGCGGAGTTTAACAGGTTTGAATTCAGAATTTTCCTTCTCCTAGACCGGTTGCCTAACCAAGGTTAAAGAGCCCAGTCTGCTCTACTATTTACCCATAGCTGGAGCGAGAATTGGATTCATACCTTTCCCAAGGGTATTAGCGCTATGTGAAATTCAAATAGTTTCATCGAGGAATTGAACTCGGATCGGCGAGTCCATTTCCTACAACTCTAACCAAGCGCCTCCATAAATCCCTATATCCATATATGTCTACATATATTATTTGGAGGATTATTAATTGGGCATACAGGTATCCGTGTCCAAGTACAGAATAGAATCAAGACAATTATTGCACAGGTCAAGATTATGGTTGCTAGTGGATCTATCTTTTCCTATTCTTTCTTTCTTTCTTTCTTTCTTATTATTTATTTATTTATTTATCCGAATGCTTAAATTTTGATTTAATAAAATATATCAAATTAGAAAGACTAACGATACGAAAGAAATAGAAAAGAAAGAAAGACAGAAAGAAAAAGAAAGAGAGAGAAAGAAAAGAGAAGAAGAAAGACAAACAGAAGAAAAAGAGATGAAGAAAGAAGAGAAAGAAAGACAAAAGGAAAAGAGTGAGCAAAAGAAAGAAGAAAGAAAGAAAGAAAGAAAGAAAGAAAGAAAGAAAAGAAAGAAGGAAGAGAGAGAAAAAAAAAAAGGAAAGGAAGATAGACAGAAAATAGAGAGAAAAGGAAACAAAGAAAAGAAGAAAGAAAGAAAGAAAGAAAGAAAGAAAGAAAGGAATGAACAAAGAAAGAAAAAAGGAAAAGAAAGAGAGAAAGAAAGAAACAAGAAAGGAACAGAGAGAGAAAGACAGAAATAAAGAAAAAGAGAAAGAAAAAGAAAACAAATACGAAAAAAGAATATAAAGAGATAGAAGAAAAGAAAAACGAAAGAAAGATAAAAAAAAAACAGAATAAGAGAGATATATGAAAGGAAGACAAAAAGACAGTAAAAAAAAAGAGAGAGGAAGAACAAAGAGAGTGGAAGAAAAGAAAAGAAAGAAAGAAAGAAAGAAAGAAAGAAAGAACGAGAAAAGAGACAGAAAAACAAAAGTAAAAGAGAGAGAGAGGGGGTAAAGAAAGTAAGAAAGAGAAAAAGTCAGAATGAAAGACAATGAAATTGAGAGAGAAAGAAAGAGAGAGAGAGAGAGAGAGAAAGAGAGAGAGAGAGAAATAAAACAAAGAGAGAAATGTAGTCCTAACTGGATATTTGATTGAAACTTATTTGTTTGCAATCGATAATCTACGCCCACCAAGGTTTAGATTGATTGATTGATTTTAATGACATGTCAACCTGACTGGGGTTATTCTATTTCTAAAGGTTTAGGATCTGCGTACATTGCACGTTTGTATCAATTTTTGTGCACTTTTCCAATTTTATTTTTGCATACGGTTATATAATTAATCCTAATACACATTATTTTCAAACAAACCTGTTTGGCCTATTGGTGGGAGCCTAACACGTACTATCACTCCAGGTCAGAGTGGACCTGGGAGTAATGGCAAGGAAGGAGATACCCTATACTCTCTAGACCTCTAGAACTTGAGCCTCACCACTAGATGCAGTTTAGGACACCCCTTTTTGGAAAGGGATCAATCGGTAAATCACCCGCCTAGGAATCGCACATTTCAGGGTTCGATACCGATCCCCGTCAACTCAGCGTATGAGTTGCACAAATTGGGTTAATCTGATCTCTGCGGTCAAATGGGGAGCTGTCACTAGGTGTGGCGCTCTCCCTCAATAAAAAAGATCTTCGAGTTCTAGTGTTAGCGAAAAGGGGATAGACTCCCTCGCTGTCCGATTGATACCGACAATAGACCACTCCGCCAACTTCACTTTTTATTACTCGTCTGCATTTGATATGGCCAATAGGGTAGGTTGATTTTTCACTTTAAAAAAATATCAAATTGTCCATCTATGCAAAAGTAGTGTGTTAGTATACGGGTTAGCTCAGTCGGTAGAGCGTTCGACTAGAAACCACAAGGTTCCTAGTTCGATACCGGACCTCGCCAACACAGCTTCGAGTAGCACAAGGATCTGTGTGGTAAAGTAAGGAGCTGGGGTAGGTGTGACGCTCCACCTCAGACGCAAAAAAACAATCTCCTTATCTAGCGCTGGTTAAAAGGGGATAGACTCCCTCGCTGATTGGCTGATACTGACTTTAGGCCACCCCGACGACTTTTACTATACTGAATACTGCTACCAAAAATTAGATCTTTTACTTGTACCATTGTTTGAGGAAATAGCACCAAAGACCGTCTACTATAATGCACGTTTTCGCAAAATTTAGCCTTAGGAAACGAGGATTTTTAGTGCATCTTAGTAGACGATCTTTGATGCTATTTCTTCAAACAATGGTCCAAGTAAAAGATCTAATTTTTGGTATCAGTATTCAATATACTAACACACAACTTTTGCATAGATGGACAATTTGATATTTTAAAAAAGTGAAAAATCGACCTACACTAATGGCCAACCGGTGTTCGTTAGTTCGTTTATGAATTTGTTGTAAAATAAACCTTACCTTTTTTTTTTTTTTTTTTTGGTCCTGGGTTCGCGCCCAGTGCGATCTCGCACGAGTCTCTCTTTGTCTTTGATTGCTAAGAATTACGCATCAGAGACTTTTGCCGTCTTTGATTTCTTTTTTTCTCCCACGGAGCCACCGACGCTATAAATCGTCTGCTTCCTTCCCAAACTCAATTGTCCTATCAATCAAGTCGCGGCCTCTTGAAAATGGAGAGTGCTAGACAATTTCACTTGAACGAGTTTCTTTTTCTTTTTTAGGTGGCCATCATCATCATCATCATCATTATTTTTATTAATATTAGTAGTAGCAGTAGTAGTAGTAGTAGTAGTATATCATTCTTTGCGAGTTTTCACACTTACGTTATCTGTTGGTCTTTCACAGGAGTCTGAGTGATAGCAAGTTTTCTCAGGTCTCCAAGGCTCTTCTGAGTATACTAGCCGATCTTGACAATGTTGTTTTTTTGGATTGTCTTGATTCACTCTGCGGTCTACCAGAAGGGCAAAATCCACTAGATGACAACTTCTTCTTCTTTTTCTTCTTCTTCTTCTTCTTCTTCTTCTTCTTATTATTATTATTATTATTATTAGTAGTAGTAGTAGTAGTAGTAGTAGTAGTAGTAGTAGTATGAAGGTTTTTCACACCCACCTAAGCTGATGGTTCACTGGAGTCTGAGTGACAGCAAGTCTCCTCACGTCTTCTGAGTATTCTAGCTGATATTAACAGTACTGTTGTTTGGATGGTCTCGATTCTTCAGATTTCCAATTCCCTCAGACTCTTTTCGAAACCCTTAAGAACCGTTCCAAGGGCCACAATTACAATTGGTATAACTTCTACCTTCATGTTCCAAAGTTTTTTCAACTCTCTGGCCAGGTCCCAGTATTTGTCTATCTTTTCGTTTTCTTTCACCTTCACTCTGTGATTCACCGGCACGGCAAAAGCAACAACACGTTTTCGTTTACTTGTTAATTAATACTCGGTATAGTCTCCTAGCCGGGATCAAATGGTCCGTCTGTATCTCATAGCTCCAAAGGATTTTATGCATCTCATTCTCTGGGACAGATTCCGGTTTGTGTATATACCATTTAGTAGCATGGGGAAAATTCAATTTCTTACACAATTCCCAGTGGATCACTTTTCCCACCCTGTCGTGCACAGTCTTGTACTCTCTTTGTATTATTATTATTATTATTATTATTATTATTATTATTATTATTATTATTATTCTAGTACCTGAATGGAATGACAAGTCTTCTAATTGTTCAACTATTCTCTCTGTTGGATATGGTTGGGTCTGTCTGTGTCCTTTGGTGGATCTGTTGTTGGACTGGATGGCATGCTCGCTGTTCTTTGTGTCTGGAAATTACCTGGGAATATTGAAAATTCAATTTCTTGCACAAATTACTTGGGAATCTTGAGGATGTCTCATCTTATGTCGTTGCTTAGTTTTTTAGTTACAACACAAGACGTTCTTGATTTTTTTATTTTTTTAGCTCATATTTTATTTTACCCTCAAGTAAAATTGCATTGGAAAACAGACACGCGTCTTTTTGCATTCAACACTCAGTCCAGATTGCCAACATCAATCTCTCTATTTTACTCACTCTCCTTCTTCTCTTCGTTTATTGGCCTCCATGGACCAATCAGAAATCGACAGGTATCATTTCATACGTCATCCCAAAAATGCTAGTAACTTTCCACTCTTATCTACAATTTCTGGTTTTTCCTTCTTATTATTTTACTCATGTGTTGTAATGGTTAGCAAGCTAGATTAGCAGACCAATGTTAGTGAGTTCGATTCTCACTGGGTGTGCCATATTTCTGTCCGTGTACCGCATCTAAGCTATGCTTAGTAAATAACTATATTACATTATTTATTCTTTTTTAAATACTCTCTTTTTTTTCTTTTACTCCTGAGTTTTTCTTCCCTATTAAACTTGCACATCTACTTATCGAAAGTACGTCTATTATTCTCTTCCATCTCGGCTTTTCTTTTTCTTTGTGGTCTCTTAACTGTGAAATAGTAAGAAGCTTACGTTTTATTACTTTAATTACGCTCCTACAAACGATCTCTGTTAAGGTGTCGACTTTTATACTCTCCCTTTCTTTTCTTTTAAATTTTTTTATTGCTTTCTATTGACAGTTTTCATAAAAGCTTACCTTTTTTCGGCGCCAAAATTCTCTCTGTTATACCGCATGTGCATACATGTGTGTATACTAATTCTGTCCATTATCTATGGATAGTGGCAAACAGAAACAGTGAAAACACACGCGTCCTCATCAGTGTTTCAGATCTTATCTTTTGTGCCGTTTCGTTTGTGTACAGTTATCGTCATCTGTCATCTTATCAGTTGATCTAGGTAAAGAAGTGCTCCCCCGGGGAGGGAGGTC
Organism: Doryteuthis pealeii; assembly: GCA_023376005.1. Taxonomy (NCBI): domain Eukaryota; kingdom Metazoa; phylum Mollusca; class Cephalopoda; order Myopsida; family Loliginidae; genus Doryteuthis; species Doryteuthis pealeii. The sequence continues at coordinate 92,627,932 of CM042141.1, forward strand.
TGATTTGATTAGATGACGTTGGAGAAAGAAAGAAAGAAAGAAAGAAAGAAGAAAGAAGAAAGAAAGAAAAGAAAGAAGAAAAGAGGGGAAAAAAGAAAGAAAGAAGAAAGAATGGAATAAGAGAGTGTAAAAAGAAAGAATGAATGAAAAGAGTAAAGAAAGAAGGAAAGAAAGAAAGAAAGAAAGACAAGAAAAACACAGAAAGAAAGAAAAAGAAAGAAAGAAATAAGGTAGTGTAGGATAAAGTAACAAAAAAAGAGTGTAGAAAAGAAAAAAGAAAGAAAGTATAAGTGTGTATAAAGAAGAAAAAAGAAAGAAAACACAGAAAGAAAGAAAACACAGAAAGAAAAAGAAAAAGGGAGTGTAGAAAGAAAAGAGAAAAAAAGAGATTATAGAAAGAAAGAAAAAAGAAAGAAGAAAAAGACAGAAAACAGCGAAAGTGCGACAAAAAAAATGAAAAATAAACAGAGAAACAATAAAGAGAAAAGGGGAAATAGAAAAACATCCGAAAGGAAGGAAAAAAAAAACACTGAAAGAGAATTGTGGGAATGAGAAAATGGAAATAAGAAAGAGAGAATCAAAAGAGAAAACGGAAAGGAAAAAGAAAAAAAAGATAGAGAGAAAAGAATGAAAGAAAAATGAAAGGAAAAAAGTAATTCATACAAAAAGAAAGTATGAAATGAAAATGGATTTGAAAAACGACTAAAAACAAAGAAGGAATAAAAAGAAATGCGTAAAGAAGAAAAGAGAAAGAAAGAGAAAAGGAGAGAAGAGGGGGGGGGAGGTTGAATAATAAGAAGAAGAAAAGGATGAATAAGAAATTAAATCGGTTAATAAAACAAATGAGGGTTTAACAAAAACAAAGAAAAGAGCAGAATAATGAATGAAAAAATGAATGAATAAATGAATTAACGGAAGTGTACAAGATAGAAAGAAAGAAAAGTAAGAGAGAAATTAGAGAGTGTAAAAAGAAAGAAGGATAGAAAAAAAGACACAAATAAAAACACAGAAAAAAGAAAGAAAAAAAATCTTAAACTACAACAGAAAGGAGAAAAGAAAATGAAGAAGAGAAAAGGATTAATGAAAAAAAGAGAATGAATAAATGACTGAATGGAAAGAAAATAGTAAGAAAGAAATAAGGGAGTGTAGAAAGAAAGAAAGAAAAGAAAGAAAGAAAGAAAGAAAGAAAGAAAAGAAAGAAAGAAAGAAAAACAGAAAAGACAGAAAAGAAAGAAAGAAAGAAAGAAAGGAAAACAGAAAAGACAGAAAGGAAAAAGAAAGAAAGAAAGAAAGAAGAAAGAAAGAAAAAGACAAAAAGAAAAGCACAGAAGAAAAAACTAAGAAAGAAAAAAAAGGTGAAAGACCATAAAAAGAAGAAAAAAAGTGATAGCCAGTTTGAAGACCGATAAGCGGGATCTGGAGTTTTTGATATGTGAAAAGGGGAGAAAAAAATACACAGTACATAAGAGATAGGCAGACAGAGAGAGAGATAGACAGACGGGGATGTAAGGAGAGAGAGAGAGAGAGAGAGAGAGAGAGAGAGAGAGAGACTAATGGGGGGAAAATAGAGAAGTTAAAGATGATTTCTCAACGATTTGATGATTTTACGAGTGTGAATTTTGGATAAAGGGTCCCCGGGTTGGCCATCTGTTGGTTCTGTGAAGAAGGTTTTTATCGCTAAATGATAATCTTATCAGTACTTCATTGCTAGTGTAAGCTCTTCATATGCCTTTTCGATGGGAAGGAGACCTAACAAAATGGACACGCATCGACAGTCTCCCACTTGGGATCGCGCCAAAAGTCACGTGTCATTTCAATACAAGATAGATAGGTCTGTTTTAATGCACACTCATTTGTGACTTGGGTAAATATGTATAATGGTCTCTCTCTCTCTCTCTCTTCTCTCTCTCTCTCTCTCTCTCTCTCTCTCTCTCTCTCTTCTCTCTCCTAACGCAACACACACAAACACACCTACGCAGGCACACGCAAACACACTATCTATCAATCTCTGATAGTGTTCTCTATCTATCTATTTTTATATCTCACTTTCCCACTCTCTGTCTGTCTGTCTGTCTCTCTCTCTCTCTCGCTCTCTCTCTCTCTCTCTCTATATATATATATATATATATATATATATATATATGATTACCGAAATGTTTCTAACGGAAAATACACACATTCTGCACAAAGAAAAAGAAATAAACAAAAATCCAAATACTAGAATCTCTATACATAAAACAATACAAACCATCCTTAAACAAAATTAATTTCCAATACAGTACACACATTCTAAAATGCCTATAACACCTTTCTCACCAATTCTTCTCCTTCCAGCCTCCACATTAATATAATTTTTTTAAAAATTAAAAAAAAACTGGAATACATCACCCCTGATGATGGCACTTCGAAGTGCCGAAAGTACTCGGGAACTGAACTTTGGTGGACTTATCCACCAATTCCACCCAAACATTAAAAAGTTGGCCAGAAAATTAGAAAAGATCAAAAATAAAATTGTTAAACAGGAGATGTGTCTTTTGTTTAATTCTACATGTATAAATGAAAGAATGCTGCCCAAATACACACACACACACACACACACACACACACACATATATATATATATATATATATATATATATATATATATATATATAGCGCGTTTGAACTCCAGTCACGCAATTACGTTTACTTTCGGACTAATATCTTTGAGAAAGGTATGAAGCCCCTCACCCGCCACCTATGGGTTAACTATTCTTCTACAAGGGTGGTTTTGGCATTAAATAGCTAAGAAACCAAACTAAATCGAACATGTTTTGATAATGTACTTAAATATTACAACTAGAATTACGACCGCCCTGTCTTCTGGGGCTATAGAATAGGTCGACTGCTCCTCTGCAGAGGGGTAAAATCCCCCAATGGGGCCACCTATTGGTTGTGAGTGACGACTCATGATGCTTAAGTACGGAATCCTGGTGGTTGATCAGTCCACGATAGGTTCACTTTGGATCTTACTTGGGCTTGATAGACGGTCGGAGACGGCCCCTCCGATCAATCGGCTGGTCACGTCAATCCCTAGCATCTATATTATTGTCCCTACCCTATTGCACTTAGAGCGAATCCCTGACCCTTTTTATCATATAGGTGCTAGAAGGCGGTGTCCTGGGTATGACGCTAAATTGCATCTAATGGTGAAAGTTCCAATTCTGGAGCTCTAGAGAGTGTGGAGTACCCCTTTATCGCCATTACTCCCAGATTTACGTTGACCTTAGGTGGTAGTACCTGTTAGAATTACATCTATGGGTTGAATAGAAATGGGTTTAATAGATAAGTTTTTAAAAAATGTGTTTGAAAAATTGAGTTTTAAAAAATTAAATTCTCATCAGAATGAATAAAAATAATGTCTCCGGCATAAAATAACCCAACAAGGGTCGACATGCCGTAAAATCCAACTAAACAACTAGAATTACGATGTATAATGATAATGAAAAATATTAAGTACAAACTTTATACTCATTATCCCCGACCTGACCCAACCCGAAAATGTCACTGTCCCACACTAAATTTGTTTACATCTCTAGCAGAACTCTTGGGTCTCTAAAAAGGCTCAGTTCGAGTAGGTCCCAGCAATAAATATTTCTTTTTAATATGGAAAGTATGGTATTTATGAAGAATTTTAAAGGGAAAGGGAAAAGAAATCAGGTTATTTTTGAATAGTTATGTTAATAATGTTTCAAATCTCAGTTTAATAATTATTAGCTAATTTGTATGTTTGGCTATGGAAATTTGGAATCAAATCAGTTTTTTGTCTGAAAGAGGTCAAGTTGAAAATAAAGATTTTTTTCTTTTCTTTTAATAATTCGTGTGTGTGTGTGTGTGTGTGTGTGTGTGTGTGTGTGTGTGTGTGTACAAAGTCCTACTTACTGAACCACTTTTCCTTTGTTTCTGTGCTGCAGGATTTGGAGGTGTGTATTTTCCCGTTCTATCACCTAAATAAACAAAAAAGAAAAGAGAAACATTTAAATACAATTATAATTACACAAACTTTCAAGATTTTTGAATAGACAATTTTGGGATTTAATAATGATCTGAATATATATGAAACTTGACATTCGTAGTTTAAACCTCATTTTGAACTTTTTCTTCATTGACTGCCCATGCGTCTTACAAGCCGTCAAAGTTGGAGGCACGTTGTGCAATCGTTATCGTTATATAAATGGACTCGGTGACACGAGTTCAAATCCTGGACGAGGCTGTTTGCATTTCACATAGTGAATACCCTTGGAAAGCTATGAATTCAACTATTCTCCTGTTATACACTGATGGGCGTACTGTCGGTTTTAGACGGTTAGTGTAGAAAAAGGTTTGAATTCGGATGTTGATTGATGTTCATTGACCTCGATCTGACCCAACTTTCTACAGTTGCGCAAACGATGGGAACAGAAAGCTTAGTTAACTGCTAGACGCCTGAATGTAAGAACATGATTTAAAAATCCTAAGTTTAAGTTTAATGAAATGTAATCACAAAAACTATGATTTGTGTGTTTCCCAAAAAACTATGACAACCTTGACATATCTTAAGAACCAGAGAATCTTACCAGCATCTTGATAATTTCTCATCTATGTGATTCTTAAACCAATATATATATATATATATATTATATATATATATATATATATATATATATATATATAAGACCTACATGAGTCAAACACTAGATGCCTAGGATTCACTCGAATGGTTCTTCAGGATAAGTCAGAATTATCCTGAAGAACCATTCCGGTGAAACCTAGGTAGATAGTGTCTGACTCATGTAGGCCCTTATGATTATGCTCTACTTAGCGTATTGAGCACTTTTTACATATATAATTTTGTAAACTCCTTCGGCATTTTGTTTTTTTTTTTTCTTTTGGCCACTAGATACGGTATGATTATTTTCAGAAAGTACGGGTGTGTTGGTCTTTTCTTTTCTTTTCTTTTAATTTCCACAGATAACAGTTTGAAAGTTTTTCATTTTGAAAACTGAGTTATCTGGGGTGGGGATTCTCACCGGTTGAGCTTAGAAAAAATATATATATATATATATATATATATATATATATATATATAGGTGTGTCAAAAAACTATCGAGATTTTTTTTACTTTTTGACTCACTTTGTATTCTAAAAAAAACGTTCCATTCATTCTTCATTTCTATCTCAGTAAATACAGCTTTAAAATGGTCCTTTTTTCACACACTTGTATTCTGAAAAAACTTATGAATGGAACGTTATTTTTTCAGAATACAAAGTGTGTCAAAAAGGTACAAAAAATCTTGATACTTTTTTTACATACCTATATATATATATATGTGTGTGTGTGTGTGTGTGTGTGTGTGTGTGTGTGTGGTGTGTGTGGTTAAATACGGTACTTTCTCCAGAGATAGTTTGGCAGAAAAAAAATCTGTAAGAAATTTGTACGGGAATAGGACACCGACAACCAAGAGCAAATGATTGAAATTATATGAACACGGAATATTTTTTCGGGAGGAAGATGAGAGTGTTTGTGCCGAGATCATTAATGACTGATTTTTTCATTCATGTTTGGAATTCGAGGAACGTCATCTAAGCGTGTCCGGCTATCGAGTCGGATTTCAAAAAAGTTCGCTCCTTGAAAATGAATTTTTGCTTTGATATCTTAGATATTATTAATTCGAAAAATTACACCCACCCCCACCCAGCCAAAAAAAAATGTAATAAACGCAGAGAAAGGCGACACAGTGGCCATTTAAGATAACGTCCTAGTTTTTTTTAGGGGATATTTTTAACAAGATTCAACCGTAACGAAACATGGCGCCTGTTCGTTTATCGCGAATATTTTAAAAGAAAAAGAATAAGAAAAGAAAATAGGAATTAATCGTTATTCTCATATAAAGAAGGTAAAATATCAAATTATCAATGTTATAATTACGAGTTAAAGAGTGATCAGGAAATGAATAACGAGGAAGTGTTCAAATAGTTCGTTTTACGTACTTTTATGATGGTCTTGAGATGATTTTCGAGTTGGCGCTAAATCTATGGCTTATGAGTATTAATGATTTTATAAACACATGAATGTACAAATTAGATCCGGCTTATGAAATGTGAAAATAAATGTTTGTCCTATGTAGTTTTATGATAGGCCTGAGAGAATTTGGAGGGAATTTTGGAGTAGGCACGTGTTCTATAGCTTATGAGTTTAGGGGATTTTATAAACACATGAATGTACAAATTAGTTCCGCCTTGTAAAATATGAAAAAGGAATGTATTTGTCCTATGTAGTTTTATGATGGGCTTGAGAGAATTTGGAATAGGCAGGTAATCTATGGCGTACGTGTATTGCTGATTTTATAAGCACATGAATGTACAAATTAATTCCGGATTATAAAGTACAGAAAGGATAGTGTTTTTCCGGACGTTTATGGTGTGGTTCATAGAATTTTGTTTTATGAATATCGTTGATTTTATAAGCACATGAATGTACAAATCAATTCTGGATTATAAAGTGTGAAAAGGTATGCGGTCGACTTACTAACTTTAATGGTGGGCTTGTGAATTTTGAAGTTAATCGAGATCTATGTGGGTGTGAGAATTGCTGATTTTATAAACACACGAATGTACAAGTTAGTTCCGGATTATAAAATGTAAAAAGTAAAGTGGTTGTTCCAGTTATTTTTATGACTGACTTGAGAGAATTTTAGAATTATTCAAGATCAATGGCTTTTGAGTATTGCTGATTTTATTAACACACGAATTTACAAGTTCATTCCGGTTAATGAAAAAGAATGCAGTCATTCTGTCTTAAACCTATTTGTCTGATTTTTTAGATGAGGCTTGATAATTTGTATCATTGTAGTTTTTTTCGACTAACCGTAACCCTAACCCTATGTTACATAATTTATGAGCAGTTATAGATTATGAACGTACCTGTAGTTAGAATTTTTAATTAGGGTCTGTTAAACTTAAAAATGACAGGTCCGTTGAAAGTTACTGGTGTCGATGAGTGACAACGGTGATATTCCAACTGACCTTCCGGTATAAAGGTGTGAGAATAAGTTTTAGTTTAGTTAGTCAGTTGCGAGACGGCACCCTATTAGGGTTCGCAACTCCCCCGTGGTAGAATCAAATAGGCAGTGTTGAAAATAAGCTTTATTGTTAAGACACACCAAGTCTTGTTGTGTTAATTAGGCTGTCTAAATGACTTATCAAGAGCGATCGTTTCAAATCCTGCAAGAATGTTTATTTTGTTTGGTTTGGTTGTTTTACGGCATACAAACCCTTTCCGGGTCATGTAATAACGAAATAAGTCATTTTGATAAAAGTTTCTAGTATTCAAGTTTTTAATATCTTCAAATCGGTATAAATAATTTTCATAAGATCATTTGGTTTCGTTTGGATCTGTTTGTTTAATCGTATAATAATCACATAGAACATTTAATGCCAAAAACTGCTAGAGCTTGAAACAGAAGTTGGAACTGAAGCTCCTTTTACTGGTGTAATTTTTGTTGATGTCTTTCGTGGATGTTTCTCATATCCTATTCACAATTTTCGACACATTTCTACTTCTCTCAAGATGGAAAAAATTGTCATCCATGTCATTATTCTCAAACAGATCCCTCATATTATTTGTATTTGTTATAACAGAAATAGATATTTCTCTTGATTCACAAATTTTACTAACTCCATACACCCACTGACCAACAAAACAAATTAAAAAGAATTCGGAACAGAATCTAAGTTATTAAGAAATGTAACATCAAACGAATGTTGACCCGACAGTAGCTTTAAACGAAATGAACAAAACAAGTTTTCTGCGCATAGGCCCCACGCAAGCTTCCCGGTGAAAAACAAAATTTACAAACAATTAAAAAATCCCCGTTTACTTATTTTTAACCAATCATAAACTTTCCCAAAAACTTTTTCAAATCGAATCTCGAGCCTATCCATAGTTATAAAAGCGGCTGACTAAAAGTCGCGAAAGCAGTTTACTGGTACAAAGCTTCACTCCTTCGGGCAAGATCAAAGGACTACTGAACCTACCGACCCACGCCACATCCCTGCGTCACACACAACCAAGTCGTCGGCCAAGAAATAGACTTTCACCCCTACACCTACCCTCATTCCACCGAGTAAAAGAAAGACTTATCATCTCCACATTTCCAACTTTTGTTTATTTTTAAATAAATGAAATTAATCTAATTTTTCTCGTCCGTTTTTCTTTTGCTACCATACGCTTTCTTGTGATATATCATATTGAAATAATTATTTCTGATTGGAGCGAACTTCACACTCCATGGGGAAATGTTTGACGATGTAGAATGCTGGAAATACGTTACTGGATTTTAAAAAAATGTTTTTCTTACTGAAACGCCAGTAATGATAAACGATGATTTTGTGCCATCTACGTCATGGCTTTTGCGATTTCCCATTCCAGAAATTCTGGCAAATGAAGAACGGTCTGTGAAGTTGACGCCAAGTGGCACGTCTCAGTGTCTGCCGTTAATTTCAGTGGACAGCAATTCACGGATGGGCTACGCGACCTACAGACACTATTCAGTAGAAGGAAAGCCATACATAGAGGGGGAATGGCAAATGAACAGAATTACGTCAGGGGTGGCAAAACAAATTATGCTAATGGAAGATAAAGATCGGGGGGTGAGGAGGTGAAAACCTCATGTAAGTGTCTAGATTTACATAGGAATTGAAACAGAAATATTTCTGATTCTGCGATATGGGAAGTTGCTGGCCCTGATCGAGATTGACAGTGGGAGGTAAAAAAATATATATATGTTTGTATTTACCCAGCCCCTCCGCCATTGGTAGGATGTGACACAATGTCAATTTCTAAGCGGAGTACTTAAAAAGAAAAGATTGTACATCTATGGGTCCAACATGTATATATTTACCCAACCTCTCTGCCATTGGCAGGATACAATACAAGGTCAATTGTTAAGCGGAGTACTTTTATGGGTCCAAACCCTCTGACATAAACAGGGTGACACAAGGTCAATTTCTAAGCGGGGTACCTAAAAAGAAAAAAAACATTTCCACTTTTATGGGTACAACATGTTTTTATTTATGTAACCTCTCCGTCATAGACAGGGTGCAACTCAGGGTCAATTTCCAAGCGGGTAGAAGTAGGTTATGTCAGAAAAGTTCCAAGTTGATCGCATTCTTCGATGTGAGGGGTATCGTCCACTGTAAGGTCTTGCCACAGGGCCAGACGATCAACCAGCATATCTACAAAGAGATACTGCTGTGTTTGCTTCGTTCAGTGCGCGAGAAGAGGCAAGAGATGTGGCAGGACAACTTGTGGGTGCTTCACCATGATAACGCACCTGCCCACACTGTCCCGAGTATCCAAGAGTTTCTGGCCCAGAAGAACATCATTGTGCTGGAGCAACCTCCCTACTCACCCGACCTGGCTCTATGTAATTTTTTCCTCTTTCCCAAGCTCAAGGGAGTCATCAGGAGAACCCGTTTTGAGGATGGGCATGACATCAAAAAGGCCGTGACGACAGAGCTGCGGAGAATCCCGGAAGAATCCTTCCAGGAGTGCATGCAAGTGTGGTAGAGAAGGATAGTAAGATGCATTAGACTCCAGACGGATTACTTTGAAGAGGATAACTTGTAGTTTGTAGTTTGGATTTGAAATGGAGTTTTTTTTTACACCAGTCCTAGAACTTTTCTGACATACCTCGTAATTTAGAGTTTTTCTTCTCCTAGACTGGTTGTATAACCAAAGCTAAACAAACCCATAATAGAACGATCAGAAGGTGACACAAGATCAATTTTTAAGAGTTTTCCTTCTCCTTGTCAAGTTAGTTACATTGACAGCACATCAACACTTTCTGTGTTATTTTATGCCGATGTCACTATTTTAAGAAAGAAAGGAAAAAGGAAGAAGAGTACAGAAAGAAGATTAGTAAAGAAAGAAAGAAAGAAAGAAAAAACGAAGATTAGTAAAGAAATAAAGAAAGAACGGAACAGAACAGAAAGAATATTGGTAAAGAAAGAAAGAAAGAAAAAGATAGAAGATTCATAAAGAAAGAAAGAATTAAAGAAGAAAGAAAGAACAGAAAGAATTAGTAAAGAAAGAAAGAAAGAACAGTGAAGAGAAAGAAAGAAGAAAGAAAGAAAGAAAGAAAATTAGTAAAGAAAGAAATAAAAAAATAAAAAACAAGATTAGAAAAGAAAGAAGAAAGAAAGAAAGAAAGAAAGAAATAACGAACGAACGAACGAAAGAAGGCAATTATATAAAACGCATTTCTGAAAAATTTGTTGAAAATGAAAAAAGAAAGAAAGAAAGAAAGAAAGAAGGAAATTATATTATATAAAACTCATTTGTTGTAAAAGAAAGAAAGAAAGAAAGAAAGAAAGAAAGAAAGAAAGAAAGAATGCAATTATATTATATAAAACGAATTTGTTGAAAATTTGTTGAAAAAGAAAAAGAAAAGAAAGAAAGACGGCAATTATACTATACAAAACGCATTTGTTAAAAAAGAAAGAAAGAAAGAAAGAAAGAAATCATTTATGTTTTATGAACACTTTCGCTAAGAAAAGGAAAAAAAAAACATGAAAGTCTAGAACGATATGAAAGTGAATCATTCCTTATTTTGTGTTGGGTGTCATTTGATGAGAATTTGTTTTGTGTCATAGAGACCAAGATGACACTGCCTTTCTTTTTTGCTGTTTACTGTTCTAAAAATATTTCCGTCCGCCGGTGATGATTGTCATTTTTGAAATTTATTTGAGCGTTCAAGATAACAGGTGAAATCGAGCGTCGTAATCTCAGCGCCCCAAAGTCTGCTTAGATGAGACGTCATACCTGCTAAAAAGTGGGCGAGGTATTAATAATACGATGATTACTTGTGGTTATTTGATAAACATGGCTTAGTCTGGCACAAGGCCATTATAATAAGGTATTCGTGTCGTTCAAACTCACAATACCAACCAGCTGATTGGTTGGATTTTACGGCATGTCAACCCTTTGTCGGGTTATTTTATGCTGAATGCGTTTTGTTTTAAATAATTTTGATATTTCGGACTGTTGATCTCATCTTTATTGTGTAAACACAACATACAGGCCACGGTAATCTAGGGCAATGTTCAGATGTTTTTTTTTTTAGCTATTTTAAAGTAAGTGATTTTCAGACGATTTCCAAGAATTCAAACGGGGTTTCGGAGCTTAAATCGTTACCACTTACTCAAGAGTGCTCGAAGCAGCATAAATGCCACCAGACTTATTAAACAAAATGCGATTAGAGAAATAACATGAAAGAAGTTACTTATTTTTTTAATTGTTTTATTCATTCTTGTTGGATATTCAATTGTTTTTTTGTAACAACTCATTTTTTTATCTATCTAACCCAAACAGGTACTACCACTCCGGGCCAGAGAAGACCTGAGAGTAATGGCGATGAAAGGGTAATCCACACTCCCGAAAGCTCCAGAATTGTAACTTCACTCCTAGATGCAGTTTAACATAATACACAAGACACTAAGACCCTCGGCCACTGCCTTCTAGCATATATATGATAAAACGGAATAGGGTGCTTTAAGGGCAATAGGATCGGGACACTTACCAGATGGACTGCAGACTGATCTCTTTATCCATGGTAGACGTCCATATTTACGAAACTTCGTTTCAACTAGTACAAGGTCAGAAGAACCATAAAAGAGGCATCCTGTGATAATCAAACTCACTGTATGAATGAATTGGAGGGGGAAATGATTGGTTAACTATCTCTAAACCGAGTTTACTTATTTACGAAGCTTAACTATTACAAATGCAGACTACACAGATGATCTCACTCTTCTCGAAAATAAACCTGTCCAAGCCGAATCACTGCTGCCTAGTCTGTGGAAAGCAGCAAAAGGTATTGGCTTCTTTGTGAACTTCGATAAAACGGATTTCGTGTGTTTTAAACAAGATAGAGACATCTCCACACTGGATGGAAAGCCTCTGAAGATATTAGACCAGTTCATATACCTCGGTAACAATATCTCCTCTATAGAAAGTAGGTAGGCATAGAATTGTGCATTCCAAGCCATACAGGGAAATCTGGCAATTAACGCTCGTACAATATTAGGTGAGCTTGACATCTCTCAGTCCAGTTTGGTTCGTCACCTTCACGACCTCAGAAAAAGTATCCAGTGCTGCTGAATTGGGATTGGCCCCCCCTCGTTGATTACTGTTTCTGTCTCGATTGCAGAATCTCAAATGGATTACCAACTCTAAGTCAAATATAGAATCTCAAATGAGCCGTTCCTTGTTCAACAGACTGCGAATCTTATGGAAAGGATTTCCATTCATTCGCAATCTGATGAAGCCGATATATATATATACGCAGATACCTGTGGGCAGAAATAGATCTATAACCGCAAAATTCCCGATTTAAGCCTTTTTCTTTACCAATATATATATATATATATATATATATATATATGGTAAAGAAAAAGGTTTTAATATCAGCCGTTTTGCGGTTATAGATCTATTTCTGCCCACAGGTATCTGCGTACACCTATGAATTTCGCCAGACCGCTATTGAAAAAATCTCAACTTCGACCTGAACTACTCTAGCATTCCACCACTGGAAGAAAAAGCCAACTTAGAATCATCCTAATACCAACTTACCTGGTAACCAATCTACGGATATATATATATATATATATATATATATATATATATATATATATATATATATATACGCTTTAGTGTCGGCTGTCTGTAAGTCAATCTTTGAATTAATTTTGTTGTTTTTTCAAAACTTTATAACTTTATTATACATATGTATACATGTAAAGACCGCCAGAGGGCGCTCCAAAATGTTGTGCCTTTCTTACTTTATTTTTGACACCTGTCAACTGATTGCGATCTAAATCTAACGATTTCACCATATTAATCCATTACCCACCTGTGCGGATCATAAGGTCTGTTTCCACAACCCCACAACCCCGACCAAAAAAAAAACGAGAAAAAAAAAGATTATTTTTTAGATTCCCAGTGTAAAACTAAATAAAACAAAAATATCTCTTCATTATGATTATTTTTTTTTCTCTCCTGTGTTTCATACTCCACACAAACGCTTGATTCCTGAACAGTTTACGACACATTGCCATTTCTTATTAGGGTACGCTAATAAATAAAACTCAGTCTCTGGGTAACATGCCTCGCATTACTTATGACTAATACTGTCGAAATTGTGCCTATCCGTTGGCAGTAAATCTTGAAATATCTCACTGAAAGATCCAAAACAGAATATGAAAGCCGTACAAAAAAAAAAAAATAAAGGACAAATAAAGAATAAACCAAACCAAAATAGAATAAAATAAAACAAACTTTTGTGCACTTTTCCCATTTGAAACTAAAAAGGGAAAATCATAAATTTTTTTCTGCGCAAAATGAGAACTGACACGTAACGACCCACTTAACGTTCGGTACAACATAAATATGGTAGGCCAGCATTGATAGAACTAGCAAGAATATGTGCCCTCCGGTAGTAAGTATTTAAATGTTTATGTAATTAAATATATTAGCTTAGAAAGACCAACGAAATTAAATAAGAACACAAATAAAAAGAATAAACTTGATTATATTTTAATTGATTTATTTATTTTTTAGGATTCATTTTAATACGTTGAAGAATAAAACAATAATATTAGACATCAATAACCTAAGTAATTATTTATTAAACCCGGTTTTGTTAAAACCAGTATGCAAATCAATCACACCATATATTATGTAAACCTTTATCTCATAGTAATATATAAGACACATGATTTTAAATGCACCTAACATGGACAGTTTTGAAGCAAATCTAACTCAGATTTTCATAGAGACCATCGTTAATAAATAAGATTTGTTCTATGTATTAATTTTGACAATAAACTAAGGACTCATTGATAAACTTACGCAATTCCTGAGGGTGTTGTGACGTAAGCAGTGATGTAGTTTCAGTTGCCGACAGACACCAAATCTCCATTATAATAAGATTGAGGAAGAAAGTATACCGTAAACGAAGCGGCAAAAAAATCACTCTTGAACTTTATTGACCATAGAACGGTGTTCAGTAAATGCTTATACATTAACAATATAAGATCATTAAACGATAAATTGGTTTAGACAATGCATTATAGTGAAGCAACTATATCATTAAGTATTATTTTTTTTTTTTTAAATTAATATTTCAGAACACTCCACCGAAATACATTGGTTATGGTTAGGGTTAGTGGTTAGGGTTAAGGTTAGGGCAAGGGTTAAGATTAGAGTAAATTCATTCAAGCAGATATGCTAGATTAATATATTCATTCATTTTTGTGGCGAAAAAACAAAGAAAGTAACACTTTCAATTAAATTTTTAATGATATATTTGATCCACAATAAAGTATTTTTCAAACCAATCTATCGCGCAATGGTCTTATTTTTCTTAAGAATTTACTAAACACCGCTCCCACGGTTGAGAGAGTTCAAGAGTGCCCGAAAAATAACAGTTTTTATAAATTCCAGAAAATAGTGAGTTTTTTTTAAAACTGCTATATTTTTGTATAGGAGTCACAATTTGGCAGCTCCGAATGTTTTTGTGGAGGTCGTGAAGGTAACGAATCATATTGGAATAGAATAGGAGATGCCGAGATCGCCTGATACTCTCCGAGTGCTACTAACCGGATTTGTTTCTATAGCTTGGAGCTCGGCCTTTCAATCTATGGTTTTAGGTATACCTGACCATACCTGTCGAGATATGTTGATAAGTATAAGCATATCAACCTCAGTGGGTCATTTAAGGCCGACAAAGTTTTGAAATAAATTCATTCTTAATTTTTTTTATAAACTCATGTTTAGGGAGCAATGGTGATGAAGCTGTGGTCCACATTCCCCAAACCTCCAAAACTGGAACCTCATCATCAGATAGAGTTTAACGTCATTACCAGGACATGAAGACCCTCAGCCACCGCCTTCTAGCCCCCATGTGATAAAAAGGGGTTGGGGCTTGTCATAAAGACAATAGGGTTGGGGCAATCATACAGGTGCTAGGACTTGACGTGACCAGCCGATTGATCGGAGGAGGCCTCTCCAACCGCCCGTCTAGCCTTTCAGAAATATATGATTATCATTATTATACACTGATGTAAATAATTTTCCTACATTTTTGATTTTTTCCCTTAAATTTTGTAAAAGACGTGTTACAATTGACTGATCGCACAACCAACGAAGAGAGCAACATTTGCATCAGTTTAACATAATCGCAACAGTTACTGAAGCAAGAATAGTATAGCGATAGAAGTATATAGTTTTTATGGACATTTTGTGCTTCCGTAAATTCATTCGTCTACATCTTGTGTTACAAACTAAATGACACTGATTAGAGTTTATGGGAGCGAAATCTCGATGGGCTTTTTTTGTTGTTTTTTTTTACTGCAGATAAATGGACGAGATAATTTTGTGAGTTTATATGCACACAAGTATGTGTTTATATAGATGTATACACCACAAAGAAAGTATGAATGTATACATAGATACATACATGTGAGATAATGTATGTGCTTATGTATATTTTTATATACACACGCTCGAATATATAGGTATTTACCAACTCTCCACACGAGTAGAAATTGACACAAGGTAAATTTTAAAGCTGGGTTTAACAGGTTGGAATTTAGAGTTTTCCTTCTCCTAGACTGATTGCTTAACCAAGGTTAAAGAACCCAGTATGCCCTACTATTTACCATAGCTGGTGGGAGAATAGATGGATTCATACCTTTGGCAGGGGTATTAGTGCTATGTGAAACAGCCTTGTCCAGGATGTGAACTGGGGTCGACGAGTCCATTTCCTTCGACACGCGCCTCCACGAATACATGACACGAATATATTCTTACTCCGTTTCTTTCTCAATATATACAAGCTGCGATGAGTAAATTGTCGCCATAGTACCACTACTCTTATTCTACAAGGATGTATTTGACATTAAATAACCCACGAAGATGCTATTAAACAAAGAAATCAATCTTTCTGTGCAACTGCCTTAATCTATTCTTTCTTTCTTTCTTTCTGTCTTACTTTCTTTCGTTAAAAAATGTACAGGAGCGGGTCCCCGTAGCGTAGTGGCTAACGTGCTGGACTGAGACATTTTAGTAAATGAGGTCGAACTCCAGTCACGCTATTACCTTCACTTTCGGGCTATTCCCCTTGGGAAAGGTATGAACCCCGCCATCGCCTCCAGATATGGGTTAAATATTACCACTACTGTTCTTCTACTGTTGCAGCAAGAGACTTTGCTGAACGCAAAGATTTTACCTAACACTAAGAGATACCAAGGAACAACCAAAGGATTATACTCAACACTGAGGAACACCAACGAGCAACCAAAGGATTCTTCACTAAGGATCGCGCTCTGCTTAACACAAGGGATCTCCGCTGAGTGCCACAAAAATCGTAACATCTACAAGGTTTATTTTAGCATTAAATAACCCAAAGATTGTTATGCCACAAAAACAAAGAAACCAATTCAATTTTCTTCGTGTATCTGTCATAACCAGTAACATTCTGAGAATTTTCATCTGAACCTTTCATTCAAGCATGAGCTTCGGTTTGTGCGCGGTTACCCACTATAATGACCCTTGTGTTCGACTGACATGGTGGGATGTCAGTAAGTACTTACTATATCAATATTTCTTTTCAGATCCGGTTCGTTTAGATGGCACGTATACTGTCGCCACGGCTATCATATAGATTATAAAGAAACAACCCCGGTTAAGACTACAACTCAGACAATTGAAACGACTGAAGAAACAACCATCCAAGACATTGAAAGAAGCGCTGTGTCTTAGACGAGCATCTTGTTGGTTTGTAAATACAGCTTCTTAGATCATGGAATCAGATGAAATGGTCGATTCGTCGAGAAAACACACGTTGTGAAGAAACCAAAGCAAACCTGAACGGCGGGCTAAAATGTTCCAAGAAAAATAATTAAAAAAACACACTTCGGTTTTGAATATTAAAAAAAAACTCTTCTCACGAAGAAAGCAAACAGTTTATTACCAGTTCTTATCTGAGTGAAGCAAATTTCAACCTGCCTCAGGTCGAGTTTAAAGCCATCAAATTTCGTGATTATTACTTTTTCACGTAAACATTTACAGGAAATTGATCCAAATATAGTTATGTGTCATCTCGTATATCAAGATAAGTGTGACGTACCCAGGCGTATAAGGTGTTGAATCACCCGTCTTTCATTACCGAAAAATAAATTACCTTCTTATCTTGAACATTAAAATATGATGGCAGTCAGTCTATCAGTGGAGCCTACTGGGGACATAACGCTGTCCATACTGAACCCAACATGCTACCGACCCATCAATTACGTCGACTGCATCCCCTGCAGAGAGGTAATACCCCAGAGAAGAAAGGCTCAAGTTCTGGAGCTGTGAGAAATGTGGGGTCACCCCTTTGTTACCTTTACTTATTAATTCATTCTGACCCGGAGTGGTAGTACCTGTTAGGGTCCCATCAATAAGACAAATAGATTTGAAGTGTTTTAAAAAATTATATAGTTTCAAGTAAATAATAATCATACTTGTTCCATAATCTTCGACCGTTATCATCTTGCCACACCCTCTGGTTAAAAATGAGACCGTCCAAATCGTCCAAGGCAAAAACGTAAAGCCTGATTATCTGGTGTCATTTATCCGATGAATTCTTATCACTTATGAATGTCACCACCTCAGCTAAATAATGGACCATTCCGTTTTTATTATAAAGAAACAAAGGACATGCTACCAGGAAAAAATATAAGAAAGAAAGACAGTAGGGAAAAAATTGACAGGGAGGGTGAGTGCGCGGAACCGATAACGCTAATCTGTTTCAATCGAACATAAAGAAAAGATGAAAAGGAGGAAAGAAAAAAAGAGCCAGAGAGAGAGCGGGGGGGGGATTAAATCTTGATTATTATACTTTTTATATATTGAAGTATTTTCGCAATAGCTCTTAAGTAAACATATCAAACCCTGTAATAATTAACTTATGATACTGTGGTATATCCAATAATATATATATATATTATATCTATCTCTCTCTCTCTATATATATATATATATATATATATATATATATATATATAGAGAGAGAGAGAGAGAGAGAGAGAGAGAGAGAGAAAGAGAGGGACAGACAGGCAGACATAGATAGATAGATAGATAGATAGTTTCGTATGGTACCTATTAATGTGGGTGTATGTTATTGAAACACAATCTTTTCGCAATGCAGACCCCCACAGAGCCAAAATCTTTACTTGTTAGTCATCGGAATGCGTTGGTCTGTTTGTTATCCCGTTGTGAATAAGATGACCAGGGAGAGAGAGATGTGTAAGAATAGATGAAAAAGGAGAAACGCCCTTTAAGGTAAGACACATAGACACATAGATAGGTAGATGTTCAACCTACTTACTTTTATTTTCTGATTGCTTTCATATATATATATATATATATATATATATATATGTGTGTGTGTGTGTGTGTGTGTGTGTGTGTGTGTAATAAGAATGGTATTTATAGATAACTTACTTAAGTTTCACCAAATAGGATCATCAAGGTTAATTGTAATGAATTAATCAGAAATTGATTATAAGGTACTAGGGCTTGACGTGACCACCCGATTGATCAGAGGGCTTCTCCGACCGTCCGTCTAGCCTAAGGGCCAAAGCAGAGTGTTGCTTGTTGTGGACTGCTCATCCACCAGGGTCCCATCCTTAAGCATCACGGGTCGCCACCCACGGCCAACAGGTGGCCCCATTGGCGGGATCTTACCCCTTTGTAGAGGTGACGTCACTGTATTCTTCTCATTTTTAAAGTTCTAAAACCAATTTCTTCTTGTTTTGATGTTTTCACTTTCGGTATTGCTTTCTGGTTTATCTTTTTGAAGATCTCTGCGAACTTTTTTCTCACACTCTACGAGGATCATTCAATAAATAAGGTGAATTTTGCCTAATGAACAATAGGAAGCATTGTTTCAAGGAAATCAACAGTGATGAGCCGTTACATCTTCCAGAAGATTGTCATGATGACCTTCTTTACTGACTACTGCACCCGCAACTGTTTTTACCGGAGAGTCAGTGTATTTCCACTCCATGGACTGTCTTTTTGACCCAGGCCTGTAATGGCAAAAACCATTTTTGGCCTAATCTGTAAATATATTTTTTGACAAAAACATACTGTACACGTCCACATTCTTTTGTAAATTTCACATGGTTTGTACTTCTCAGCCATCTATTCAAGCCTGGATCACTCAGTTTGATTTTCCACCATTTTGAATTGCCTTAAAACAAATACTTTTACGAGATTAAAATAAAACTCAATCAGTGGCTATTTAATTCGCTTTGATTTAATACAAAGCAAAGTGAAAAGTTTGAAATATTTTGTTTGCTTGGTTGGTTGATTGGTTGGTTGGTTGGTTGGTTGGTTTTTATGGCATGTCAACCCATTGTGTTATATTATGTGGAAGACATTTTGTTTTATTCATTTTCGATGGGTACTCTATTATTTTTTAAACATGTTTTTTAAAAAAATTAAAAATGTTCTTCTATTCAACACATAGATGGGACCCTAACAGGTACTTCCACTCCGGGTCAGAGTACACCTAGTAATAATAGTGATGAAGGGGTACTTCACATTCCCACAGCTACAAAACTTGAACTTATCATATAGAGTTACAATCATACCCAGGACAATAAGACTCTTCTAATACATATAAGATAAAAAGAGTTTGGCTTGCCATAAGGACAATAAGTTGGGATAATCATATAGATGCTAAGGCTTGATGTGACCGACTGATTGAGCGGAGGGGCCTCTCCGACCGACCACCTACCCTAAATAAGGACCAAGTGAAGTGTTGTGGTTGTGGACTGCTCATCCACCAGGGTTCTATCCTTAAGCCTCACAGGTCGCCGCCCACAGCTGACAGGGCTGAAATATTTTTGGTAACCTGAGGCATCTCCAGATGATTTTATCGATGTCGTTGAAGTGAATAAACCAACTGGACGGTGAGATGAACAAAAGTAATTGTAGAATAAACATCATACTCACTTCACAGCATTCAGTCACCAGACAAAAAAAGATCAACTGAGAGGACATTGTTTTAGTGTGTATATTTGTATCCATATATACTGAACACATGTCCTCTTAGTTGCTACCGAGTGTATTCAGTTACTCTCTGTCTTTTTTTTGTCTGGTGACTGGACGCTAGTCACAGCTTTCCTGTCAAGGTAAGTATGATGTTCATTCTACAGTAATGAATAGATAGCAATGTTTATTTTTAATCATTTTTTATTGTTTTTAGGTAGTTTCTACTTTAGGCCATCGTTACGAGAGAAAGGTATTTTAGAAAGTTTTAAGAATAGTTTTTAAAAGAGTTGGTGACGCGGCGCATCTATTCGTTGAATGTAATATATATATATATATATTAGTTTGTGTATATATATTTATTGCATGGATTTTATTCTGTGATCGCAGGTTTCATGCCTTTTGGGCATAATCCATCTATGCAATATATTATTTATTCTTTTATATATAATAGCTCTATCACTGATATTGAGCACTCCTCTAATAATACGCAAAATCTTGTCCCACCACTAACTCACTAAGTAAGATAATGATAACCATACACTATTTCTATATATATGTGTGTCAGTGTGTGTGTATATGTAGGCGCGTGTGTGTATGTGTGGCTGCGTGTATGTATGTATGTATGTATGTATGTATATGTTGTGTGTGTGTGTGTGTGTGTGTGTGTGTGTGTGTTCTTTTCATTAAAGCTACAAATTATTTTTAGGAATTCTATTTTTCCGTCAGTTTTCTGCCCAAAATTTATTCAAAAACGATAAAAAAAAAAAAGAAAAAAAGAAAGAGAATAATATCACACAGTCAATCTTTTTGTTTAAATAATAAATCTTACCTTAAAAAAAGTAGTAAGCGGAATACCATTGCATATATATATATATATATATATATATATATAGGCGTGTGTCTGTTTGTTTGTATATATATATATATATATATATATATATATATATATATATATATATATATCAGAAGTCTGTCATTAAGATTTGTTTATACTCATTCCACAAACGTTCAAACTTTTATTACTCTTGATTTTTAGTGAATCCGGCGCTAATCTAGACAAACATATGGCCGTGTCAGTTACATTGGATGGGGGGAGGTTTCGTTTGAATTAAGACTGAATGTCGATATAAAAGACAAGAAACGCTAAAGGAAACGATTAGATTACCGAAACTTGTTGCTACGAAATCTTTTTTACGAGAAGAAAAAAAGAAGTTACTTCTCACTGAATGTTGCTTCCAACCCCCCCCCCCCCCCCGCCCTTCAACCACCAACCCAACTGGCCGATTCGAAAGAAATTGTCCGATAATGGCTTATTTATTGTGGTCTGGTCTGTCTCAGAAATTTCTCCAGCTTGTACCGTCTCGCTTCTTAGGGTCTTAACTTCATCCCCCGGTGTGATCAGGGAGGGGGGGGGGACATATTTGTAGATTTGCCAAGATTCTGATGTATTTCCATTTTTAGATTTTCTTTAATTTTCACTCGGTAATTATCGAATAATGTCGTCCCGGCCTTCTGCCCTAAAATACGCTAGGCAGCACCTGCTGAAAAACTGACCCGTGTTAGTTATGAACCGTATAGTGGTTTGAAGGCAATATTTTACAGCCCCCATGTTTTTTTTATCGATAGTAAATGTACATATTTTAACCCCTTCCCTTTTAAAATATCTTTGTTTCGGTATTTTCATTTTATTTTAATTTAAAACAACTGTCACGTATTTTTAAATAAATACGACCGCGTTTCGAAAATAAAAACAATCAATACAGTAAACAAATACAAACATAACTAGCGCAGGACACCGCCTAGCGTATTTTAGGGCAGGAGGCCGGGATGACAGCATTGGAAAATTACCTTTCTCTCTTTCAACTGTTTGGGTATTCCGTCACTTGCACAATTCCCAATGGATAACCGTTCCTACCCAGTCGTGTCTAATCTTGTATTCTTTCATTGCTAATTTGCTGCATTTGTTTATTAAGTGTGCTGAAATCAAGCATAATTGTCTCCCCTGAATCAATTCACTATAAATATTAAAGAATCTCCACTTAGGGTGTCTCTTCGTGATATAATTGTCAGCAAGTTAGTCTCTCTGATCTATTATAACTTAAAAGTGACTTCGATCCTCACTGGGGTATATGAGGATAAAAGTGATACCAATTGTAATTGGTGCACTTGGAACGGTCCCCAAAAGTTTAGAAAACAGGGGAACTGGAAATCAGCGGAAGAATTGAGACCATCCAGATAACAGCATTGTTAAGATCAACAAGAATATTCAGAAGAGTTCTGACGACCTGAGAAGACTTGTTGTCACTCAGATTCCTGTAAAAGATCACCAACTATCGCTGGTATGAAAAAACTATAATAATAATAATAATAATAATAATAACAACAACAACAACAACAACAAGAAGAAGAAGAAGAAGAAGAAGAAGAAGAAGAAGAAGAAGAAGAAGAAGTACAAACAACAACAACAGAAAAGAAAAAGAAAAAGAAAAATTATACTATTGATTTGAATAGATTAATATAAATTGTTTAGTATATTGTTTAAATATATATATATATATATATATATATATATATATATATATAAGTTTAAGATCATAATGCTCATTTATTAAAAATGTTTTTTGTCTTATCTGTTATTAGTTTATTTACTGCTAAATAAAAAAAACATAAAAGCAAAGTAAACATCCTCTCAGTGTGCTATCTCCAGAATTTTTGCCTGGAATAATATGCAGACACACATACACACACACATATATATATATATATATATATATATATATATATATATATATATATATATATATATGAAAGTAAACAAACAGGCTTTATAGTCTGTTTGAGATAGCGATAGCCGACAATTTGGGAAATAAGTGCTTAATTAAAGTCATACCTAATTGAAAATTAATTAGTTGATAATTAATAAATTAGGCGAGCATATCTGTTCAAATGTAAAGGCATAAACAAATCGAGAAAAAGTCAATCTCTGTATGTAAATTTCGGCATATTATGCCTCATCAGCAGAGTTATAGACAGTAGACTGCTCTGCGTGTGATTCGAAACCCTGACTGTCAGGCTGACATTCTAGCCATTACACTAGCTGGTTTTCCCAAATTTCTCGTTTGTTTTTTTAACTGATATACTGCATTTTTGGGTGACTTTCGCACGACAGTATGAAAGTAAACAAAATATATATATATATATATATATATATATATATATATATATATATATATATATATATATATTCCATACAAAGGCATGCTAAAACTTTACTTAGAGAAGAATGTATAAGTAAGCGAAAGTTTTGTATATAAACATCATTAGTAAAAGTGAAAAAGGTGATTTTTGTACGATATAAACTTATATTATTATATTCGTATTTAAGGAGTTAATATTTAAGCTAACCTTCCACTTATCTTTAATATCTATGTGTGTTTAATCTGTTTATGAGATCCCCAGAGTTTTTACTGCGAGAGTGACTAATTGTTTCTCGAAGGGGAGTTAACTTTTTGGAAAAGGATTTTGCTAATTTGAAAGGAAATCTAATTGAAAACAAGCTGATAAATGCAGCAGATAATGAGGACATATTATATTATCGAGAACTAATGTTACCATAAGTTAAAACGACAATTCTTCCAAGTTGTGGTTGTATCAGTGCTGCCCTAACGAGGACCCTAACGAAGCGCTTGGGGAATAAACTAGATGGGATCTGCACAAGAATGCTGAGTGCGATCTTGAACAAGTCCTGTTAGCAGCACTGCACAAGGGAGCAGCTGTACGGCCACCTGTCCCCTATCTCACAAACCATCCGAGTGAGACGAACAAGACATGTCAATCTAGGATTTAATAGTACGATAAAAGGGCGTCTATTTAAAAAAAAAAGTCTTCTGTTCGTTAATCAAAGACCAACAACGGATCAAGACACAGAAGACTTCCCAAGATCAAGACAATAATTCAAACAATAAACCCAAGATCAGAAGTACAGCCACCAAGAGATAATCAAATCCAGCTACGTAGATATAACAGCTAACCAGATCCATAAAAGAAAATAAGTATACAAAATAAGTATACGTCCCCGGTTATACTCTACAATACAATACAATATACGTCTAGATAGGTCGAATCTAAAATGAGTATGTAATAATTCGGCGAGCAGTGATAGAGTCGGTGGGAAGCCAGCCATGGACCAGGGAATTTTAGCATTGATAAATTGTAAGATAGATGGGGAAGGGAAGAAAATGGGTCATGTTGAGGACGAAATAAATATTTTTTATACATACGGAGTATATTATAAAGGATTTGAAAATCAAACTGGAAGAGTCAAAAGTAGCAGAAATAAATTTATTTCAGACAAATCATGGTTTTCATATCTATATATATATATGCATATATATATATATATATATGCATGTATGTGTATGTGTATATATATGTATATATGTATGTATATATATATGTATGTATATCTATATATTTTTAGAATAATAATAATAATATTAATTTTACTATTTACTTTTATAATTTTATATTATAGATTTTTTATATTTTTTATCATTTTGTATTTCTTTATCAATCTATATATTATTATTATTTTTTATTGTTTTATTATTTGTTTGGTTTTCTTATTCCAAATTATTTAAATTTGATTATATATTGAATTCTACTTATATCAAATGTTATGATAATTAAATCATCATACTGTGGTATATCCACAGGTTCTTCTAGTATAGATTAATAAGCCTTCTTTTTGTGTTTATAAATCTCCTGTGATATAATATATGTTTCTTCAATCTATACATATATAAAGGGCAGTTGTGTGTATGCATGAATGTCCGGAGGAAACTACGAAGATAAAACAATTAATAACAAAGTAAATATATATACACATTAAATATCACCAGAGTTTGCTTTTTGTGAAAAAAATAATGAAGATTTTATTTATATCTCGGAAGATATTTAATGGTTAGAATTTGAATAGTAAGAGAATAGGGGGGGGTCGTTTGTTGCGTTCGTAATGAAAACATAAATCAATTATGTAAGATCAAAACAACCAATGAATCAGCGAGACTAACTTTTTGTAACCCCCCCCTCTACCCAGGCAACGCCGGGTAGCCGCTTCTAGTATAATATGAATGATACTCAGATTTGTGTCTATAAATTAACAAAATTCATTTTTCTTTCCATAATGTAATAAGACATTTTATTATTTCTATAAAGTAATAAGTTTCATTTTTTGTCAATAAAGTAATGAATCTTATCTATGTGTCTATAAAATAATATGACTGATATTTTCAGGCTGGCAACTCTGATTGATAATGAGCCGATCACTGTATACATTCAGTTTATATTTACCTCTCATAATTTACGCAATTATAAATGATGATGATATTATCATCATCATCATCATCATCATGTCGCACCAGCAACACGGATAACCATGACATTCTCTCGCCAATCCTCTCTATAATTCATTGCCCTCGGGAGATCCCCTGCGCGGTATCCAGTATCCATACAGAGCTAGCCAATATATATCTTTGCTGGACGGCCCACACTGGCGTGCCCATGTGATGGCTTCCACAGAATAACATCACTTATTAGTTCATCCTTGCTTATCCAGCAGTGTCCGGCGTGTCTTGTTCGTCTTACTCGGATGGTTTGTGTGATATGGGGCGAGTGGCCGTACAGCTGTTTTCTCGTGTGGGTTATTACTATGGTTTTGGTTAAGTGTGCCCCCAAAAGGCAACACACGATCAGATTTTGTTTCAAACTTCAAAAGAATACGAAAGAAACATTTAACAAATTCACACAGGTAAGGAAAAGGTTCCGAATGCACTGATCACTAAAGAAGGTCATGCTGACGGTATTCTAGGGGATGAAAGGATCAATTATCATTTATTTCCTTTAAACGAAAAAGGCACAACTGTAAATTGTGCTTTCAATTGCCAACTTATTAGGCAAAATTCACTTTCTGACTCGGTGTGGTAGTACCTGTTAGGGTCCCATCTATGGGTTAAATAGAAAAAATGTGTTTTAAAATTGAATTTGAAAAAAAAATGAATAACGTCCAGAATGGATAAAACAAAACGTCTGCAGCATAAAATAAATCAACAAGGGTTGACATACTGAAAAAGATTATTTATTTAATAACACTTGTAGATTAAATTTCAGATGAAAATGGATCAATCACATGTTAGAAGAGGTTCTTTTCGTTTCCTTTAGCA
>CM042141.1:92666777-92686777 GCA_023376005.1 Doryteuthis pealeii
AGAATAATAATATATATATATATATATATATATATATATATATATAGAGAGAGAGAGAGAGAGAGAGAGAGAGAGAGAGAGAGAGAGAGAGAGATATTGAGAGAGAGAGATAATTTTTATAACATAAAATATATATAAAATGTTGGTAACATTTTATATAGATAGGTAGATAGATATAAACAGACAAAGAGACTGAGAGAGAGTGACTGAATGTTATAAGAAGTGACTGAGATAGATAGATAGATATATATATAGATAGATAGATGTGAATAGACTGACAAATAGACAAAGAAGCACAGAGAGTTATATAAAACTGACATAGATAGATAGATAGATAGATAGATAGAAGAAAGAAAGAAAGAAAGAAAGAAAGAAGGGGAAAAGAAAGAAACAGGTAGATATATGAACAGAGAAATAGATAGGAACAAATTGAGATAGATAGATAGATAGATAGATAGATAGATAGATAGATAGAAACAGACTGCAGAAAATAGGGAAAGAGAGAGACCTAGAAAAAGAGAAATATACAGAAACAGATAGAAAGAGAGAGAGAGAGAGAGAGAGAGAGAGAAGAGAGAGAGAGAGAGAGAGAGAGAGAGAGAGAGAGAGAGAGAGAGAGACATATGAACAGAGACATAGATAGGAACAAATTGAGATAGAAAGTTAGATAGATAACTTAATTTGCCGTTGGAATTAATCATCAAATTAAAATTTATTTTTTTCTGCACTCAGTATTTTGTTTCCTTTTCTCTCATTGGCTGACTCTCCCCAAACGGAAAAGGTTTGTCAGTTGCAGTTTAATTCGTGACAGATGACATATGACGTCATCATGGTTGCCGAGTGCAAAAAAAAAAAGACGAAACGCAATGACTCCTCTTAGATCAACACGCATGAAAATACAGAAATGAAGTAAAATTGGACAATGTCCGTGATTGTCACCACTGAAAACTTTTTGCCTTTGATTATTTCTCAATGGTTGTGTACCGATTTACCCTTTTCTTTCACGTGACCCCCCCCCACCCCCACCACCACCACACCACCAGATTTAGGATTGGGAAAAATTAAAATGCTTCAATCCCTCTGGGAGAGATTTCATTTGGGTTTGAAATTATTTTTTAAAAGTCTTTTATATCATAGGCTAATTGATATGCGCCCACCACCCCAGGGTTTCTGCGAGTACGAGTGGGTATGGAATTAACAGGAAGAAAAAGAAGAAAGCGTCTACTTTGGTAAATCTGGAACATATTCCTCGGCTGGTGACAGATTTCGTTGACATAGTCGCTGGAGTCCTACAAGGAGATACGTTAGCACCATATCTATATATTAACACGGTTGTTCCTTAATTGTACGGCCGTTATCATCTTGCAACACCCTCTGGTTAAAAATCAGGTCGTCCAAGATGAAATGCAAAAATGTAAATCCTGAGTATCTGGTGTTGCTTATTCGCAGAATTCTTATTTCTTATGAGTGTCGTCACCTCAGCTAAAAAATGGACCATTCCGTTTTTATAAGAAAGAAAGTGCGATCTTAAACAAATCGTGGAAATAACTCCCTCAATGAAGTGGCTGTTCCCTATCACACAAACTATCCGAGTGAGAGGAATAAACCCCCAGCTGAACACTCTGCTAGAGAAGAAAGAATGGACTTATAAGCGATGTTCTCTACTGGAAACCAGTACATGGGCACGACAGTATGGGTCGTCCAGCAAATACCTATATTGAACAGCTCTGATCGGATACTGGATGCTGCACAGAGGACCTTCGAGAACAATGAATTATAAGGACGGTTGTCGAAAGATTTTCATCTGTATCCGTGCTACTAGAGTGACTTGATGATGTCAAAGAATAAAATAGGAATTCCTCCAAGCTATAGCCGTGTCAGTAGTACTGTATGGTTGCATCACTCTGACTTTTTTGAACAAATCCTGGAAGCAGCAGCCCACAAATCAGCAGCTGTACGGCCTCTTACTTCCCATCTCACAAACCCTCACAGTAGGACGAATAAGGCATGCTGGGAAATAAGAAATAGGAACAAACTCATAAGCGATGTTCTCCTATCGACATGGACTCACCAAAATGAACCGATCAGCAAAAACTTTCATTGGTCAGCTTTGCGTCCTGGCGTGGTGTAATGGTTAGCAAGATAGTCTCGCAGATCCATTACTACTGAATAGCCAGTTCGTTTCCTATTCTAGGTGAACGAGTTGGGTAAATACCAACGTTCATAATCTCTGTTTTGCCATAAAGAAAATTTCCAGGACTGATGTCACAAAAAAATGATTTCAAATCCAAACTTCAAACTACAATTTATCCCCTTCAAATTAACCCCCTGGAGTCTAATGCACTTTCTCATCCTTCTCTGCCACGGTTGCATGCACACCTGGAAGGATTCTTCCGGGATTCTCCGCAGCTCTGGTGTCACGGCCCTTTTTATGTCATGTGCATCCTCAAAATGGGTTCCCTTGATGACTCCCCTTGAGCTTTGGGGAAGAGGAAAAAATCACCAAGCCAACTTGGGTGAGTAGGGAAAGTGTTGTCATGGTGAAGCACCCACGAGTTGTCCTGTCACATCTCTCGCCTCTTCTCGCGCACTGAACGAAGCAAACTCCGCAGTATCTCTTTGTAGACATGCTGGTTGATCGTCTGGCCCTGTGGCAAGAACACACAGTGGACGATGCCCCTCACATCAAAGAATGTGATCAACCTGGAACTTTTCTGACATACCTCGTAGGTAAAATGGCTAAGTTAGCTAAATTTTACTACAGAAGTCGAGTTAGTTTTTATGGATTTATGTAATTAATAGAAAAACCCTGTGATAATAGAGGTTGAAATACTCAAATTATGGACTTCCATAATATTTGTTAACCCCAATTAGGGGGACTTAATATTATTGCAATTTGCTGAGATTTTGTGAATAAGCATCATATCTTGTCATTTACTTATGGTTTAAATATTATATGTCGAAGTGAAAAAGTTTTTTTCTGTGGGTATTTGAATAAAATAAAATATACTTATCCATGTACCCTGGGTAATGTAATTTCAGAATATATATGGTTATGGGGGTCTGTCTTCAAAACCCTAGGAGTAGTTCGTGAACAAACAAACAGACAGGAAATACAACTATATATATATATATATATATATATATATATATATATATATATATATAATATATATATATAGGGAAAGAGAAAGAGAGAGTCAGCGAGGAGAGATATAGATATATAGAGAGAAACAGGAGGGACTCCTAATACAAGCTATCAAAACCGAAGTCATTTCTTCAAACATCCGGATATCTTTTATCAGTTTTTGGATAAGTTCTCAAAATCAAGCTTCTGGGACAGATTTTGGCCGGATATGTCGATATGAGAAATTTCTCCAGTGGATTTCGTGATGATTACCATAAGTATATCGAAATGGAATCAAAGACAACGGAAACATTTGAAGCAAAATAAAAATGCTAAACGATTTGCACAAGAAAAATAAAAGATATTATGATGACTTCCACACGCGCGATTCTGTTTCTGATAACGGATTTAATGAGACCAATAAAAGCAAAACGATATCTCTATGTCCACATGGATCTATCTATATATCAATCTATCTGACACACACACACACACACACACACATATATATATATATATATATATATATATATATATATATATGAGGGGTCTGTCTGTCTGTCTGTTTGTGTGTCTGTGTCTGTGCGAGAGTTCAATTGAATATCCAAATACACATATATACATATAAATATGTTTTGTATACACACACATATATACATGTGTGTGTCCGTGTGTTTGTGTGTGGTCTTAAATATATATATATATATATATATATATATATATATGTGTGTGTGTGTGTGTGTGTGTGTGTGTGTTTGGATTGTTTATATTAATCTAGACATCTATCTGCATGTATTGTTTGAAGTTAAACGTGTGAGTGTGCATTAACCGTTCGTTTGAAGTTTTTATTATTATGATCCAATATATATATATATATATATATATATATATATATATATATATAGATAGATAGATAGATATAGATACTCGTCTTCATATATATATATATATATATATATATATAAGTGCTTAATTGGATCGTACCTAATTTGAAAAATAATTAATTAATAATGAATTAGAATACCTATTAAATGTATGGCTAAACAAATGAAAAAATCAATCTCTGTATGTACATTTCGCCTATTAGGCCTCATCAGCAGAGCTATAGATCGGAAGACCGCCCTGGCGTGATTTGAAACCGGACTGCCAAGCTGACAGGCCGATCCCATAACCTCTACACTAAACGACCTCTTAGATTTTATGATTTGTTTAGAGTAGGTTAATATTCCACTTCTAGTGACTTTTATTACACGACGATATGATAAGTTGTAAACACGGTTTGATTTGAATGGCTTTTTGCCGATAATTTTAGGGAATAAGTGCTTAATTGGAGTCGTACCTAATTTTGAAAATTAATTAATTAATAATGAATATATATATATATATATGGATAATCTACTGAGTCAGACGAACCTACTATTAGTTTCGCATAAAGCTCTTCAGGGCTAATATATATATATATATATATATATATATATATATATATATATATATATGTGAAGACGAGTATCATCTATCTATCTATCTATATATATATATATATATATATATATATATATATATATATGTATATATATATATTATATATATATATATATATATATTAGTTCATATAAACATACAATGTGTGTCAAAAAAGTATCGAGATTTTTTGTACTTTTTGACACACCTTGTATTGTGAAAAATTAACATTCCATTAATTAGTTTTATTCAGAATACAAGGTGTGTCAGGAAGTACCAAGTTTAAAGCTGTATTTTGCCAAGATAAAAATGAAGAATGAATGGAACGTTATTTTTTTTTCAGAATTCAAAGTGTGTCAAAAAGTACAAAAAATCTCCATACATTTTGTATATTTGATAAACATGAGTTTTAATACTTTAGTAAATATTGTATATATATTACGCACACACACACACGCACACACATACACACAAACCCCCTATATATGTACACCTGTAGTGTGAGACACTATTCATTTGTATTAATTGGTAGATATATAAAATATATATACATACTATATGACAAAGGAACTTTCACAACCATATTGGTCAATGCACAGGTGAAGATGTTTCACACATCTCACCTGATGAATGCATCTTCACCTGATGAATGCATCGCATGAAACCAATATGGTGTGAAAGTTCCTTTGTATATATATATATATATATATATATATATATATATATATATATATATATAAGGGATTTTTATATTATATATACGATGGCCATTCAATAAGTAACGGGAAATGTAAAACACAAAACTTTCAGAATTGTTTTCATAAAAAATAAACTCTGCATTGTTTGGAAATATTTTATAGCAAAATTATTTTACTTTCAGAAAAGATATTTGTTTGTAGGCTATTCAAAATGGCGACAAATGAAACTGAATGCTCCAGGCTTTAAGAGAGGTTGTGTTATCAAAATCCTTAGTGGTTGATAAGTTCAAACCAGGTGAGATTTACAGAAGAATGTGTGATGTGTGATGGAGATGCATGTTTTATATATGTTTTTATATATGACAAGTAAACAAACAATGTGTTTGATATGGCCTTAGCCGACAATTTTTGGGAAAATATGTGCTCAATTGAAGTCATACCTAATTTTAAAAATGAATTAATTGATAATTAATGAATTGGGCGGGCATATCTGTTCAAATGTAAGGCTAAACAAATCGAAAAAAAGTCGATTTGTTTAGCCTTACATTTGAACAGATATGCCCGCCTAATTCGTTAATTATCAATTAATTCATTTTCAAAATTAGGTATGACTTCAATTGAGCGCACATTCTCCCATATATATATATTACACATACGTTTTTATCAAATACGCCATGCTTAATATCTATAAGTTAATTGTTTAAAATATGAAATAAATTTCAAACACAAAACAAATAAAAAGTAAAGCAAGAGTTATGACGCAATCAACATTTTAACAAATGAATAGATATATACATTCATCTTTTTTTACTTTACTTTTTTGTAATAATTTCGAACACAAATTTCATCAAATAGTTTTTAAGCAGAACATTACTAATGGCAATAAAATGCTAAGATTTTTCTAAATTTTCTTTCTATTTATAAAATTGAATTTAATCTAGAAGATACAAAATTACGAATTAACTTCAATAAATAATAAAATCTGAAAACCTTGTTTTTCTCATATCACACACACACACACACACACACACACACACACACACACATATATATATATATATATATATATATATATATATATATATATATATATATAATATATATCAAATATCTTGCACTGACGATGGCTGTTCTTCTGTATACTTAAAAATAACATTTTATATTTTTCTATTATTATTATTTTATTTTAATTTGTATTTAAAATAATAATAAATAGAATATATTGTGTTCAAGGGCATCCTCTCGGGTGAAACACATGTCGGCACTCCAATAAACAATTTTTTTTCCATTGATCATTTTCTTTCCTTTATCTATTTATTTTTTCAACATATTGTCGGATTAACTTACATTTTTTTCAACTTACATTATATATATATACATACGTACACACCCACACAGGCATCCAGCGAGGATCGACCTCATTATTCGGTAGTAACGGACCTGCAAGACTATCTTGTTAACCATTACACCATGATCGCCTCAAGTAATGACAATTCTAGTGGGCTTAGCTCTAACGTTTGTCTAAAATCATAACTGACATTAACATTCTTCCTCTCTCCTAAAATTATTAGGCCTTCGTTTTTTTCTCTCTTTTTTAGTATCAGCATCTAAAACAGAGATGAAACTAGATGCAGCTACCCAGCATCGCCTGGCCAAGGGGATGGCAAAAACAGCCTGGGGTATTGATTTGTTTTACTTTGAGTTTACAAATGCTGGACATCTTTAAGTTGAATTTCAATGCTTTTTCTATGTATATTCTAATTTTTGAATATCTTCGAATATAAATCATAATTTTTGCACAAAAGCAAGAACTGGTAATATTTCATATATATATATATATATATATATATATATATATATATATATATATATATATATATTGTTGTTGTTGTTGTTGTTAATTGTTTTATTTTCATAGTTTCATTCGGACATCCATCCATACATATACACCACCTGCCCTTTATATATTTACTAGAAACACTACCCGGAGTCGCAAAAAAAAGTGGCTTAATGGTTAGCAAGCTAGTCTTGCAGATCCGTTTCTACTTGAATAGCGAATTCTATCCATGAAAATCCCCAACTAAAAAGACCTTGTATTAATTCGGCCTGTAAAAATGAATAAAGAGAAAAAATTGATTGTTTTGCATTTCCATACTAATTTGTTTAAGTAAAAATTTAATGCCAATCTAATGCTATTTTAATTTTTAAATGTTTTCGTGGATATAAACAAATTTCCATAATAATTAAACAAAAAAGACTCAGTAACAGTTGTATAAAAAAAGTATCAAGACTTTTTGACACAACTTGTATTCTGAAAAAAAAAATAACGTTCCATTCCTTGTTCATTCCTATCTTGGTAAAATACAGTTCAAACTCGTCACTTTTATGACACACCTTGCATATATATATATATATATAATATATATATATTATATATCTGTGTGTGTCTGTGTATTTATTTGAGGGTACACACACACACACACACATATATATAATATGTATATGTGTATGTGTGTTGTGTGTGTGTGTGTGCGCTTGAAGGATTTTCAATGCAAACAATGAACTAGGGTAAATATCAAATTATGTCAAAATAAGAGAAATAAAAGAATTTTTTAAAAATCTGATGTCTTTTATGGTTTTCGGTTCCATTAAGGCAGGAAAATCTTTATGTGCGTGTAGAATCGAATTTTCTAATTTTCCAAAATCTTCTAAAGTTCAAGAGAACTAGGAAACAAGATTTTTATTTGGGGGGGGGGGGCTTTTCCGTCGTTAACTGTTTTTTTTCGCAATTTCCTCCGGACATATATACATACACAACGCCTATATCTCCGGACATATATACATACACACCACACACATACATATATATATGAACATTGTAATTGCTTTCCTATCATTAATAAATAATAACATACTTAACAAGCTTCAAGCAAATTAACAAAATACTATATTAATTAAAGTACACATTCCATACACACATATATATACATAAAACAAATAAATAAAAATAAAATACATAAATAAATAAATACATAAAAAGAATAAAATTTTAATTGATTGAACAACGGCTATCAGACCCTTCCGCGTGCCTTATAAAAAAAATCACGAGACGCTTGTTTATAACGTACAAAAAAAACCCACACAAGAACGCGTCCATTCTGAAAATGTCTCTGATGATAAAGTTACTTTGAAATCGATAAGACTAAACATATTTTATTGTGATTGCTTTCCTATCATAAATAAATAATAATATCTTGAATATTATTTGTACCAAAAAGACAGTTTGATTTTTTGCTCAGAACCGAGGGTTACAACATTTTGCAAACATTTGTTAAAATTTTGCACTGACATTTTGTCCAGGTGTGGAGTAGTGTAAAGTTAGACTCAGTAACTGTGAATGTAAATATATAATTTATTTTGTCATTAAATGTTTTATTTTTTGCCATTTCCTCCGGACAGACATACATACACACCGCCTGACATTTTATATATGTATATATAATACCATTGTGAACGTTTGCGGCCACCAGTTCGGTAAATGTATGTAAACAGTTCAAATTACAGAAAATTCGTGCAAAGAAATATTTTGGGGGAAAACAAAAATCCTTATCATCTGATTCCATTAATGAGAGAGCGTGCTCGTTCATATAACAACGTCAGTAATAATGTAATAAAATATGGTTGTTACTCTTACTCTTATCACGATAGATAGATTTGCTAAATATAAACAGACGCAGAGAGAGAGAAGAAGAGAGAGAGAGAGAGAGAGAGAGAGAGAGAATACTGCATTTTATTATATATATATATATATAATATATATATATATATATATATATTAATATATAAAAGACTGTAATAGATAGAACAAACTGAAATAGATAGATAGATAGATAGATAGATAGATTAGAACAGACTGATTAGAAAGCGATTGTGGAAACGATTGTGATATAATAAAAGAAAGAAAGAAAGAAAGAAAGAAAGATAGGTAGTAACAGACTGAAATAGATTAGATAGAGATAATAGATATATAGATAGAAAAACAGATTTATGATAGGATAGAAGCCGACCGAGATAGAAAAGAGATGAAGAAAGAGTCTCAGATAGATAGATAGATAGATAGATAGATAGATAGATAGATAGATAGAAACATATTCATGATAGATAGAAGCTGACCGAGATAGAAAGAGAGGAAAGAAAGAGTCTGACATAGATAGATAGATAGATAGATAGATAGATAGTATTTTTAAACCAATAACGAAACTTTATCTCCGAGCAATTCTTTCTACTTTCTATGACGTAATACCCATGAAAAGTTATAGATGAGCGCAAATTTATTGGCTAAAATTGCCAGAAGCGATTTAAGGATTTTTGGGCAGGGAACACCTAAATGTTTTGGCAAAAAACTTCCAAAATAAAACAATGTGTGAATACCTTCTCAATCTCCTTCATGATTCTGAACAAAATTTTAGAAGTTTTACACTAATATGTAAATACTAGCAGGACCTGTGGATATACCACAATGATAATTGTAATTATTACATACGTTTGATTACATTATTTAAGAGCCATTTCCAAATAGTCCAGAATGTGAAAAATACAATAATCTAATTTAAACTCTTTTTCGTTCCTTTTTTCTTTTTTCCTTCTTTTCATCTTTTTATTATGCTCGATTAAAACAGATTAGCGTTATCGCTTCCGTGCGCTCATCCCCAATTTCTATCTTTCCTACTCTCTTTCTTTCTTTCTTTTTTTCTTTCCTTTATATTTTTCTGTGTAGCATGTCCTTTTTCTTCTTCTTTATAATAAAAGCGGAATGGTCCATTATTTAGCTGAGGTGACGACACCCATGAAAATAAGTATTCGGTAGATAAGCACACCAGATAATCAGGATATACATTTTTGCCATTATCATCTTAGACGATTTGGACGGTCTCATATTTAACCAGAGGGTGTTGCAAGATGATAACGGTCGTAAAATTAAGGAACACGAGTATTAATATATAGATGAAGATGATGACTACCACAACTTGACTGATATATCCGTCTTTACCACAAAAATTACGACCCAAAAATCCTAATTAAACTTGTGAAAAATATACAATATGCGTAAGATGATCAGGTAGTAAACATCGGTCGTTGATTATAGTGACCCACGTTTGTACGTGTCTATGTAGCTACATCCCAGTGACAAGCATAGTACAAGACAATACCGGACAATGGGGTGGTTTGTTGTTGGAATTTTGTGTATATAAGGTATGTGCTAGATCCTCGCCTATACTTATGGGATTAGGCCAGAATCATATGATGTAACTCTTGGCCAATCACTGGCAGTGCTCTGAGGTTGATAAAATACTTAACCCAGACCCTACTCGGTCATAATTAAACGCCCGACGTTCATGGCAATGGATAGGATTAATCACTGGACTTTTTACCAATGCGCAGGATAGGATTATACGATTACAAAGGATCCATAACATAGGACTTTCTTTAAGCCTTTTCAACTGGCCAAGATGGCATTTAAAAACTTTATTTTGTTCCCTTTATCAAAATCAAAGAGAAGGCCGGTATCGAACACGAAAATATGTAGTTACTAAACGGGCTCCCTATGACTGAGCGAAATAATAATATACAAATCATGTTGTGTATTTGTGTACGTTTTAGTGCTATTTTGATTAATACGATTATTGCAATAACATTTTTAAACATAGCGTACATAATTCCGCGATTATTTCCTCTTCTTGCATCCGATGTTTGTTCTTGTTTTTTGATTTTGTTTTGTTTGTTGTTGTATTTTTTTTATTATTATTATTCTCTGTCTGCAAATCAGCTTCCATCATCCATCATTTCGTAACGTAATATTTGAGGAACACCAGAATTCGCACGTGTTTGCGAAATCGTCTCACACTCTCTAGACGCGGCGGTTTCTTGTCATATTCTTTCCCCATAATTGGGGTACCCGGTAATTTAAGAGAAGCCAGTAGACCACGCACTTTAGCTTCTCTTTTCTTTCTTGCTTTTTTTCTTTTTTCTTTTTTTTTCCATTTTTCTGTTCGTTTTTTTTTTTTTTGGGGGGGGGGGCGCACATAAATGTATTCATTCTTTTCTGTTTTATTTATGGTACTGATGAAAAACGCGATATTATTTGTAGGGTTACTTGAAAAGGGAAAAGGTCATGTTACTTGCGTTTTTATGTAAGATAGGCCCCTCATGCTCATGCATAAGAAGGTTAACTGTTTATATATAGTATATATATATATATATATATATATAAGTATATTAATATATATTAATATATATATAATATATTTTTTGACAAAGGTGACAACACGGGATGTTATGATCGGAGAACTGGGATATATATTATATATTATAAGTTAGACTAGCGAAGAATATGAAGTAACCGAACGCTGGTAACTGTCCAGTTTCTTGTTATGTAATTTTTAAGCACTTGGTTTTGGAAATCGCAGTATACGATTCACGAAATTTAGTGCGTGTTTTTCTAAAGCATAATGTATATATCAAATGATATTAACACAAAATTGAAACTATATATATATATATATATATATATATATATATATATACTTATATATATATATATATATTATATATATATAGTCGTTTCAAAATTATTAACGAGGTGAATATTTTTCATTTTGTACAAAAAATACCGATTGGAATTTAACGAAATTTTCACAGTATAATGGAAGTAGGTGTAAAACGTAGGCCGTATAAAACTGTATTGTTGTGCGCAACAGGAAACAAACAGTGGTCATTTTTGCATTATCAACACGATACCATAATGTGTCCAGAACATTAAACAAGGTTCATTTTATTTATACTCGTGCAATGTTATGGATCGCGAAATGTGACTTGACCCTTTCTGAGAAGATATAAACATCTGACTTTCCAAAGGCAAGTCTACATTAGAAATATCCAAAATAATTGGAAGATATACCAAACAGTGAAAGGATTGTGTTGCAGCTCCTACGGAAGGTACGTAAGAGGGCCGATAAGGGTCACTCGAGGGTTGTTTCCGACGTTCTTTGTCACGAATGAAACGTGAAGCTGTAATACGCCAGGCCTGACGAGCTGAAGCAATTTCAACAACAGCATTGAAGAAGCAACAGTGGTCAGAAGTACTCGCTTGTCATCTGAAAAAGGTCGGGGCATCAGTGAGACCAAGTGACAAACCTCGATTGAGAAAAATACATATGCAAATACATTTGAAATGGGCAAAGGAGAACATGAAGGTCGGTTTCTTAAAAGTATGTTCACAGATGAAACTCGTGCAACACTTGATGGCCTGATGGCTGGAGCAAAGGTTGGGTCGTAAATGGACAAGATGCTCATCACCCTTGAGCGACGCCGACAAGGACTGGGTATTACTTCGGAGGCATCATGGTTGGCTGGCGTGGGAGTTTGCCTGACGTTACAAGAATAACGCAGATGCTTATATAGCTTCCTTATAGAGTTCATTGAAATCTTGAGCTAAAAACGGCAGAGAATCGCTTCAGGAGAACAAATCATATTTATGCAAGATAATGCTCCTTCGCATTCGCGCATAAAACTACGGAGTACCTGCCAAAATTAGGCTTCTGTGGACCTTCGGAAGATGAACTGGCGCGGCTCACTTCCCAGACTAAACCCAATTGAAACTTGTGGAGATTCTGAAGCAACGTGTTATAGAATGACGCGCAATTTAAAGAATAAAGTAATGACTTGTGGAGGAAATAGTCCAACGTATCACGTGAAATTACAGAGGAGATCCCAGTTTCGATCGCAGCGCCTTTGGCAGTCATTTTTAAAAAAGGATCTACAATATTTTCATATTACTAATTTCACTTCATTTTTTAATTCTTTTTACTTTTTTATTTCATTTAATTTTATCTCAGTTCTGTTGTATCCATAAATTATATAAATTCAAACAATAACTGAGATAGAATTAATTGAAAATAAAAGTAAAGAAATAAAATAAGTGAATTAGTTAATATGAATATGTGATCCTTTTTTTAAAACTGACTTTGGAAAAGGCGCGGTCGATCGAACTGGATCTCCTCGTAATTTCATGCGTGATACGTTGACTATTTCCTGCCACAAGTCATCTTTACTTCTAAATTGGTCATTCTCACTAACACGTTGCTTGACAGAATGCTCCACAAGTTTT
This sequence comes from Doryteuthis pealeii, assembly GCA_023376005.1. Taxonomy (NCBI): domain Eukaryota; kingdom Metazoa; phylum Mollusca; class Cephalopoda; order Myopsida; family Loliginidae; genus Doryteuthis; species Doryteuthis pealeii. The sequence goes on from CM042141.1 coordinate 92,680,231, forward strand.
CATTGGGTTTAAGTCTGGAGAGTGGCCGGCCAGTTCATGCTTCCGAGTCCACAGGAAGCCTAATTTTGGCAGGTCTTTCCGTAGTTTTTCTGCGCTGAATGCGAGAGGGAGCTTATCTTGCAGTACAATATGATGTTTCCTGAAGGCGTCTCTGGCCCTTTTTAGGCAGAATTTCAGATGCTCTATAAGGAGGCTTATATATAGCAGTCTGCGGTTATTTTCGTAACCGTCAGGCCTCTCCACGGGCCACCATGATGCCTCCAATAATACCAGTCTTGTCGGCGTCTATAAGCGTTTGGATGAGGTCTTTGTCCATGTTACGACCGAACCTTTGCTCCAGCCATTCAGGGCATCAAGTGTTCACGAGTTGTCATCTGTGAAACAGTACTTTTTAAGAAACCGACCTTCATGTTCTCCTTTGCCCATTGTTCAAATGTATTTGCATATGTACTTATTTTCTCAATCGGGTTTTGTCACTGGTCTCACTGCATGCCCGACCTTTTTCTAGATGACAGCGGTTATTCTGGACACTCTGTTGCTTCTTCATGCTTTTGAAAATTGCTTCACTCGTAGCTGGTTATTTTACAGCTTCACGTTTCATTGTGACAAAAACGTCGGAAAGCAACCTCGAGTGACCCTTATCGGCGCCTCTTACGTACCTTTGTAGGAGCTGCAAACAAACTCTTTCAACTGTTGGTGTATCTTCCAATTATATTTGGCATATTTCTAATGTAGACTTTTGCCTTGGGAAAGTTCACGATGTTATATTTTCTCAAAAGGGTGCAAGTCACTTTGCGCATCCATAATTGCGAGTAATAATAGATGAACATTTTTTTTTTTTTTTTTTTTTTTTTTTTTTTTGTTTAATGTCTGGGCACTTATGTATCACGTGTTGATAATGCAAATGACCACTGTTTGTTTCCTGTTGCGTCAACAAGCAATACAGTTTTTATACGGCTAGTATTACACCTACTTCCATTATACTGTGAAATTTCGTTAAATTCCAATCGGTATTTTTTGTAGCAAAATGAAGAAATATCAACCTGTTAATAATTTGAAACGGAGTATATATATTATATATATATATATAATTATAATATATATAGCTAATATATACTGATATTAGTATATATAATATAATAGTTTCAATTTTTGTTAATATCATTTGATTATACATTATGCTTTAGAAAAACGATTTATTTCGTATCGTATTATGCGATTTCCAAACCAAGTGCTTAAAAATTACATAGCACAAGAAACTGACAGTCTACCAATGCGGTTACTTCATATCTTCAGCTCAGTCTAACTTTATATACTATTAATATATCCAGTTTTCCATACATCCCGTGTTTGTCTACCTTTCCTCAATATATATAGTTATATAGTATATATTATATATATATATATATATATATTTATATATATTTATGTATATATATATAAACGAGTTAAACTTTCTTATTGGGATGGCATGAGGGGGCCTCTTTACATAATGCAAGTACATGAACCTTTTCCTTTCAAGTCCCCTACAATATTATTTCGCGTTTATAGTACATAAATCGAAACAGAAAAGAATGAATTACATTATTATGGTGCCCCCCCCCAAAAAAAAAAACGAAAGAAAAGATGATAAAAAAAGAGAAAAAGAAATAAAGAAAAAGAAAGAGAAGGCTAAAGTGCGTGTTACTGGCTTCCCTCTTTAATTACCGGGTTACCAATTTGGGGAAGAATTAATGGACAGAAACGCCGGTTCTAGAGAGTGGTGAGACGTTTCGCAAAACGTTTGGAATTCTGGTGTTCCTCCATATTCGTTACGAAATGAGGATGATTGGAAGCTGATTTGCCACGACAGAGAATGAATAATAATAAAAAAAATACAAGAACCAAAACAAAATCAAAACAAGAACACATGGATGAGAAGAGGAAATTAATCGGGGAATGTATGTTAGCGTGTATTTTAAAAAATGTTATTGCAATAATGTATTATCAAAATAAAGACTAAAACGTACACATAACAACATGATTCTGTATATTATTTATTTCGCTCAGTCGGTAGGTGGCCCGTTTAGTAACTACATATTTCGTGTTCGATACCGGCCTTCTCTTTGATTTATGAATAAAGGAACAAAATGTAAAGGTTTTAAATGGCATCTTTGGCCAAGTTGAAAAGGGCTTAAAGAAAGCTCCTATGTTTATGAATCCTTGGTAATCGTATAAGTCTATCCTGCCGTATTGGTATAAAAAAAAAGTTCCAGTGATTTAGATCCTATGTCCATTGTCCAATGAACGTCGGCGTAAATTATGACCATAGGGTCTGGGTTAAGTATTTTATCAACTCAGAGCACTGCCAGTGATGTGCAAGAGTTACTCATATGATTCTGGCCTATCCTAAGTATAGGCGAAGGATCTAGCACATACCTTTATATCACAAAATCTACAACAAACCACCCTCTTGTCCGGTATTGTCTTGCTATGCTTGTTCAGTGGGATGTAGCGTAGCATAGAAGCGTACAAACCGTGGGTCACTATAATCCAATCGACCGATGTTTACTACTGATCATGCTTACGCATCTTTTGTTATATTTTTCACAAGTTAAAAATTAGAGATTTTTGGTCGTAATTTTTGGTGGTAAAGACGGATACTAATCAGTCAGTTGTGGTAGTCATACATCTTCATCTATATATAATATCGTGTTTCGCTTAATTTTACGACGGATCTTGAACATTTCTGGTTAAATATGGACGTCCAAATCGTCTAGATGATAATCGTAAATGTTATATATCTGATTATCTGGCTGTAGCTTATCTACCGAATGACTTATTTCATGGGTGTGTCACGTCAGCTATAATGGAACCATCGCCTTTTATTATAAAGAAGAAAGAAAAAGGACATGCTACACAGAAAAATTAATAGGAGAATAGAAAGAAAGAAAGAGAGCTAAGGAAAGATAGAAATTGGGGATAGAGCGCACGGAAGCGTAATCGCTAATCTGTTTTAATCGAGCATAAATAAAAAGATGAAAAGAGGAAAAGAAAAAAGAAGAAAAAGAGTTACAATTAAGATTATTGTATTTTTCACATTCTGGACTATTTGGAATGGCTCTTAAATAAACATATCAAACGTTGTATAATAGATTATATAATGTGGTATATCCAGGTTCCTGTAGTATTTACATATTAGTGTAAACTTCTAAATTTTGTTCAGAATAATGAAGGAGATTGAGAAGGTATTCACACATTGTGTTTATTTGGAAGAGTTGCCAAACATTTAGGTGTTCCCTGCCCAAAAATCCTTAATCGCTTCTGCCCAATTTTGCAATAATTGCGCTCATCTATAACTTATTGGGTATTCGGTCATAGAAAGTAGAAAGGAATTGTCGGAGATAAAGTTTCGTTATGTTTAAAAATACGATCTATCTATCTATCTATCTATCTATCTATGTCAGACTCTTTCTTTCCTCTCTTTCTATCTCGGTCAGCTTCTATCTATCATAATATGTTTCTATCTATCTATCTATCTATCTATCTATCTATCTTAGACTCTTTCTTCATCTCTTTCTATCTCGGTCGCTTCTATCTATCATAATCTGTTTTCTATCTATCTATCTATCTATCTATCTATCTATCTATTTCAGTCTGTTACTACCTATCTTTCTTTCTTTCTTTCTTTCTTTCTTTCTTTCTTTTTTTATATCACAATCGGTTTCCACAATCGCTTTCTATCAGTCTGTTTCTATCTATCTATCTATCTATCTATCTATCTATCTATCAATCTATCTATTTCAGTTTGTTTCTATCTATTACAGTCTTTATATATATATATATATATATTATATATATTATATATATGTTATATATATAAACAGTATCTCTCTCTCTCTCTCTCTCTCTCTCTCTCTCTCTCTCTCTTCTCTGCGTATCTGTTTATATTTAGCAATCTATCTATCGTGATATAGATTAAGAGTGAAGAGAAACATACAAGGGTATAACATTTTATTAGTAAAGACGTTGTTATATGAACGAGCACGCTCTCTCATTAATGGAATCAGATGATAAGATTTTTGTTTTCCCCAAAATATTTCTTTGCACGAATTTCTGTAATTGAACTGTTTACATACATTTACCGAACTGGTGGCCGCAAACGTTCACAATGGTATTATATATACATATATAAATGTCAGGCGGTGTGTATGTATGTCTGTCCGGAGGAAATGGCAAAAATAAAACATTTAATGACAAAATAAATATATATTTACATTCACAGTTACTGAGTCTAACTTTAACATACTCCACACCTGGACAAAATGTCAGTGCAAAATTTTAACAAATGTTTGCAAAATGTTGTAACCTCGGTTCTGAGCAAAAATCAAACTGTCTTTTTGGTACAAATAATATTCAAGATATTATTATTTATTTATGATAGGAAAGCAATCACAATAAAATGATGTTTAGTCTTATCGATTTCAAAGTAACTTTATCATCAGAGACATTTTCAGAAATGGACGCGTTCTTGTGTGGGTTTTTTTGTACGTTATAAACAAGCGTCTCGTGATTTTTTTTTATAACGGCACGCGGAAGGGTCCTGATAGCCGTTGTTCAATCAATTAAAATTTTATTCTTTTTATGTATTTATTTATTTATGTATTTATTTTTATTTATTTGTTTTATGTATATATATGTGTGTATGGAATGTGTACTTTAATTAATTATAGTATTTGTTAATTTGCTTGAAGCATTGTTAAGTATGTTATTATTTATTAATGATAGGAAAGCAATTACAATGTTCAATATATATATGTATGTGTGTGGTGTGTATGTATATATGTCCGGAGATATAGGCGTTGTGTATGTATATATGTCCGGAGGAAATTGCGAAAATAAAACAGTTAACGACGGAAAAGCCCCCCCCCCAAATAAAAATCTTGTTCCTAGTTCTCTTGAACTTTAGAAGATTTTGGAAAATTAGAAAATTCGATTCTACACGCACATAAAGATTTTCCTGCCTTAATGGAACCGAAAACCATAAAAGACATCAGATTTTTAAAAATTCTTTTATTTCTCTTATTTTGACATAATTTGATATTTACCCTAGTTCATTGTTTGCATTGAAAAATCCTTCAAGCGCACACACACACACACACAAACACACACACACACACACACACACACATACATATATATATATGTGTGTGTGTGTGTGTACCCTCAAATAAATACACAGACACACACATATATATATATATATATATATATATATATATATATATATATATATATATATATGCAAGGTGTGTCATAAAAGTGACGAGTTTGAACTGTATTTACCAAGATAGGAATGAACAAGGAATGGAACGTTAATTTTTTTTTTTCAGAATACAAGTTGTGTCAAAAAGTCTTGATACTTTTTTTTATACAACTGTTACTGAGTCTTTTTTGTTTAATTATTATGGAAATTTGATTTATATCCACGAAAACACTTAAAAATTAAAATAGCATTAGATTGGCATTAACATTTTACTTAAACAAATTAATATGGAAATGCAAAACAATCAATTTTTTCTCTTTATTCATTTTTACAGGCCGAATTAATACAAGGTCTTTTTAGTTGGGGATTTTCATGGATAGAATTCGCTATTCAAGTAGAAACGGATCTGCAAGACTAGCTTGCTAACCATTAAGCCACTTTTTTTTGCGACTCCGGGTAGTGTTTCTAGTACATATATAAAGGGCAGGTGGTGTATATGTATGGATGGGTGTCCGAATGAAACTATGAAAATAAAACAATTAACAACAACAACAACAACAATATATATATATATATATATATAGTATATATATATATATATATATATATATATATTATATATATATGAAATATTACCAGTTCTTGCTTTTGTGCAAAAATTATGATTTATATTCGAAGATATTCAAAAATTAGAATATACATAGAAAAAGCATTGAAATTCAACTTAAAAATGTCAAATCTCAAAAGTAAACAAATCAATAGACCAGGCTGTTTTTGCCATCCCCTCTGGCCAGGCGATGCTGGGTAGCTGCATCTAGTTTCATCTCTGTTTTAGATGCTGATACTAAAAAAAGAGAGAAAAAAACGAAGGCCTAATAATTTTAGGAGAGAGGAAGAATGTTAATGTCAGTTATAATTTTAGACAAACGTTAGAGCTAAGCCCACTAGAATTGTCATTACTTGAGGTGGTCATGGTGTAATGGTTAACAAGATAGTCTTGCAGGTCCGTTACTACCGAATAATGAGGTCGATCCTCGCTGGATGCCTGTGTGGGTGTGTATGTATGTATATATATATGTAAGTTGAAAAAAATGTAAGTTAATCCGACAATATGTTGAAAATAAATAGATAAGGAAAGAAAATGATCAAATGGAAAAAATTGTTTATTGGAGTGCCGACATGTGTTTCGCCCGAGAGGATGCCCTTGAACACAATATATTCTATTTATTATTATTTTAAATACAAATTAAAAATACAATAATAATAATAGAAATATAAAATGTTATTTTTAAGTATACAGAA
>CM042141.1:92689277-92691777 GCA_023376005.1 Doryteuthis pealeii
TTCTTTCTATATATCTATATCTCTCCCTCGCTGACTCTCTCTTTCTCTTTCCCTATATATATATATATATATATATATATATATATATGTATATATATATATATAAAGTTGTATTTCCTGTCTGTTTGTTTGTTCACGAACTACTCCTAGGGTTTTGAAGACAGACCCCCATAACCATATATATTCTGAAATTACATTACCCAGGGTACATGGATAAGTATATTTTATTTTATTCAAATACCCACAGAAAAAAAAATTTTCACTTCGACATATAAAATTTAAACCATAAGTAAATGACAAGATATGATGTTTATTCACAAAATCTCAGCAAATTGCTATAATATTAAGTCCCCCTAATTGGGGTTAACAAATATTATGGAAGTCCATAATTTGAGTATTTCAACCTCTATTATCACAGGGTTTTTCTATTAATTACATAAATCCATAAAAACTGACTCGACTTCTGTAGTAAAATTTAGCTAACTTAGCCATTTTACCTACGAGGTATGTCAGAAAAGTTCCAGGTTGATCACATTCTTTGATGTGAGGGGCATCGTCCACTGTGTGTTCTTGCCACAGGGCCAGACGATCAACCAGCATGTCTACAAAGAGATACTGCGGAGTTTGCTTCGTTCAGTGCGCGAGAAGAGGCGAGAGATGTGACAGGACAACTCGTGGGTGCTTCACCATGACAACACTTTCCCTACTCACCAAGTTGGCTTGGTGATTTTTTCCCTCTTCCCCAAACTCAAGGGGAGTCATCAAGGGAACCCATTTTGAGGATGCACATGACATAAAAAGGGCCGTGACACCAGAGCTGCGGAGAATCCCGGAAGAATCCTTCCAGGTGTGCATGCAACCGTGGCAAAGAAGGGTGAGAAAGTGCATTAGACTCCAGGGGGTTAATTTGAAGGTGATAACTTGTAGTTTGAAGTTTGGATTTGAAATCATTTTTTTGTGACATCAGTCCTGGAACTTTTCTTTATGGCAAAACAGAGATTATGAACCTTGGTATTTACCCAACTCGTTCACCTAGGATAGGAAACGAACTGGCTATTCAGTAGTAATGGATCTGCGAGACTAGCTTGCTAACCATTACACCACGCCAGGACGTACAAAGCTGACCAATGAAAGTTTTTGCTGATCGGCTCATTTTGGTGAGACCATGTCTATAGGAGAACATCGCTTATGAGTTTGTTCCTATTTCTCATTTCCCAGCATGCCTTATTCGTCCTACTGTGAGGGTTTGTGAGATGGGAAGTAAGAGGCCGTACAGCTGCTGATTTGTGGGCTGCTGCTTCCAGGATTTGTTCAAAAAAGCACAAAGTCAGAGTGATGCAACCATACAGTACTACTGACACGGCTACAGATTGGAGGAATTCCTATTTTATTCTTTGACATCATCAAGTCACGCTAGTAGCACGAATACAGATGAAAATCTTTCGACAACCGTCCTTATAATTCATTGTTCTCGAAGGTCCTCTGTGCAGCATCCAGTATCCGATCAGAGCTGTTCAATATAGGTATTTGCTGGACGACCCATACTGTCGTGCCCATGTACTGGTTTCCAGTAGAGAACATTGCTTATGAGTCCATTCTTTCTTCTCTAGCAGAGTGTTCAGCATGGTTTATTCCTCTCACTCGGATGGTTTGTGGATAGGGAACAGCCGCTTCATTGAGGGAGTTATTTCCACGATTTGTTTAAGATCGCACTTTCTTTCTTATAAAAACGGAATGGTCCATTTTTTAGCTGAGGTGACGACACTCATAAGAAATAAGAATTCTGCGAATAAGCAACACCAGATACTCAGGATTTACATTTTTGCATTTCATCTTGGACGACTTGGACGATCTTATTCTTAATCAGAGGGTGTTGCAAGATGATAACGGCCGTACAATTAAGGAACAACCGTGTTAATATATAGATATGGTGCTAACGTATCTCCTTGTAGGACTCCAGCGACTATGTCAACGAAATCTGTCACCAGCCGAGGAATATGTTCCAGATTTACCAAAGTAGACGCTTTCTTCTTTTTCTTCCTGTTAATTCCATACCCACTCGTACTCGCAGAAACCCTGGGGTGGTGGGCGCATATCAATTAGCCTATGATATAAAAGACTTTTAAGAAATAAATTTCAAACCCAAATGAAATCTCTCCCAGAGGGATTGAAGCATTTTAATTTCTCCCAATCCTAAATCTGGTGGTGGTGGCGGGGGTGGGTGGGTCACGTGAAAGAAAAGGGTAAATCGGTACACAACCATTGAGAAATAATCAAAGGCAAAACGTTTTCAGTGGTGACAATCACGGACATTGTCCAATTTTACTTCATTTCTGTATTTTCATGCGTGTTGATCTAAGAGGAGTCATTGCGTTTCGTCTTTTTTTTTTTGCACTCGGCAACCATGATGACGTCATATGTCATCTGTCACGAATTAAACTGCAACTGACAAACTTTTTCCGTTTGGGGAGAGTCAGCCAATGAGAGAAAAGGAAACAAA
>CM042141.1:92693347-92698347 GCA_023376005.1 Doryteuthis pealeii
ACAAACTCGGTCAGGTTTTTAATAGCCTCTTTTCTTCGTGTGTTAAAACAAAAAATGATTTTTAAGATATGTACATATTGGCTTTTATTGATAATAAAGAAATTAATGATAGCAACATCACTTTTATTCTGTTAATGTAGAAGAAGGATTAAAAGACTTGGTTTGTTCATGTGCAGCCGCATGACATACATATGTAATCCATGTGCGGACCTCGGGGGCTATTCAGTTTGACATTCCTGATATAGTGCTCGATCGACATGACCAAGCCAATTGATCTGATCGAGCCTCTCCGACCGCCCATCTAGACCAAGTAAAAGCCCGAAATCGAGTATTGCTGCCATGTGATCACTCAAACACAGGCCACAAGACCCGCCCAGCCACCATAATCCTTTCCTCAGAATATTACTGGTCGCCACTCGTGAACCAACAGTGGCATGCTTATAGAGGTGAGGAGTCTATCCTATATGTTTAGATGTGCCAATTGTGTCATTATACAGTCACAGCCTAAAAGGGCGGTTTTGGATATTATGGTTTTACAAGATATAACAGTTTAATAAATGCCCTCAATTGCTTCCCATTAACTTTAAATTTAAGTCTTCTTTTATGTGATTTTGATACAAGCTACATACAATCCTCACAATCACTGACATAATGTCCCCAGACCACCCGAGTGTTCTATCCCATTTACTTACCGAATAAAAAGATTTACTTTAAATTCGCTGAAAAGGTTGGAGCGTGGATTTGGTATCCCTTTACTTTTCTAGAACTCTGGAACTCTGGAACATACTTACTTCATTATTATTATTATTATTATTATTATTATTACTTATTATTAATCTAAGCGAAAGTAGAAATAGAAAGAAGGGCGAGGAAATAAAAGAAAGGAAGCGATATAATTTGATCTCGTTAAATGTTTCGCTTTTTAGCTATTTCACTAAACGAAAACGAGGCTATTGTAGAGTTGGATCAATTACTTGACATATTCATGAAAAATTGCGACGATTCTTTGTTTTCCGGGGGGTCCAAGTGAGATTTGATATCTTTTAAAAATAGTTGCGTTGGGTCGGATAAAAATAAGGGATGGGAATAAGGAAGAACAAAATCACAGCATATTTATTAAAGAATAAGCAGTATTGTTTAGGGAAAGATAAAAAATTAAAATAATAAAAGAAGAGGCGAGAAGGGAAAGACGAAGGAAAGCGATAGAAAGGAAAGGATCGAAAGACTCAAAAGAGGAAACAGTGTAGAAAGGAAAGAAATGGCAATGTAGAAACAAACAAACAAACAAACAAACAGTTTTTTTAAAAGAAAAAAAAAGAAATAACCACAGTAAAAAGAAAGAAAGAAGCTATTTAGAAAGAAAGAGAAATAAAGAATGAAAGAAAGAAATAGAAATAAAGAATCGGTTTTAAAATAACGATTAGAATCAGTTATAATAAGACAGAAGGCAATTTCTGAAAGAAAGAAAAGAAAGAAGGAAGCGAAAGAAAGAAAGAAAATAGGACGACAAAAAGGAATGAGCGAAAAATGCCAATTTTCGAAAGAAAGAAAGAAAGAAAGAAAGAAGCATTTTAAAAAGGAAAGAAAGGTACGCGTTCATCAAGCATGAAAGAGATAAGAAAGATTCAGTTTAAATGAAAAGAAAAGAAGAAAGAAAGAAAAAAAAGAAGAAAATAGAAAGAAAAAAAAGAAGAATGAAAGAAAGAAAGAAAGAAAAGAAAGAAGAAAGAAAGGAAAGAAAAAAGAAAGAAAAAAAGATGGACCCGCTGACAGAAAAATAAATTGAAATCCAAAAGTAAAGGTAAAACAAGTTAAATCTCCGAATGCCAAAAACTTTTTTGAAATTAAAACAAAAAGGAAAAACAAATGCGCAAAAAGTGCAAAAGGAAAGATTGTGCCAAAAATAAAAAAATCATTTATTGGGTAAAATACATTACAGACGGGCACTTGCAATCGAAATTGATGAGGAAAAATGTAAATGAAATGACACAAAGAGAAAGGCAAAGAGAAAGGGGGAAAAAGAAAATAGAGTAAGTAGATTGTAAAAGAATGAGTGAATTAAAGAAAGGAATGAAGAAGGGATGAAGAAAGGAATGAAGAAAGGTAGATAGAAAGATAGAAAGAGAGAAGGAGAGATAGTAAAAAATAAAATAAAAAAGGTAATACAACGAACGAGAAAGAAAAAAAAGCATATGAAAATCTAAACAATGAACAAACGGAAAATTTCTCTCAACCTCAATGTGCTAATTTGATCGACTCAGGTGGGACAATCCTAAAAGCTATTTTACCTAATCTCGTTACCGGATCTCGCCAAGAAAACCGCCAATCCACTTGATTATTATATTATTATTATTTATTATTATTTATTATTATTATTAGTTTTTCACATCAGCTTTTAGCTGATGGCCTTTCACTGGAGTCTGAGTGGTAACCAAGTCTCCTCAGGTTTTCCAGGACTCTTCTGAGTATCTGGCAGATGCAACAGTTGCAGTATTCTGGATTGGTCTCGATTCTCCCTCTTTGTTGCATAATCCCTTCTCTACTTCTTACTTCTAGTCGTCTTTTATTCTGGACGGCTTTTGTTCTATCTTCTAACATCTTGGTCTGGGTCGGAATCTTCTAAGATCTGGACTTTCTTGGGGATTCGGTTCTGTTTCTTTAGGATTCTCCTTATCAGATTAGTTTTTAAGGAATAAACACAAGACTCGATTTACTTTGATGTCACTTTATTTTCAATCCCAACCCAGACATCTGCCATCCCACGAGCTTCGGCTCCTACATTCTAACTCCTGAGTTACTACTATCCTTAAACCGGAAAGACAGGGTCTTTCCATGCCTTCCAGTTGACGATTCCCATCCCCGGAAGGCAAAGGTGAGAGTGAGGTCAAGCGCCGTCACTCACTCTCAATGGCCATCAGCTGCACTAATCGCCATTATGTTTCTATTACTACCTTATATAAGTATTTAGTGGGATCTAATAATTATATAACACTCTGATTTCCATATTTCCAAACTTTTTCCAATCTTTTGGGGACCGTTCCAAGCTGCAACCAACTACAATGGTATACTTGCTTTATTATTATTTTATATTATATATTATTATTATATTATTAGGCTTTCATTGAAGTTTGAGAGACCAAGTTCTCCACATGCTACAGCGACTCCTGAATATTTCTGCCGATTTCAACCAATGCTGTTGTTCTGGATAGTCCCAATTCTTCCTCTGATTTTCCATTCCTCTAGCTGTTCTAAACTTTTTTGGGGGGGGGTTTCCAAGTGCACAATAACAATTGGTATCACTCTTACCCTCCAATTCAATTATAAGCGGATCAGCTTCTTGTAAGAACCTCTTAAGATCTCTCTACCTTTTTTCTTGATACAGATAGTCTGCCTCTATCAATCTCTCCGAAATCTAATTGCCTTGGCATAGTTCTCAATTTTTATTGTTTTTGGTCTATCTATCAATCTATTATTATTATTATTATTATTATTATATCCTTGTGAGTGTTTCACACCAGCGTTAACTGGTGTTTTTTCACAGGGGTCTTAGCGACAACAAGTCTTTTCTTCAGGTCTCCAGGACTCTCTGAGTATGCACCGATATTAACAATGTTATTTGCGTCAGTGATTGCGTCTCGATCGTTCCTTTGTGGATGTTGGAGACTTTTTAATATAGGTTATGTAGAGGTCCAGCACTTAACTTATAGAACTCTTCGTGGGCGCGTCGATTAAAGTCAGCCAATCAACAGCTCGGAATACGTGGTTAGTGAACTATTTAATCGGCCGAATCTTAAAAGTTGTTCATTTGCACGTATTCGACAAGACTTGCTCAACCAAAGATTACTACCCAACACTAAGGGACACCAGAGAACAACCAAAAGCGATTCTACCCAAACACTAAGGAAACACCGAGGACAACCAAAGGATCTTCACTAAAGATCAGCCTCTGCTTAACCACAAGGATCTCCACCTAATGGTTCTTCACTGAAACCTAAAAATTGGCCACAAAAATCGTAACATTGGACCCTTTCAAGGGACCAACTGCAATTATACCAATTTTACTCTTCATGTTCACAGGCCTTTTTGTGTCTCTCTGGCAAGATCTAAGTAGTGTCTATCTTTTTGTCATTTACATTTCTGCTTATCCGCTGTAATGTTGGCAAAATCCACTAGTTATGATTACACCATAATGAAGTTACTTTCTTGCACACGTTACCAGTGAATTATCCTTTCGCCCACCCCTCCCCCTTCTGTTTAACTTTCATTTCTATCAGTACATAACCCATAGTTACTAATTCTCCTGTACATTATCTATTTTTGCTTCTGGCATAATTAGTTCTTATGATTATGATTATTTCACATTTATGAATTTTTACACAATAGCATTGGCCGTTGGTTCGATTCACAAGAGAAGAAAAATCTGCCTCAGGTTTTTCAGGAATGCTTCCTTAGTACTCTAGACAATTGTCTCCTGGTTTCCAATTCCTCCAGTCATTTTTTCCAAACCCTTGGACCGTTCCAGTGCACCAACTGCAATTGGTATCTCCTCATGTTCCCACAGTTTTTTTCAGTTCTCTGGCAAAAGTGATAGTATTTGTCGTCATCTTTTCTGTGTCCACCAGAAAGCAAATCCACAAGATGACGAGCCTTTCTAGCGTAATAAGGAGAATCCGATTTAGTTTTTATGGTTGGAGGTGCGTTGGGTAATGGTTAAGTCGTGGGATCTTATTTTAGTTAAGGACTGATTTCTGATATTTTCCATATACCATTTTGTATATGGCAAACTTTAATTTCGCACAATTTCCAGGGAATGACCTTTCCCACTCAGCTGTGCTGTCTTGTACTCTCTTTGAGATAATTTGCTGTATAGCTTATTATACTCCTAACATTTCATCTTTATTCCACACATACTACAATTGATATTAAGTGCGCCTTATCTATTTTTGTTTTAATATTATTTGGTTCCTTAGGGCATTATATTATATTTATTTATATTTATT
>CM042141.1:92703347-92720377 GCA_023376005.1 Doryteuthis pealeii
CGTTGGACTAATGGTTAGAGTCGTAGAAAATTGACTCATTCGATTTCGAGTTTAATTGTCTAGACGAACTGTTGGCATTTCAATGCGCTTAATACGATTGGGAAAGGGTGATGAATCTATATTATTTCCCCTCCAGCTATGGGTTAAATATTAGGGCAGACTGGGCCCTTCAGCCTTGGGTTAAGTAACCAGTTAGAGAGGGATAACTCTAAATTCAAAATCCCCAGTTATGGGTTAAATAGTAGGGCATACGGGCCCTTCAGCCTTGGGTAGGTTAACCCGTCTAGGAGAGGGATAACTCTGAATTCAAAATTCTCAGGTCGGTCGTTGATTGGCTTGTGGCATTCCTTGATGGCACCAATTCTTTTTCATATCGCTGTATGTCAAAAAGTGTGGATGGTCCAACACAAGCCTTCACCACTATAAAACAAATCCTGCGTGGACGTTTCATTGTAGGAACACTTCATACGTCGAAATCGATGGGAGAGTCCATCATTATATATATATTATATATATAATATATATATGTGTGTGTGTGTGCTGTGTGTTGTGTGTGTGCCAAACCCTTGTTTACCAAAAACTTTCAAAACACGAAGAATGATATTATTCGGTAAAAATGTAGATAATCAGTTTCTCCCCTCACGCTTCCCCACACCGAAAAATGACTTTATTTTTTGTTTTATTAAAATTTCAACGTCTCTGGCCATTATTGTAAAGCATTTCTAAAGATAATGTTTCAAAAAGCCCAACAACATAAGTCTCATTCCTACGACATAACATTAACAGATAAAAACGATGGAACTTTCTTTCTCATGCATGTTGGGGTTGAAACTTTTTTGAGATTAAGACTGAGACTGATTCCTCGTCGGAACAAATCTGACCAGTTTAAGCTTTAATCAATATTGACGGCGAAGATTAGATTGAAAGAACCACACAAACACAAACCACATGCACACACATAAACACATATTTATATATATATAATAATATATAATATATATATTATATATATATAAGGGTACCTTGACTTTTGTCATTTACGAGTTAGTCATCAGCATAACTTGACTTCCGAATGTTACCTGACTATCCTGGGAGGCGCTGTCATTTGTAACGGTTAGGATCTATCCAAATGTGGTGCATTTTTTGTTTGTTTTTTGAGATGTAACTTTTTTAACGTTTTAATGACATTTTTTGTAATAAAAATTCATAGAACTTTTGTACCTTAAGGTCAATTTTTATGCGGAGGTTAAAAAAGTAACATCTTCAAAAAAACAAACAAAAAATGCCACCATTTGATAGATAATACCGTTACAATGCCACGCCTCCCAAGGATAGTCAGTACATTCGGAATTCAAGTTATGTGATGAGTAACTCGTAAATGACAAAAGTCAAGGTACCCTTATATTATATATATATTTATATATATATATAATATATATATATAATATAGTAAAATATGTGTTTATGTGTGCTTGCATTGTTTGTGTTTGTTGTGGTTCTTCATCTATCTTCCGTCAATATTAATTAAGCCTTTAAACGGGCAGATGTTCCGCACGAGAATCAGCTCCAGGTCTATCTGCAAAAAGTTCAACCCCACATGCATGAGAAGAAAGTTCCATCGTTTTTTTATCTGTTAATGTTATGCGTAGGAATGAGACTTATGTGTTGGGCTTTTTTGGAAAACATTTATCTTTAGACAGAATGCTTTACAATAATGGGCCAGAGACGTTTTGAAATTTTAATAAACAAAAAATAAAGTCTTTTTTCGGTGTGGGGAGCGTGAGGGAAACATGATTATCTACATTTTTACCGATAATATCATTCTTCGTGTTTTTTGAAAGTTTTTGTAAACAAGGGTTTGGCACACACACACACACACACACACACACACACACATATATATATATTATTATATATATATATATATGATGGACTCTCCCATTCGATTTCGACGTGATGAGTGTTCAACAATGAACGTCCACGCAGGGATTTGTTTATAGTGGTGAAGGCTGTGTTGGACCATCCACACTTTTTGACCACAGTCGATATGAAAGAATTGGTGCATCAGGAATGCCACAAAGCCAATCAACGACCGACCTGAGGAATTTGAATTCAGAGTTATCCCTCCTCCTAGGGACGGGTTACCTACCCAAGGCTGAAGGGCCCAGTCTGCCCTACTATTAACCCATAAACTGGAGGGAATTTTGAATTTAGAGTTATCCCTCTCCTAGACTGGTTACTTACCCAAGGCTGAAGGGCCCAGTCTGCCCTAATATTTAACCCATAGCTGGAGGGAAATATTAGATTCATACCTTTCCCAATCGTATTAGCGCTATGTGAAAATGCCAACAGCTTCGTCTAGAAATTTAAACTCGAATCGATGAGTCCATTTTCTACGACTCAACCATTAGTCCACGCGCCACCACAATTATATATATATTATATATATATATATATTATATATATTCTTTCAACTGGTACTCCCATCTTTTCACTATAGTAACATTAGTAGTTAATTACAAAATGCTCAATGTATTCCGTAAAATATAGATCCTTAATAGCTGTAGAAATACTTGTTTCTCTACCATGGATTTAGTGCTCAATATTTAGGGCACCGAAACCATGGTATAGAGAAAAAATATTTCTGAAACTATATATATATATATATATATATATGTGTGTGTGTATTCTTTAACTGCTACTCCAATGTTTTCACTATAGTAGCATTAGTAGTTAATACAAAAAGCGGTCAATGTATTTCGTAAAAGTATAGAGCATTAATAGTTGTAGAAATATTTTTCTCTTTATCACAGTTTCGGTGCTCAAGGTGCACCTTCTTCAGAAAAACTCCAAAATGTACTCAATGCATATCATAAAATATAAAGCATTAATAGTTATAGAGAAAAAAAACTATTTATACAACACTCTCTCTTTCTCCTCTCTCTCTTTCTCTCTCTCTCTCTGTGTCTGTCTTTGTCTCTCTTTATTTATATATATATATATATATATATATATGCTCCCCATCCCCTATATATGCTCCCATCTCCCCTATATAGCTCCCCATCTCCCTATATATGCTCCCCATCCCCTAGGGTTGAGCACTCTGGGGGGATCTTGCTGGACGGGGGGGCCGCCAACTCAAGCGTAAACGCAACGCTCTTCTCTATAAGAATGGAGCACTTTGTGACGGCCTTTTACACGCAAAGCGATGTGTGTATTAAAACAGTTAAAATCCCCTTCCCATTCTGTAAGTTGAAGACAGCCTAATGGTTACGGTGCCGACTGACACCCAACCGATCGGATTTCAATTCCGGCTGTAGGTAGCTTACAAAATGTCTAGCCACACAGAGGAGACTTGATAAGTCGAAAACACGTGTCTGTGGATGACCCCTATATATATATATATATATATATATATAATATATATATATATATATATTAGAGAGAGAGTAATAAACCAATGATCGTCTTTTATTTAGAAATTTATCCTCTCTGTGATCGTAAGATATATACACCGATGTATGTATTTATCAGTTTAAAACCACCGCTCCTTAATGCCCAGCTGTCGACGGCCGAGAATTAGGGAACCGAGCTGATGGAAAACTCAGTCGGTTTCGCCTTCCTGGTCAGAAGTAGTGTCTAGCCTGCACTGATGAGACATGAAACGTCGAAAACACGTGCCTGTGGATGACATATATATATATATATATATATATATATATATGTATATGAATGCCTGTGGTGGGTGATGATGAGAGGGAGTGAACCTGGGAGTGAGAAAAGTTGAATGGAGACTTCGTCGAGTGCGATGAGAGCGGTAAGTTTGACATTATGTCGCCTGACAGGCCATCCGACGTTGTATGGCATCTGGCATGGTCTTCAACACGGAAATCGCGCCATTAAAATGATTGTGTTACTTGTATTCGTTTCACCCGATAAGAAAGAGGCCGCGTGTACGAAAAGGAAAAACAAAAAGAGGGGGAGACAAAGAAGTAGAAAAACAAAAACAAACAAAACGAAACGGCGAGAGAAACAAAATGGAAGAGAAAGGGGTAAAAAAAAAGAAGAAAAATGCTGAGAGATTAATAACAAAGATATAGGTTAGAGAGAGAGAGAGAGAGAGAGAGAGAGAGAGAGGGTCATTTGATGTAGGAACAGGTTAATAGTTTGAGAAATTAAAAAAATGTAATCTGATATATATATATATATATATATATTAACAGAAAAATTACAGAAACATGTACAACCTATGTATATATATGTGTGTATATGTGTATATATATATATGTATATCAATATATGTATTTATCAAAGCCCGAAGAAGATACCAGAATATCTGAAACACGTGTTGCGTATGTGAAATAAAAAGAATAAAACATTTTTTCTGAGAACAATACATTTTGCGGACCTTCTTTTTTTTTTATTTTTATAAAATATTACAATTTCTCCCGTTGGAACCAGAACAACATTTTTTATGTATATATATACATATATATATAATTATCACAAGCTAACTTGGTGAGCGAGTGGTCGACCATATTTTTGCGGTATTATTTGTGGACTGCTCGATATCAGGCATAAAGTTATATTTGTAAAAATAAATAAATGTATTATTTATCTACTTATTTATTGTATGGGAGTAATTCTGTAGGCCTGAGTTCCATACCTTTCGGTAGTGATCAAACTCTGATATACTAATATGTGTGTTGTCATCCACAGACATCGTGTTTCGACGTATCGCATCTCTTCACTGTGGCTAGACATTAGCTGGCTGTCTCCAGTCGTAATGGAAACCCGATCGATTTATCATCAGATGTGAGGTATCCAAAACTTGGTAGTAAGGGATGATTCTATATGTGATTTCTAAGACACACAAATTATTGATGTTTATCCATCTGATGAGACTTGATTTTGGCAGCTTTGTTAAATCAACTTAGATTATAAAGAGGCCCCAATTTTGGTCGAAATAAATTTATTATGGAATAACGGTGTTAAGTTTTTTCCTTACTTTTCAAAGATACAACACACACACACACACACACACACACACACACCACACACACAACACATATATATATATATATAATATATATATATATATATATATATATATAAGGGTACCTTATTTTCTGTCAAATGAATAGTGGAAGGTATGGCACCCAATGTCAGGTAATGACCTAAATGCAATAAATATTAAAAATATATTTATTCTTTTATATATACATACACACGCACGCATACACACCACACACGCGCACGCGCACACACACATACACATAAACACACACACATACACACATAACACACACATTTATATGTATATATATAAATATATATAATATATATATATATATATATATATATATCATGGCGTACCGACAGCATGGATTCATTTTTCTCTCACTTTCAGCATCCGTTTCTATCGGCCATCACCTTTGGTCCTTTGGTGGCAAACACTGGTGTGTCCATGTGCAGGAGTCCATACGAGAACGTTGCTAATTAATCCTTACTTCCTCAGTTAGTGTCCAGCATGTCTTGTCTTACTTGAATGGTTTGTGAGATGGAATGTAAGTGGCCGAACAGCTTTCTTTTTGTTGTGTTGCTTTCAGGATTTGTTCGAAACTCAACAATCAAAGAAACCAACAATGTCCATTAGACACCTGCAATGCACTCGCAATGGCATTAGCATAAAATGAAACACAAACAGACTTGTCCAGAATTTGCACTTAGCTTTCCTTTCTTATGATCATAACTTTTATACCACTCATGCTATCTCCATTACAAATATTTGTGAAAGAATTTCAACTCATTCAAGTTTATTGCAGTAATTTGTCAAATGTAAAATATAAGGCTGCAAATGTAATTGGGAGATATAAAAAGAAAACGCGTTAAGTTTGAAATAATAATGGCCATTTTTATTTGATTTTAAATGTAAAACTGGCCATTTTATTTTCCATACAACATAATAGTTTGAGACCTTTACTTTGTTAATACTCATTAGTCAGTGAAATAGATCACTAATTAGGACAGAGACTATTCTAGTAGTGACCACCCCAAGCGGAGTTTAACAGGTTTGAATTCAGAATTTTCCTTCTCCTAAAGTGGTTGCCTAACCAATAGTTGCCCTACTATTTACCCATAGCTGGAGGGAGAGTAGTTTGATTCATACCTTTCCCAATTAATAACATAGGTTAATGCAGCAAACGGGCACAGAAGGAATGCTAGAGGAAGGCATGACTGGGAAGGGGGTGATCCATCGAGAATTGTGAAACCGATTAAAAATTTGACCTCGCCGACAAATGGTATCTGCACAAATCAGAACTTGTCTTAAAAAAATGAGACCTATGAATTTTTTTATTGAACTTTGACGTACAAAAGGATCACCAAATCCCGACCAAAAGACGAAAGCTATTATGAATTAAGAAGAAGAAAAGAACATTTCAAGTGTATTTGCTGTTTCAGTGGATTACAGAGAAAAATTCAAAAGAAAGTGAAAAGGAAGAGAGGCTAGAGTTATGGAAGATGAATATCATACAAATTAAAGTTGATGCTCTTGGAAAGGTCTCCGAATCCTGGAAAATAGTCTCAGGGTATTTGCCTCTCATCTCACTTATGAGGGCATGACACAAGGACATTTTTATATGGGCCCACCCACAAGCCAAAGCTCATGGGTGGGAAAGAAGAAAAATTGCGCCAATCCCTTCGGCATTCCTCCTCAAGGGGGTGCCTCAGGCGCTGGGAAATAAACCCAGCCCTTTACCCTTTAAATCAAGGGGGCAGGTATTGCCTGGGGGGATAGCCCCCTGAGATCGACGCTGTTAATTTCATTACCAAGCCACTCTAGAGGCCGAAGCGCTCTGAAGCAAGCTAAGCGATTACTCCGATGTTCTAAAACAAGTGTATAAATAGTCCTGGACCAGCGCATTCACTCTCTATGAAAGGTAAGCTAGGCTAGTCCACCACAATTTAGAAGAGACCTGGAGACCTGAGAAGACTTGTCATTCAGATTTCAGTGAAAAGTCACCAAACTTGTGTGAAAAACTCGGAATGAGTAAAACAATAATACCATACATTCCAATATTACATGCACAAACCAAACACATAATCTTCTAGGATTTTATGAAGAAAACGTGATTACCAAATCACGACGAGAATACCGGACATTGGTTGGAGCACCTGAAAAAAAAAAACTCTCTAAGAAGCAGTAAAATCGAGAAAGGAAACTGAAAATCCGGAGAAAGGTTGAGACTGTTCAGATCTCACCACTATTGAGACTTAGGAGATTCTTAGAGAGCTAAAAAGACTTGCTGTCACTTAGGCTTCAGTTAAGGCTACCAGTTACTACTAGTGTGAAAAACTATAATAATAATAATAATAATAATAATAATAATAATAATAATAATAATAATAATAATAATAATAATGCCCTAAGGACCAAATATATTAAAACAAAAATAGATAAGGCGCAACTTAATATCAATTGTAGTATGTGTGGAATAAAGATGAAATGGTTAGGAGTATAATAAGCTAATACAGCAAATTATCTCAAAGAGAGTACAAGACCAGGCACAGCTGAGTGGGAAAGGTCATCCACTGGAAATTGTGCAAGAAATTAAAGTTTGACCATATTACAAAATGGTATATGGAAAAATCAGAATCAGTCTTATAAAATAAGATCCCACGACTCTAACCATTACACCACGCACCTCCAACATAAAAACTAAAATGGATCTCCTTATTACAGCTAGAAAGGACTCGTCATCTTGTGGATTTGCCTTTCTGGTGGACCACAGAAAGATAGACAAATACTATCACTTTGCCAGAGAACTGAAAAAACTGTGGAACATGAGGATGATACCAATTGTAGTTGGTGCACCTGGAACGGTCCCAAGGGTTTGGAAAAATGACTGGAGGAATTGGAAACCAGGAAAAATTGTCTAGAGTACTAAGGAAGATTCCTGAAAACCTGAGGAGATTTTTTCTTCTCTTGTGAATGACCAACGGCCAATGCTATTGTGTAAAATTCAATAAATGTGAAATAATCATAATCATAAGAACTAATTATGCCAAAGCAAAAATAGATAATGTGCAGGAGATTAGTAACTATGGGTTATGTACTGATAGAAATGAAAAGTTAAACGGAAAGGATAATTCACTGGTAACTGTGCAAGAAAGTAAACTTTCATTATGGTGTATACATAAACTAGTGGATTTTGCCATTACAGCGGATAACAGAATGTAAATGAAAACAAAAAGATAGACAACTACTTAGATCTTGCCAGAGAGCCACAAAAGGCTGTTGAACATGAGAGTAAAATTGGTATCAATTGCAGTTGGTGCCCTTGAAAGGGTCCAATGTACGATTTTTGTGGCCATTTTTAGGTTTCAAGTGAGAACACATTACAGTGGAGATCCTTTGTGTTAAGCAGAGGCTGATCTTTTAGTGAAGAATCCTTTGGTTGTTCCTCGGTGTTCCTTAGTGTTGGTAGAATCCTTTGGTTGTTCTCGGGTGTCCCTTAGTGTGGGTAGAATCCTTTGGTGAGCAAAAGTCCTTGTCGAATACGTGCAAATGAACAACTTTTAAGATCGGCGATTAAATAGTTAACTAACCACGTATTCGAGCTGTTGATTGGCTGACTTTAATCGACGCGCCCACGAAGAGTCTATAAGTTTAAGTGCTGGACCTCTACATACCTTATATTACAAAAGTCTCCAACATCCACAAAAGGAAGGATCGAGACCATCCTGACCATAACATTGTTAATATCGGCTAGCATACTCAGAAGAGTCCTGGAGACCTGAAGAGACTTGTTGTCGCTTAAGACCCCTGTGAAAAAACACCAGTTAACGCTGGTGTGAAAAACTCACAAGGATTATAATAATAATAATAATAATAATAATAGATTGATAGATAGACCAAAAGACAATAAAAATTGAAGACTATGCACAGGCATTAGATTCGAGAGATTGATAGAGGCAGACTATCTGTATCAAGAAAAAAAGGTAGAAGAGATCTTAAGAGGTTCTACGAGAGAAGCTGAGTCGCTTATAATTGAATATGAGGGTAAGAGTGATACCAATTGTTATTGGTGCACTTTTGAACCCCCCCCCCAAAAAAAAAAGTTTAGAAAACAGACTAGAGGAATGGAAAATCAGAGGAAGAATTGGGACTATCCAGACAACAGCATTGTTTGAAATCGGCTGAAATATTTCAGGAGAGTCCTGTAGACATGTGGAGACTTGTCTCTCAAACTTCAATGAAAGCCCACTAATAATAATAATAATAATAATAATAATAAAATTAATAATAAAGTCAAAGTTATACCAATTGTAGTTGGTGCACTTGGAACGGTCCCAAAAAGATTGGAAAAAATTTTGGAAAATATGGAAATCAGAGTGTTATATAATTATTAGATCCCTAATACTTATATAAGGTAGTATAGAAACATAATGGCGATTAGTGCAGCTGATGGCCTTGAGAGTGAGTGACGGCGCTTGACCTCACTCTCACCTTGCCTTCCGGGGATGAATCGTAAACTGGAAGGCATGGAAGACCCTGTCTTCCGGTTTAAGGATAGTAAGTAACTCAGGAGTTAGAATGTAGGAGCCGAGCTCGTGGGATGCGCAGATGTCTGGGTTGGGGATTGAAAATAAAGTGACATCAAAGTAAATCGAAGTCTTGTGTTTATTACCTAAAAACTAATCTGATAAGGAGAAATCCCTAACAGAAACCAGACCCGAAGTCCCCAAGAAAGTCCAGACCTTAGAAGATTCCAGACCCAGACCAAGATGTTAGAAGATAGAACCAAAGCCGTCCAGAATAAAAGACGACTAGAAGTAAGAAGTAAGAGAAGGGTATGCAACAAGAGGGAGAATCGAGACCATCCAGAATACTGCACTGTTGCAATCTGCCAGAATACTCAGAAGAGTCCTGGAAACCTGAGGAGACTTGTTACCACTCAGACTCCAGTGAAAGGCCATCAGCTAAAGCTGATGTGAAAAACTAATAATAATAATAATAATAATAATAATAATAATAATAATAATCAAGTGGATTGGCGGTTTTCATTGGCGAAGATCCGGTAACGAGATTAGGTAAATAGCTTTTAGGATTGTCCACCTGAAGTCGATCAAATAGCAACACTTGAGGTTGAGAGAAATTTTCGTTTGTTCATTGTTTAGATTTATATCTTTTTTTTTCTTTCTCGTTCGTTGTAGTTACCTTATTTTTATTTTTATTTTATTACTATCTCTCCTTCTCTCTTTCTCTCTTTCTATCTACCTTTCTTCATTCCTTTCTTCATCCCTTTCTTCATTCCTTTCTTTAATTCACTCATTCTTTTACAATCTACTTACTCTATTTTCTTTTTCCCCCCTTTCTCTTTGCCTTTCTCTTTGTGTCATTTCATTTACATTTTTCTCATCCAATTTCGATTGCCAAGTGCCCGTCTGTATGTATTTTACCCAATAAATGATTTTGTTTATTTGCACAAATCTCCTTTTTCACTTTTGTCCATTTGTTTTTCTTTTTGTTTTATTTCAAAAAGTTTTGGCATTTGGAGATTTACTTTTTACTTACTTTTGGATTTCAATTTATTTTCTGTCACGGTCCATCTTTTCTTTCTTTCTTTCTTTCTTTCTTTTCTTTCTTTCTTTCTCTTCTTTCTTTCTTCTTTCTTTTTCTTTCTATCTTTCTTTCTTTTTTTCTTTCTTTCTTTCTTTCTTTCCATTTAAACTGAATCTTTCTTATCTTCTTTCATGCTGATGAACGCGTACTTTCTTTCTTTTTTTAAAATGCTTCTTTCTTTCTTTCTTTCTTTCTTTCGAAATTGCATTTTCCATTCTTTTTTGTCGTCCTATTTTCTTTCTTTCTTTCCTTCCTTCTTTCTTTCTTTCGAAATTGCTTCTGTCTTATTTATAAACTGATTCTATCGTTATTTTAAAACCGATTCTTTATTTCTATTCTTTCTTTCATTCTTT
The DNA here is from genome assembly GCA_023376005.1 of Doryteuthis pealeii. NCBI lineage: Eukaryota > Metazoa > Mollusca > Cephalopoda > Myopsida > Loliginidae > Doryteuthis > Doryteuthis pealeii. Next base: position 92,714,328 of record CM042141.1, read on the forward strand.
ATTTCTTTCTTTCTAAATAGCTTCTTTCTTTCCTTTTTACTGTGGTTATTTCTTTTTTTTTCTTTTTAAAAAACTGTTTGTTTGTTTGTTTGTTTGTTTCTACATTGCATTTCCTTTCTTTCTACACTGTTTCCTCTTTGAGTCTTTCGATCCTTTCCTTCTATCCTTTCCTTCGTCCTTTCCTTCTCGCCTCTTCTTTTATTATTTATTTTTATCATTTCCCTAAACAATACTTGGCTTATTCTTTCATTTCCCATCCTTATTTTTATCCGACCAACCTAACTATTTTAAAAAGATATCAAATTCACTTGGACCCCCCCCCCGAAAACAAAGAATCGTCGCAATTTTTCATGAATATGTCAAGTAATTGATCCACACTCTACAATAGCCTCGTTTTCGTTTAGTGAAATAGCTAAAAAGCGACAACATTTTAACGAGATCAAATTATATCGCTTCCTTTCTTTATTTCTCGCCTTCTTTCTACTTTCTACTTTCCTTTAGATTAATAATAATAATAATAATAATAATAATAATAATAATAATGGAAGTAGTATGTTCCAGAGTTCCCAGAGTTTAGAAAAGACGTAAAGGGGATACCAACTCCACGCTCCAACCTTTTCAGCGAATTTAAAGTAAATCTTTTATTCGGTAAGTAAATGGGATGGAACACCTCGGGTGGTCTGGGATTATGTCAGTGATTGGTGAGGATTGTATGTACTTGTATCAATCACATAAAAGAAGACTTAAATTTAAAGTAAGGGAAGCAATTTGAGAGGCATTTATTAACTGATTACTTGTAAAACCCATAATATCCAAAAACGCCCTTTTAGCTGTGACTGTATAATACACCAATTGCAAAATCTACATATAAGGATTAAGACTCCTCACCTTCTATAGCATCCACTGTTGGTCACGAGTGGCGACCAGTAATATCTGAGGACAGGATTATGGTGGCTGGGCGGTCTGTGGCCTGTGTTTGAGTGATCACATGGCATGCAATACTCGATTTCGGCTTTACTTGGTCTAGATGGGCGGTCGGAGAGGCTCGATCAGATCAATCGGCTGGTCATGTCGATCGAGCACCTATATCAGGAATGTCAAACTGAATAGCCCCCGAGGTCCACATGGATTACATATGTATGTCATGAGGGCTGCACATGACAACCAAGTCTTTTAATCCTTCTTCTACATTAACAGAATAAAGTGATGATTGCTATCATTAATTTCTTTATTATCAAATAAAGCCAATATGTACATATCTAAAAAAATCATTTTTGTTAAAAAGAAAAGAAAAGAGGCTATTACTGACCGAGTTCAAATAATAAAACGTACAAGTCTTTTACAGTTATTTCAATTATAGCCATGTGCTGATTGAAAGCAGGTGAAGGCCAGAGTAAAGACTCACTCGCTTTCATTGACTGACTTAGCCTCCTCCTTTATAAAAAAAACCTGGGGTACATTAAAAGCGCCGTATGAGAGTGAAGTCTGCTTGGGGGCAGCGCCTGTGCTTGTTGAGGGCCGCATATTATAATTTTCGAACCATATGACCTTTAGGCACCCCTCTTTGATCTCGATTAAAAAAGAGCATGTTTTTCATTTACACCGTCAATATCCGGTTGTTTGTAAGGGGTTAGGGTTAAGGGTTAGGGTTAGGGGTTAGGGTTAGGGGTTAGTTTTATAATTTAAAAAAAATCTAAAATCGTCTGTTAAAACAACCGGATATTGACGGTGCAAATGAAAAACATATCTTTTCTTAATCGAAAATCAAAAAGGGGTGCCTAAAGTCATATGGTCCGAATTTTCACTAATCTTATCAAAGATATCAGATTTCCATATGAATCGATAATCTGTCTAGCATTCTATGGCTTTCGGTAGATGAGATATTACTACCTAGGTATATGAACGGGGTTACTGATTTCAGGACACCGTTCAAGTGTGGAAATATCTCCATCTTATTTGTAACACATGGACTCTGTTTTATCTGAGTTCATATGGAGGTCAATGCCTCTCCGCTGTTTTTCTCTAGGCTATGCAGCAGTAATTCGACTTGTTACAGGTGTATTTTGCTGGGAAGAGCTAGATCATCTGCGTAATCTGCATATGTAATAGATTCTGCAGGTTATCGCTTGCTTTTTGTAAATTTTGAAATATTTTTTTAGCGAGAAGCCGTTTTCTTTCATTAGATCTAATGACGTTCGAAGTAGGTAGTGTAGGCAAAACATCACTAAGAATGGTGCTAATGTATCTCCTTGTTGGACTCCAGAGTTCCTTTATCTGCGTCATTGTCAGTTTTAATTAGTTTCACGCTGGTCAAATGTCGCGGCAAGAAGACAGTTTCTATTCTAATCTTGAAACATTCCAAACACATTGCGCACCTAAAGAAAGTTCCTACGTTTTTTATCTTGTAGCAGTCACACCTTTTGATATAATATATATATATATATATATAATATATATATATATATATATATATTCTGCGTATGCCTTTATCTATGAACTTGTTTTTTTTAATTTGTCAACTTCGGGTTTTCTTTTCACACAGCGAATTGGGGTCGTTTCACGAAACATTTTGGGATACCACAAGCCTCTAACATTTATCAGATAAAAACATGTACTATAAACATTAAAGCAATTTTTAAATGCAAGTGACATCTTTTATTTACTCATTTTAATTTTACATGAACTCTTCTTCTCTTTCTTCTTCTTCTTCTTCTTCTTCTTCTTCTTCTTCTTCTTCTTTCTTCTTCTTCTATTATTATTATTATTAATAATATTATTATTCCTTTTGAGTTTTCACATCAGCGTTAGCTGATGGTCTTTCACTGGAGTCTGAGTGATAGCAAGTCTCCTCAGGTCTCCAGGACTCTTCTGAGTATTCTGGCAGATTGCAGCAGTGCAGTATTCTGGATGGTCTCAATCGTTCCTCTGATGTCCAGATTTTCCAATCCTTTTTCCAATCCCTTTGGGACCGTTCCAAGTGCACCAACTACGATTAGTATCAATTGGTATCAAGAAGAAGATTTTCGGCTGGTCTTGCAACCATTTATGCACTGCTTCTTTCCCATATTCATTCGTGCGTCACGCTTGTTCGGTCACTTTTAAATTTATATATTCATTCACACACCCTTCTTCTGTTGTTGTGCACTGTCCCCGTTTTGAGCTAAAAGCCTCCGGTGAATTTCAGCTCCTGACACACATTCCGATCAGAGAATTCGGGTTACTTACTTAATGCATACTGTTAGAGGTGCAGCCATGTTTATACTGTAAAGACAGCAAGCAAAATGGTGCGATCAGCCTTAAACTTCGATCACGTGACCACAACAGTGCCAACTATCAGCACGCATGCTCAGAACGCTGTGTGACAATAATAAAAATATGTTATGGTGAAAGTGTGGATGATTTTTGACTCTCCCTCGGAAATTTATGAAACAAACGTTTCAATTTAAAACAAATTATTCAAACAGGACTATATTCCATAGAACAATAATAGTTACTTTTTTCTTCAAGACAAAGAACCGCCCTGTCAGATGGGGGGGTAGAATACGCCGTCTGCACCTCTGCAGAGAGGTTGACCCTCTCTCCACAATGGGGCTACCTTTTGACCGTGTGTAGCAACTCGTGGTGCTTAATGACAGAATCCTGGTGGGTGAGCAGTCCATGACATGACTTTTGTCATGCCTTAGTATCTTGGGTATGATGTTAAACTGCATCTAATGGAGCGGTTCCAAATCTGAAACTCTGAGGAGTATGGTGTACCCCTTCATCGCCATTACTTCCAGGTCCACTCTGGCTCGGGGTAGTAGTACCTGTTAGGGCCTCATCTATGGGTTAAATAGAAAAAAAGTGTGGTTAAACAAACCTGTTTAATTTTTTTTTGAATACTTACCAAGAATGAATAAAACAAAACGTCTTCGGTATAGTATAACCCAACAAGTGTTTAGATGCCGTAAAACCCAGCCAACCAACGAACCAACCCGACCAACCGACCAACAACCAAAAAAAACAAACCAAACCAAATTTGCTCTTTTCCGATCCCCAATATTTCCCGCCAAAATCCATCGTCTCTCACACTTTCCTGTCCGCGTATTTTCATTTTCTTGTGCACTTTTAAAGAAGAAAAAAAAGAGGAAAAAAATTCAAAGGACGCTTTCTACACTCTCTACAAAAAGCACTTTTGGCAGTCTTGTGTAATTAATTATATTTCTTTCACCCCCCCCCAACCCGCAATAGCTTTCCAAGAAACGAATTCCTTGTTTCAAGTAGGCGCGACCGTCCAATGAATTCTGGCTGGGTGATAGGCCGGCACTGAAGACGTTGTTATTGGGTTTACTTTTTACTTGATAAACCTTTCATTAAATCTTTTTTTTTTTTTTATTAATTACACCGACAAAATGAAAGATAGATAACATTTCTTCACAGGATTAATGAAACGTCTTCCTTGCTATCTTATATGAATTAGATGTGAAGGCATAAGTACTTCTTTTTTCTTTCTTTCTTTCTTTCCATAATGTTCTTTATATTTCTACTAACCGATGTACCCGCACTTCGCTGCGACATTTCAGTTTTTTTTGTTTCTTATTTTTAAGAACATATCAACATTGGGGGATTATTTAATTAAGAAATTCACCGGGAAAATATTCATATGTAATTTTTATGCTCTGTTCCTATGGTTAACAGACAAGTGACAATTCACAATTCTAAATTTGTCATAAAAGTTTAAAGAAAGACGAAGGTGTTGTCGTACTCAAATAAAATTTTACGACAAACGATAATCAAAACAGATGTGTTTTACACCGTATAATGAAATAAAAATTTAATGTAGAAGAAGATAGGTAACTATTTCTTCTTAGTAAATAATTTTTCGTAAAACTCTCTACGTTAGATAACTTTTAAATAAATATTAAAACAAAACAAACTATATATAAATCAATAATATCGGACATGTAATTATTAAAACTTCTTTTAACAAAACAACTGAACCGTTTAATGTTGTATAATTAATTTCTGAGTCTATATAATTACATGGTTGTTCTTTATTCTATGTATTAAGGATTTTGACAATAAATTAAATACTATAAATTAAATACTATATTTAAAAAAATGAATTAAATTTATGATAAAGTTACGGGCAGGCAGAGACTGAATCTCATTATAAGCGTATCTGAAGCTCGCTTATACCTCAAATTTTTTAGCTCGCAACCAAAAGCTAAAAATTGACTGAGTGACAACCGTAACTCGAAAAACTCGAAAGTTGGGACACTCGTAAATCAAGGTATCAATATATATTATATATAGATAATATATATAATATATATTATATTATATATATATATATATATAGTATAGAGAGAGAGAGAGAGAGAGAGAGAGAGAGCTGACGAGCTGGTGGGCCTCAGATACCCACAAGTGGAAATGGTCCATTATCACGATACCCCTAGTATTTAAGCCCTTATCACAAATTAATTATATATATAAGCAATTAAAAACTTTCCAGCTTTATTTATGTGAGTTCATTAAGTTACCCACTCATCATCCCCAAACTATTTTCCCCTGTTGAAAAGACCAGGAAATTAGCACTTTCTTTTCCTTCAGTTCTTACATTCTTCAGCCATTCCATCATCTTTGCCACCCCTGTCTTTACATTCTCTCCCCATCAATCACCACATAATCTTAATTCCCATTCTTTTGATCATTTATAACCCTTTGGTTTATTTAATGCCAAAAACGGTTATAATATATTATATATATATATATATATATATATATTATATATATATATACTATTATATATATATATATAAGTTAAGAGTAAGGGAAATGAATCCGACGGTTACTGTAAGTATAGATATAAATTGATATGAAAACACACAAAGCCTGTTAAAATGAAAATAATATGATATAAAATATTTTTCATTTTAACAGCATTGTTCTGTTTCATATACTTTTAATATATTATATATATATATATATATTAATATATATCTATATATTATATTGCAATTTGATGATTTTCTTCCGGAAATTTGATCTCTCAGTTGATCTCTCTCTTT
>CM042141.1:92722977-92732977 GCA_023376005.1 Doryteuthis pealeii
ACGCCTATATCTCCGGACATACATACATACGCACCACACACATACATACATATATAGAACATTGTAATTGCTTTCCTATCATTAATAAATAATAACATACTTAACAATGCTTCAAGCAAATTAACAAATACTATAATTAATTAAAGTACACATTCCATACACACATATATATACATAAAACAAATAAATAAAAATAAATACATAAATAAATAAATACATAAAAAGAATAAAATTGAAATTGATTGAACAACGGCTATCACGACCCTTCCGCATGCCGTTATAAAAAAAATCACGAGACGCTTGTTTATAACGTACAAAAAAAAACCCACACAAGAACGCATCCATTTCTGAAAATGTCTCTGATGATAAAGTTACTTTGAAATCGATAAGACTAAACATCATTTTATTTTATACGCATTGTGATTGCTTTCCTATCATAAATAAATAATAATATATTGAACATTATTTGTACCAAAAAGACAGTTTGATTTTTGCTCAGAACCGAGGCTACAACATTTTGCAAACATTTGTTAAAATTTTGCACTGACATTTTGTCCAGGTGTGGAGTATGTTAAAGTTAGACTCAGTAACTGTGAATGTAAATATATATTTATTTTGTCATTAAATGTTTTATTTTTGCCATTTCCTCCGGACAGACATACATACACACCGCCTGACATTTATATATGTATATATAATACCATTGTGAACGTTTGCGGCCACCAGTTCGGTAAATGTATGTAAACAGTTCAATTACAGAAATTCGTGCAAAGAAATATTTTGGGGAAAACAAAAATCTTATCATCTGATTCCATTAATGAGAGAGCGTGCCCGTTCATATAACAACGCCTTTACGAATAAAATGTTATACCCTTGTATGTTTCTCTTCACTCTTAATCTATATCACGATAGATAGATTGCTAAATATAAACAGATACACAGAGAGAGAGAGAGAGAGAGAGAGAGAGAGAGAGAGAGAGAGATTTATATACTTTATATATATATATATATATATATATATATATATATATATAAAGACTGTAATAGATAGAAACAAACTGAAATAGATAGATAGACGATAGATAGATAGATAGAAACAGACTGATAGAAAGCGATTGTGGAAACCGATTGTGATATAAAGAAAGAAAGAAAGAAAGAAAGATAGGTAGTAACAGACTGAAATAGATAGATAGATGGATAGATAGATAGATAGATAGAAACAGATTATGATAGATAGAAGCCGACCGAGATAGAAAGAGATGAAGAAAGAGTCTGAGATAGATAGATAGATAGATAGATAGATAGATAGATAGATAGATAGAAACAGATTATGATAGATAGAAGCTGACCGAGATAGAAAGAGAGGAAGAAAGAGTCTGACATAGATAGATAGATAGATAGATAGATAGATAGTATTTTTAAACCAATAACGAAACTTAATCTCCGAGCAATTCCTTTCTACTTTCTATGACGTAATACCCATAAAGGTTATAGATGAGCGCAAATTTATTGGCTAAAATTGCAGAAGCGATTAAGGATTTTTGGGCAGGGAACACCTAAATGTTTGGCAAAGCTTCCAAATAAACAATGTGCGAATACCTTTTCAATCTCCTTCATTGATTCTGAACAAAATTTTAGAAGTTTACACTAATATGTAAATACTAGCAGGACCTGTGGATATACCACATTATGATAATTTAATTATTACAACGTCTGATACATTCATTTAAGAGCCATTTCCAAATAGTCCAGAATGTGAAAAATACAATAATCTTAATTTAACTCTTTTTCTTTCTTTTTTCTTTTTTCCTTCTTTTCATCTTTTTATTATGCTCGATTAAAACAGATTAGTGTTATCGCTTCCGTGCGCTCATCACCAATCTCTATCTTTCCCTACTCTCTTTCTTTCTTTTTTCTTTTCTATTATATTTTTCTGTGTAGCATGTCCTTTTTCTTCCTTTTCTTTATGATAAAAGCGGAATGGTCCATTATTTAGCTGAGGTGACGACACCCATGAGAAATAAGTATTCGGTAGATAAGCTACACCAGATAATCAGGATATACATTTTTGCATTATCATCTTAGACGATTTGGACGGTCTCATATTTAACCAGAGGGTGTTGCAAGATGATAACGGTCGTAAAATTAAGGAACACGAGTATTAATATATAGATGAAGATGATGACTACCACAACTTGACTGATTATATCCGTCTTTACCACCAAAAATTACGACCCAAAAATCCTAATTAAACTTGTGAAAAATATACAAGATGCGTAAGATGATCAGGTAGTAAGACATCGGTCGTTGGATTATAGTGACCCACGTTTGTACGTGTCTATGTAGCTACATCCCAGTGACAAGCATAGCAAGACAATACCGGACAATGAGGGTGGTTTGTTGTTGAGAATTTTGTGTATATAAGGTATGTGCTAGATCCTCGCCTATACTTATGGATTAGGCCAGAATCATATGATGTAACTCTTGGCCAATCACTGGCAGTGCTCTGAGGTTGATAAAATACTTAACCCAGACCCTACTGGTCATAATTACGCCGACGTTCATGGACGACGGACATAGGATTAAATCACTGGACTTTTACCAATACACAGGATAGGATTTATACGCTTACCAAAGGATTCCATAACATAGGACTTTCTTTAAGCCCTTTTCAACTGGCCAAGGGTGGCATTTAAAAACTTTACATTTGTTCCCTTTATCACAAATCAAAGGAGAAGGCCGGTATCGAACACGAAAATATGTAGTTACTAGACGGGCTCCCTATCGACTGAGCTAAATAATAATATACAAATCATGTTGATGAGTATATAAAATTATTGTGTACGTTTTAGTGCTATTTTGATTAATACGATTATTGCAATAACCTTTTAAACATACCGTAACATAATTCCCCGATTATTTCCTCTTCTCATCCCATGTTTGTTTCTTGTTTTGATTTTGTTTTGTTTGTTGTTTTTTTTATTATTATTATTCTCTGTCTGCAAATCAGCTTCCAATCATCCATCATTTCGTAACGAATATTTGAGGAACACCAGAATTCCAAACGCGTTTGCGAAACGTCTCACCACTCTCTAGAACCGGCGTTTCTTGTCCATAATTCTTTCCCCCATAATTGGGGTAACCCGGTAATTAAAGAGAAGCCAGTAGACACGCACTTTAGCTTATCTTTTCTTTTTCTTTTTTCTTTTCATTTTTTTCATTTTTTCTGTTCGTTTTTTTTTTTTTTTTTGGGGGGGGGCACCATAAAAATGTATTCATTCTTTTCTGTTTATTTATGGTACTATGAAAACGCGAATAATTATTTGTAGGGTACTTGAAAGGGAAAAAGGTCATGTTACTTGCGTTTTATGTAAGAGGCCCCCTCATGCTCATGCAAAAAGAAGTTAACTGTTTATATATATATATATATATATATATATTGAGAAAGGTAGACAAACACGGGATGTTATGGAAACTGTATATATATATATATATATATAATATATATATATATATATATTATATATATATATAAAGTTAGACTAGCGAAGATATGAAGTAAACGACGCTTGGTAACTATCAGTTTTTGTCTATGTAATTTTTAAGCACTCGGTTTGGAAATCGCAGTAATACGACGAAATTATATCATTTTTTCTAAAGCATAATGTATATATCAAATGATATTAACAAAAATTGAAACTATATATATATATATATATAAATATATTATATAAAGTGTTCACTAGTGTTTCACTGTGTCTGCTGAAGTCCCGGTTTCGATTTCTGTCGGAGGGAAATCGTTAGTATATATACCGCTGATGAGACTTAATAAAGTCGAAACAGTCTGTACGGTATTCTACACATCGAGCCATCCTTTACTGGGATTACACTTGTCAAGTTCATTTTCTATAGAAAAAGTATCGAATTTTATGCGATACATGCGTTGTAAGTGTCTTCAAGTAAAATTTAAATATATATATATATATATATATTATATATTATATATATATATATATACTCCGTTTCAAATTATTAACGAGGTGATATTTCTTCATTTCGTACAAAAAATACCGATTGGAATTTAACGAAATTTTCACAGTATAATGGAAGTAGGTGTATACGCAGGCCGTATAAAAACTGTATTGTTCTGCGCAACAGGAAACAAACAGTGGTCATTTGCATTATCAACACGATACATAAGTGTCCCAGACATTAAACAAGTGTCATTATTTATACTCGTGCAATCATGGGTCGCAAATGTGACTTGATCCCTTCTGAGAAAGATATAACATCTGAACTTTCCAAAGGCAAGTCTACATTAGAAATATCCAAAATAATTGGAATATATCACCAAACAGTGAAAGGATTTGTTGCAGCTCCTACGAAGGTACACAAGAGGGCCGATAAGGGTCACTCGAAGGTTGTTTCCGACGTTCTTTGTCACGAATGAAACGTGAAGCTGTAAATAACCCAGGCCTGACGGGTGGAGCAATTTTCTTCTGAAAAAGATCGTGGCATCAGTGAGACCAGTGACAAAGCCTCGATTGACAAAAATACACATGCAAATACATTTGAAATGGGCAAAGGAGAACATGAAGGTCGGTTTCTTAAAAGTATTGTTCACAGATGAAACTCGTGCAACACTTGATGGAGCAAAGGTTGGGTCGTAAATGGACAAGATCCTCATCACCGCTTTAGACGCCGACAAGAAGGGGGATGTATTATGATTTGGGCTGGTATTATTGGAGGTATCATGGTTGGCCCGTGGAGAGTGCCTGACGGTACGAAAATAACCACAGACGCTTATATAGCCTTCCTCATAGAGCATCTGAAATCTTGGCTAAAAAAGCAGAGAATCGCCTTCAGGAGAACCATCATATTTATGCAAGATAATGCTCCTTCGCATTCTGCGCATAAAACTACTGAGTACCTGCCAAAATTAGGCTTCTGTGAACCTCGGAAGATGAACTGGCCGGCCACTTCTCCAGACTTAAACCCAATTGAAAACTTGTGGAGCATTCTGAAGCGACGTGTTTATGAGAATGGACACCAATTTAGAAGCAAAGATGACTTGTGGCAGGAAATAGTCAACGTATCACGTGAAATTACATCAGAGGAGATCCAGAAATTGACATGTTCGATGGACCAGCGCCTTTTCCAAGTCATTTTTAAAAAAGGATCACATATCTCATATAACTAACTTCACTATCATTTTTTAATTCTTTTTACTTTTTTATTTCAATTTAATTTTATCTCAGTTACTGTATGTATCCATAAAATCTATATAAATGAAACAATAAAAGTATCTTTTCTTTTTTACCGGAGTTTTTATTACACCTCGCTAATAATTTGACACATGAATAATTTAAGTAAATTAGGTAAATGACCGTAACTTTCGTTCCTTTTTGTAGAACATTACGATTTTTACGAAGTAGGCGTACGTAGAGGTTGTCATTATTCTCTGATAATTTTGTTAAATTCCAATGAGTAGTTTGTGGATAGGAGGGAAAAATATCACTTCTTTAATAATTTGAAACGCAGTGTATATATATATATATATATATATATATATATATATATATATATATATACAAGGTGTGTCAAAAAGTATCGTGATTTTTTTGTACTTTTTACACACCTTGTATTCTGAAAAGAATAACGTCCATTCATTTATATCTTGGTAAATACAGCTTTTAACTTTTTTGACACACCTTGTATTCTGAAAAAAACCAAAAATGAATAATAAAAAAAGTACAAAATATCTCGATACTTTTTTGATACACCTTATATATATATATATATATATATATATATAATATATATATATATATATATATATATACTGGGCGTGTTCAAAAAGTATTACCAACTTAGAAATGAACACTGAAGGAATTGTTGATTTTCTTCACCCCTTCGTATTCAACACACAGTATCTTTTCTGTATGTCAACCCCCCCCCCCGATTTCTTTTAATGTCCCTAAGATCTTCAAATGTTCCCAGTGAGATTATTTTTGATTCACAAAACAAGTAACAATTGTAAGAATCGATGGCTGACAAGAATCGGGTGTTGCACTTGTACAAACTCTTGTTCCACCAAAACATGCCGATCGAATAGTATCATGTATGCTTGACAAAAAGTATTAAGCATTATCAATGTGTTGTCTTGATTGCTGTCTACTCACCAGATTTGTCAATATGCCTTGGTGTTATGTACCGTATATATACCTTATACTCGGGTAATTAATGGATAGAGAGAGAGACAGAGAGAGACACAGAGACAGAGACAGAGAGACAGAGACTTAGATTTGAGATGATGAAGGTTGATCTTACTTGCAACTCTTCTTACTTGTTGCTGGTTCTTGATGACTGATTCTCGTCTGATTCGTCGTTTTCTTTGGGCTTTGCTAAACTGGTAGTTGTCTTAATAATTTACAAAGACAACAAGACCTTGTTTTTACTTGATCAAGTTTATTTTCTTCTAGCCCATATTGGTTCCGCCGCGGGGAGAGATGGATCCTTTCAGAGCTGACAATTACGTCTATACTCTCTAAAAGCTGGCTCGCATCTGAATAACTAACTAAACTATACCACGTGTCTGTCATGGCGCCCAAATCGCGCACCTCTAAGGGGTTAAGGGTTATTAACAGTCACCGGTAATTTTCCATGGGGAATTCTTGATTCTAAAGTTAACGGCCCTTTTCTCAATCTACAGGTCTGTTCCCAATCTATGACTTTTAATGAATTGTAACATTGGTGCATGGCCATAGCATCCATTATTCGGGGCCAACCTGACAATAGCCGAATGTCGCGGTTCTTGCAACCCAAGTAAAATTTCTTGAACCATCTGGTTACTGTACTGGCATAAACTGTGCCTTCACCTTTCACACAATAAATGTTTTTGTGTGCTTTATGACCCAATTCGACCTGCAAAGCTGAAGTTGGCGAATTAGACTCCATTGCACGTTCATCTCTGCGGTTTTCAAATTGCACATGATGTGAAGCTATGGCATCATCTCAAATTTAAAGGTTGAAATTGAAATAATTAGATTCAGTCTTGATAGCTTTTTATCATTTAAAAATCAGACTGAAAGAGACAACGAAATGCCAAAATAAATGTATATAGGATCTAAGGTATCCATTTATTCATTTATATACAGAATTGTCGAATACGCATGAAAATTTAGTTACGGTAAATTAGTACATTAATATTGTAGGTGAGATTTGAAACCTGCTCTGTTAATTTAGCGTTGAACACTTTTGAATGCAAACACTTTTCATATTTGTTATTCTTCATTATATATATATAAATATATATGTATATACGAGTGTGTGTGTGTGTGTGTGTGTGTGTGTGTGTGTGTGTGTGTGTGTTTTAAATAAGCACCTATCAACAACATTTATCCAGATCCCTGTCGACAAACTCTTGGATTTACTAATTATTTACTTGTCTACACATTAGTGTTTATCCAGCGCCTTTACTGATCAACACCCTTTTTCTGCCAGACACGTGGTGGTGGGGGGTCAGTGTTAGGGGTACACGAATGAACAATGTTATGGCTCGAGTCAAATATCAACACGCGTAATATACAAACAGAGACCGACCTCCCGACTTATGAAAATGTGTAATAGGTAAAAAAAAGAAAAGAAAAAAAAGGTAGTGCAAGGTTTATGATAACATGACCTGTTGTTGTTCTGTTTTTCATCCAGAGTTCACATCCCCCCCAATCGGACGAGTTCATCTAATATTAACCAATCATATTTCGTAGAATTGCTTTGATTAGGGAAAACATAATATTATGTGAAATTCACGGACCTACTTTACTATCCACGCCTGTCTCTGTTGTGTCTCTATGATAGTCGGTTTATCTATTTATCTATCTGTTCATATCTATCTGTCCATCTCTTCATATCTATCTACCTATCTCAGTATGTCCACTATATCTATCTATCTATATACCTATTTATCCTATCTATCTATCTAAATATATATATATATATATATAATATATATATATATATATATATATATATATTGTGGATAATATAGATGCTATATTTCTAAGTGTTGAATATCATTGATAGAGTATATTTGAGTTAAGGTAGTGGGAACATGGAGTCAGTACCTGGTTACTGACAGTTTTTCGCCGATACGATCTTCAGACAAACCATTCACCAGCTCTTACCTGGTTACTCCATGTTTACGCTACCTTAACTCTCATATATATATATATATATATATATATATATTATATATATATATATATATAGGATGTTCGGGATAAATTTGGCATATTCATATTTGGTTATTTTTCTCCATAGGTTGTAGTTATTGACCACACTACGCACACTACGCACACTACGCACACTACTTGTTTCATCACAGGACTGACAGCCAGCTGTTGGTCGACTTTGAACAGGGGCTGACTTGCTATAAGGGCAATAGGGTTGGGACAATCACATAGATGCTAGAGCTTGACGTGACCAGCCGATTGATCGGACGGGGGTATCTCTGACCGCACGTCTAAGCCGGGATGCTTCCAAAAGCCACTGAAAGAGTATCTGCAGGCGTCCTGGCCTCAGCACGGGACTGACAGCTGTTTGTCGACCTTGAACGGCAGATGAAGTTTCCAAGCTATTTTACAGACACGACAGCGCAACCTGATATTGTACTTGTTGTCGGAATCTACCAGGCAAGTATTGCCGCTAGAGCTGATAGTCCCATGGGTAGATCGCTTAAAAGAGAAACCTTTGAAAGGAAACACGATACGTTATGGGACTGGTCAGCAATTGCCGACAGGCTGGTTGAAGTGCAGGGTGACGTGAGGTGGAGGTTGAATGTAGGGGGTTGCGGACTCTTCTTAAGCCATAACCTTGGGGTAGTTGGGAATCGAATTGGAAAGAAAGGGGAGTGCCACCAGTGCGACAAAGGGACATAATATATATATATATATATATATATATATATATGGGAGAAATAAGAGGAAATTAATCCAACAGTATGTGGAGAAAGGTAGACAAACACGGGATTTTGTAGACAATGGCTGTTTATTGTAAGTAGTGATGTCGACGTAGTAACGTTTCGGTCTGAACGTCCTGAAAAAGTCTAAGAGACCGAAATGTTACAACGTCGACATCACTGCCCACAATAAACATCCATTTCGTACAACATCCCGTGTTTGTCTACCTTTCTCCACACACACACACACACACACACACACACACACATATTATATATATATATATATATATATATATATATATATATATGAGAAGTAAACAAACAAACAATGTGTTTTTGATATGGCTTTTAGCCAACAGTTTTTTGGGGGAATATGTGCTTAATTGAAGTCATACCTAATTTTGAAATTTAATTAGTTGATAATTAATGAATTAGGCGGGCATATATGTTCAAATGTAAAGCTAAACAAATCGAAATGCGCATACAGAGATTGACTTTTCTCGATTTGTTTAGCCTTATATTTGAACATATATGTCCACCTAATTCATTAATTATCAACTAATTAAATTTCAAAATTAGGTATGACTTCAATTAAGCACATATTCTCCCCCCCCCAAAAAAATATATATAAGTGCGTGTGTGTGTGATATATATATATATATATATATATATATATATATATATATATATATATAGAGAGAGAGAGAGAGAGAGAGAGAGAGAGAGAAATATGGAAGTAAATTCCACAGTACGTAGAAAATAGAAAAATAATAATCGCAAACATAAATTTATAATAGATGATGAATTCGACGTTAAAACGTTTCGGCTTTTATCAAACCTTCATTAGGAAAATAGAATGGAAAAAAGTGTTATCTGAACAGTGATGGTAAAATTGCTGATAAGAACATTTTTCTCTATATACTCTCTCATTTCCCGTTTCATTTTGAAACGGTTTTTTTAAATATATTTATTATAAATCTTTAAGAAACAAAATCGCCTCCTCCTCCTTTTAACTTTTCCTCGTCTATATACACTCTGTTT
>CM042141.1:92740477-92755477 GCA_023376005.1 Doryteuthis pealeii
TACCAACAACACACATATAACTTAACGACAAATCCAGTTCCCAATCACACATAAACAAAAAACAATTAAACAGACACACACACACACACACATACACATATTTAGCTAACCAATCCCCACAATCTAACACCTGTGGTACCACCATTGACCATTTCGGCACTCCCCATTCCAGAGAGAAGAAGAATCCACTAACCACCCCCAACTACACTTCCCCCTACTGACGACCTTCCGCTTTCAGCATTTTGAGAATTTCCATCATTGGAGTAAGAACTATATTCAAGTCCTGAAGATGGTCTAATAAGAGACCGAAACGTTGCACCGTCGACAATAAACATCAAGTTTCCACAACATCCCGTGTTTGTCTACTTTTCTCCACATAGATAGATAGATAGATAGATAGATAGATAGATAGATAGATGAACGGAGAGATAGACAGACAGATAGATAGATAGATAGATAGATAGATAGATATGAAAATGAAGTAGAGTTTGTTTGTTCGATTATTTGGTTGGTTTGTTAGTTAGTGTTATCAACACTTGATTTAATGCCAATAAAACATTTTATAGGAATCACATTGACGAAGATACAAACAACACGGTGCACGCTATTTCCTTATCATTCCAGCTGCTGTAAAATGTAGAGTTTGTTTTTTTTAATTTTATCTTTCTTTGAATAAAAATTATTAAAGTGTTTCTGTGGGTGAATATGTTTTTTCTAATATTAATCCTGCGTAAGTTCAACAGGATGAATAAATGTCAATATTCTCTTCTAAATGGAAAGTATGGAAAACCTTATTTAAATGTCCAATTCATTTCAAAAACTGAAGATTTTAATTGATTTCCATAGTAATTTTGTTTACACTTTAGATTACATTGATGTGCGCACGTGTACACACACACACACACACACACATACATACACACACACACACACACACACACACATACGAAAATACATAGAGACATTCATTAGATGAGTAATTTTGTCAATAAACAATATGCCATAAATATAATATATGTATGTATATATATATATATATATATATATATATATATATATATTGTAAGTTCCTGGTTCGATACCGGCCCTCACCAACTCAGCGTATGAGTAGCACAGGGATTTGTGCGGTAAAGTGGGGAGCTGATGGTATGTGTGGTGCTTCGCCTCAGACGCCAAAACAATCTACTTGATCTAGCGCTAGTGAAAAGGGGCTATATCCACTCGCTGTCTATATATATATATATATATATATATATATATATTTGGGAGAATATGTGCTTAAATGAAGTCGAACCTATTTTTTGAAATTTAATTCATTAATAATTAATTAGGCGGGATTAAACTAATTAAATGTAAGGCTAAACAAATCGAGAAAAATCAATCTCTGTATGTACATTTCGGCCTATTAGGCCTCATCAGCAGAGCTATAGATACGAAGACCGCCCCGTGTGTGATTCGAAACCTGTCTGTCAAATTAGCAGGCAAGTGTCTTACCTCCACACCAACGGACTTAGCAAGATTTTCTTCGCTTTGTTAAGTAGTAGTATTTTATATTCCTCTTAAGTGACCTCTACACGAACTTACGAGACGTAAACAAACAGACGATGTTTGTGATATGGCTATTTTCAGCCGACAATATTTGGGAGAATATGTGCTTAAATGAAGTCGAACCTATTTTTTGAAATCGAATCACACACGGGGCGGTCTTCGTATCTATAGCTCTGCTGATGAGGCCTAATAGGCCGAAATGTACATACAGAGATTGATTTTTCTCGATTTGTTTAGCCTTACATTTAATTAGTTTAATCCCGCCTAATTAATTATTAATGAATTAAATTTCAAAAAATAGGTTCGACTGCAAAGAGCCTCATCCAGGTTTTGAATTCTGGTCGACGAGTCCATTTCCTACGACCCTAACCATTACTGATTACCTAAGGTTAAAGATCCCAGTCTGCACTACTATTTACCCATAGCTGGAGGGAGAGTTGTTGGATTCATACCTTTTACAATGTATTAACGCTAAATTCAAAGAACCTCGTCCAGGATTTGAACTCAAATTAATGAGTCCATTTCCTACGACTCTAACCATTACACTACGTGCCGACAACTAGTACTTACCAAAATATTGTAATTTTTAATATGGTAAAAAAAACCCTTGACACACCTTAGTATTAAGACGCTTAGATAGATAATGAAAACAAAAAAAAATGACTTCACTCCCGTCCACGTGACCTGTTAAATATCTCATATTTTTCTTTCTGAACACCCTGTGTGCCTCGATATGTCGAGAATGTTTATTTAAAACGTTGAACTTATGTCCTCGCTGAGGTGTTGATTCAAAATGGCCATTCGGTGTTGATGGACTCCACCCCCAAAGGTGTTGACGATCAGATATCTTCTTTCTTTTTATGGGGTTTTTTTTTTGTTTTTTTTTTTTTTTACATTATTTTGATTACCGAAACTTGACATAAATCTCCTGGATTTGATTCTAAGTATTTTTCCAGAGGTTAGGACATTCGCACCGAATATTTTCCTTTTTTGTTTACTTTTATTTGTAGTAAGAATAGTTACTTTAAGTTATAATTGTTTATTAAGGCTTATTATTAGTTATTTTAAACGATATAGTTGTGTATGAATTATTAGTAATAGATAGGAATACTTGAAACCATATAATTACTAACAAGAAAAAAAATAGACTTCGGTATTAAATACCCAAACAAATGTTGACCTGCCGTAAAACGTTTTTCATTTTATGTTCTGTTTCTGTATTGTTGGCAATAGGTGTTTATTTGCTTCTAGAATATGTGTTCGAATCCAGAAAAAAAATCAGAATTCTAAGGCTGATTTTTAAGGCAAGAAGCTTGTTTATCCTTGGCAGTCTGGTGCTATACAATCTTCCTAGCTCCATTCGACCTTCTGTCGTACTAAAGTACAATTCATTGAGCGTTCTGTGATTTAGATGACTCAATAACCAACCACTTGAAATATTAGTTTTGTAAATAATATTGTTAAAAAAATGTTTATTGTTAGTTTTATTTCTGTTAGGATTTATTGTTGAGGTTTAATGATTTTAAAGTTATTCTTAAAGAAACCCCTAACAGCTATGTTAAAAGCGCATTTGAATTGAACAGAGAAAAAGAACAAAATAAAACAAGTGTCTGTAGATCGATTTAAAAGTAAAGTATTAATATTAATTTCGGGACAAGTTGAATATGTGTAACAAAAGATATATATATATATATATATATATATATATATATATATATATATATATATATATATATAAGTTTTTTAGACAGAGGTTTTAGAAAACATTTACCTTAGGTTTCTGGCTAATGCCATCATCATAGAACCGAAATATGAATTGTTTGTTTACCAACACGAGAGGTATAACATTCTGATGATGGCATTAGCCAGAAACCTAAGGTAAATGTCTTCAAAAACCTTTGTATAAACACTTATTTTTAATAAATACAGCTAATCGTAATTGAGCAATTTAATTTCTTTTATTTCCACTCTGAAATATTACAAATATATATATATATATATATATGTGTGTGTGTGTGTGTGTGTGTGTGTGTGTGTGTGTGTGTGTCTGACTTGACCTGTCGACGTTTGAAAACAAACGCCTGACAGCTTGTTAATCCTTGGAGGTCTGGTGCAATACAATCTTCCTAGCTCCATTCGATGTTCTGTCGTACTAAAGTAAAATTCATTGAGCTTTCTTTGGTTTTTGTCTTACTCGACTTGTTGGCGCTTGAAATCAAAAGCCAGATAGAGAATGCTGAATTATATTAGAGACATATTCTTCACAGTGAGAAAGGGAGAGATATTGGTTATTTTTGAAGATTGTTAGTATAACAAAACATGTGCATGTTATTAAGTTGGAATTATTGGGTGAACACATGTTTTTTTAGATTTTTTTTCTGTCATTTTTGTTGAAAAGTTTTTAAGTTGACAGTTTTATCGAAAAGTTAATGGGAAAATTTATGCGGGCAAATTTATCATCGGAATTGTGATGTAATATTTTAAAATGGCTTTCTTGCTCAAGTATAAACTACTTTAAGAGAAAATAGTTTACAGTAATTTCGCATTATTTTTTAACTGGAATGTTTGTTAATATATATATATATATATATATATATATATATATATATATATATATATATATATTGACTATTCAAAAAATGTACTTTTATAACCAGATTTCAAGGAAAAACACCTGTAAAAATAGATTCACTGTAGTTTATCTAGTGTCCCGGTATGATGTTAAACTGCATCTGGTGGTGAGGTTTCATTTCTGTAGCTATTACTCCCAGGTCCACTCTCACTTGGAATGGTAGTACTTGTTAGCGTCCCATCTCTGGGTTAAATAGATTTTTAAAAACGAGTTTTTGAAAAATTTAATATCCAACAAGAATCAATAAAACAAATGCAATTTTTTTTAATTTCTTTGTGTATCAAAAGTCTAATGAATATTAAATTATTACCAACAAAGGGTTATTTTGAGGTCATGAATGAATTTCCGTTGAAATTCTGGCCCATAAGCATGTACCCATTCTATGGTTTATCGTATTTCTTGACAAACCACTTGGACCCTAACGAGGCGCCGAGAGAATAAACTAGATGGAAGCTGCACAAGAATGCTGCCTGCGATCTTGAACAATTCGTGGAAAACACCCGACAAGGAAGCAGCTGTACGGCTACTTGCCCCCTATCTCACAAATCATCCGAGTGAGATAAACAAGACATGCTGGACACTGCTTGAGAATCAAGGACGAACTCATAAGCGACATTCTCCAATGGAAAGTAGCACATGGACATGCCGATGTGGGCCGTCCAGCAAGGACCTACGAGTACATTGGCCAGCTATGCGCGGATAATGGATGCTGCGCAGAGGACCTTCCGAGTACAATAAGTGATAGAGAAGGTTGGTGAGAGATTGCCATGGATATCCGTGCTAATTGCGTGACATGATGATGATAATGATTTTTTGTCAAATTTCCAATGTAAATTCAAAATTTCCACGAAACTGCCAATTCAGCACCGCCCTCATCGAGCTCATTTAAAAAATATCCTTCGTATCTTTTTATTTTATTTTTTCCTCTCTCAGGCTGGCAGGCCGAATGTGTCCTTCGTTTCTTGCGTTGGAGTCGCCTTTCCACTCGTATTGGTTCCAAGTAAAAAACTGGGTTAATTAAATCAATGGCCAGATCAAATTCTATCTTAATAATGGCAATTTGTTCCTTTTCACCGCTTCAACTAATTAGAAATAGAATTCTTGTAAGAAATAATATTTGTTGTATTCCGGCCTCAAAAGATGCGGAACCCACACACTCAAATGCGGCATTTCTTTTTCGAGGTAAGTAAATAGAAAATATGTAGGTAATTAGTTTTCATTTCTTTTCTTTATTTTTATTTCATGTCTCGGAACAGGTTTTCGCTGTATAAAGGATAATGAGATGGCTCTTTTTTTTTGGGGGGGGGTCCACTTGTTTGTTGGTCTTTAAATAAATAATTCTTTTTCAAATTTGATGAACGACGCGTTTTTGTTTGCTTTGTCTTCAGAGAAAATAACGCTAAATAAATAAATCGTTTCAAAGGATTATTCGAAAAATGACTTTTTTGTTGTTGTTTACACGAAGTTTTGACCGATACACTCTCCGGTCTTCTGATGTGATATGCACAACCTGTAAGGAAAGAGATTCTTGTTATGATCTTCTTTGATAGCGCAAAGGATGATTGGTATATTTTATAAAATGAAAATTGAAAAAAAAAAAGCAAGCGTTACTAATGCACAACAGTGCGCAAGACTTAATATCATTTGATTACATAAAAAAGCATTATATTTCATTACATTTCACAGAAATACCCGAAACCTTTGAGACGTTAGGGTTAGGGTTAGGGTAAGGTTTAGGGTTAGTGATAGTGCTTGGGTTAGAGTAAGGGTTAGGTTACTCCGGGAGTTTCCGTCACATAATGCTATTTATACGTAAAATACTATTCTAATATTATCTCTTGCGCGCTATTGTGCATTTGTACCAAAAGAACAACAACAAAAATGAAGAGAAGGTAAAAAGTTATTAAAAAATTTTGGTCCATTCTTAAGATGGACAAGGAAGAACTCTGACAGATGGATGAAAAGACAAGGAAAATGATGAAGATGCATAAGACATTACATCCGAGAAATGCTATAGACTATATGCACCAAGAAAAAGAATGGAGAAGAGGACTCGTCAGCATTGAGGATTGCGTTGATGCAACAATTCAAGTAAATACCCTAGAAATTAGAAGAATACCATAAAAAGAGTAAATAAAAACTAATTACAACAGCTACAACATATGGACAAGCAGAATAACAACAAACATCTAGAAAACAAAAATGGGAAGTTGTTATGATTTTTATGGCCATTTTTGGGCGTCAAGTGAGAGCACTTTACAGTGGAGATCCCTTGTGTTAAGTAGAGGCTGATCCTTAGTGAAGAATCCTTTGGTTCTTCCTCTGTATCCCTTAGTGTTGGGTAGAATCCTTTGGTTGAGCAGAGTCCTTGGTTACAGAACCATTCGTCCGCGTCGAATCCGTGCAAATGAATGGCTTCCAAGATCGGCGATTAAATGGTTAACTAACCACGTATTCCAGTGTGTTGATTGGCTGGCTTTAATCGACGCGCCCATGCAGAGTCTAAAGTTTAAGTGGTGGACTTCAGTACACCTTATATACCCAAAATATTCCAACAAAAACACTTATATGGAAACTTCAAGTGTCAAGTTGAAAAGATTGCGCAGAAGACCTGGACCTGGGAAAGAAAGGGAAACCTCAATAAATAATCGGAATCCCTTGTAATAGCAGCCAAAAATGCCATATGAACCCAATTATATGAAAGCAAAAATAAATATGATACAACAGAATAGCAAGTGTAGGAAAACATAGACGAAACTGTTAATCACATAATAAGCGAATGCATGAAACTTGCACAAAAAGAGGTACAAGTCTAGACATGACTGGGTGGGAAAGGTGATCCACAGGAGATTGCGCCAGAGATTTAAAATTTCCCATACGAACAATTGATATATGCACATAGCAGAATCCGTCCTAGAAAATGAGACGCATAAGATTCTCTGAGATTTTGAGATACAAACAGATCCTCTAATCCCGACAAGAAGACCAGACTGTGATATAATTAACAAGAAAAATAATTTGCATCTAGTGAATTTTGCTGTTCCAGTTGCGTACAGAGTGAAAATGAAAGAAAGCAAAATGATCGATAAATTCTTGAATTTTATCCGAGAATGAAAAAGCTGTTTTAGGGTCGGTTTAGTTCAGTCGGTAGAGTGTCCGACTAGGAACCACATGGTTCCGGGTTCGATACCGGTCCTCGCCAACTCAGCATGAGTAGCACAGGAATATGTGCGGTAAAGTGAGGAGCTGATGGTAGGTGTGGTGCACCGCCTCAGACGCTAAGACAATTTCCTGGGTCTAGTGCTAGTGAAAATGGGATAGACTCCCTCGCTGTCTGGCTTTAGGCCACCCCGACGAATTTTATATGTATTTACCCTATCCCTTTGCTAAGGGAGGGATGTGATACAAGGTCAATTGTTTTAAACTGGTTTGAATTCAGTTTTTCTTTCTCCTAGACTGGTTGCCTAATTCTAAAGAACCCAGTCTTCCCTACTATTTACCTACACCTGGTAATGGGTGTATAGATGGATTCATGGCCTATTAGCGCGAAGTAAAATGCAAACAGGCTCGTCCAGGATCTGAACTTGGGTCACCGATTCCATTACGCTAGGCGCCTCTCTTTACAGATGTGTACACAATTCGTTGAAATTTAAGCGGATGAGAGCATCGCAAAAATTAATCGGCTTAACGATGAATGGGTCAGGTGTCTCCTCCTGTCGGCTCACTAGTGCCGATGTTTCGCGACCGGCAACGTTTATAAGCGATGTTAACTTCAAATATTAATTCTTCTCCATAACTTGACTCGGACAAGCTTAAACGCAAATAAGCCTCTAACCTCTTCTCTCTACTCCTTGAATTTGCCACCCACACCATCAGCCACCCGTCCCGAGCAACCTCGACTTCCCACTTTAATTGTTTACTTTGTCATGGAACTTAACGCCCACCCAGTTAAATGAATCGAAAGCGGGCGCAAACGAAATCATTGAAACAGCGGATGTGTTTTCGGCTTGAAGTGAACGCACCGACCCATCCATCAGATTTATTTGAGTGTCATCCATTATCAGTGTCATATATTTTCGAGCTTCTATCTCTGAGCGTTCTCCTTGAATGAAGTCTGAGAAGAAGATCTACACACGCTGACTCTAAAGGTTAACTCTTAGATTATGTTAACGAAAAGAAATTACTGGTCAATATGTGTACCCGTTAGTATATGTGAATTCTTATGCATATATATATGTATATATTTACCTTGAGTCGTATCCAGTTCATGCGGAGAGGTTGGTAAATAAATAAATATATATCATTGGTAAATAAATATATATATATATATATATATATATATATATATATATATATATACCAACCTCTCCGCACGAACAGGATGCGACTCAAGGTCAATTTCTTAAGCGGAGTTTAACGGGTTTGAATTCAGAGTTTTCTTTCTAGACTGGCAACCTAACCAAGCTTAAAGAGCCCAATGGGGGGGGGAGTAATTGGATTCATGCCTTCCCAAGAATATATATATATATATATATATATATATATATATATATATTGTATGCAAAGAGCGGGACGAAAAATGTTGACGAGGAGGGCCTCGAGTACAGCCAGGTTCAACGCGTTGGTTGAGGATGCCAAAATGGAGAACATTGAGGGCTTATATGCTGCAGCACAATCAGGATTGTCCAACAGGTAAAAAGGATATATATATATATATAACTCTGTACGGACAGGATGTGATAGCCCAAACTGCCCTATTATTTACCCTTAGCTGGAAAGAGAGTAGTTGGATGCATACCTTTCTCAAGGGTATTAGCACTATGTTAAATGCAAAAGGCTTCATCCAGGATTTCTATCAGTTTGGTTGATTGTAGGATTGGTTGGCTGGTTGGTTGGTTTTACGGCATATCAACCTTTTTCGGGTAATTTCATGCTAAATCAAGTAATTTTGATTTAAAAAATGACTCAGGCACCCAAACAGTCTATCAACTTGAAAAATATCTTGAAAAACTGAAAATATAACAGGAATAACGTTTTGTCGAAAGAAATTATAACAATATACACAGCAAAATTTCTGTATATAGATTGATAGATAGATAGATAGATATCTAAACAAATTAGACTACACTACTTAATCGCCCTCTCTCTCTCTCTCTCTCTCTCTCTCTCTCTCTCTCTCTCTCTCTCTCTCTAAGGGGAGTACCCATGTTTGAGTGATTAATGTGTTGGACTGCGATATCTAGGAGAGAGAAAACTCTGCATTCCAACCTGTTAAACTCTGCTTTAAAATTGAATTTGTGTCACATCCTGCTCGTGTGGAGGGGTTGGCAAATACACGTATTCCTTGAACTTTAAGAGGATGAGAGCTTCGAAAAAATTAATCGGCTTAATGATGACCGGGTCAGGTGACTTCCAATGTCGGCTCACTCGTGCGGATATTTCGTAGCAACGTTTTTAGCAATGTTACCTTCAAATATTAGTCAGATCTATTCATAACAAACTAGATACACTGTACTAAGAAAAACTTTTTTATATATACTAGCAAGAATATGCACCCTCCGGGCGCAAGTATTTAAGTTTTACTGTAATGAAATATATTAAATTTGGAAGACTAATAAAACTAAATAAGAATGAAGATAAAATGATTTGAAACAGAGGGGGTATATTTGAAAAATAGAACAACTTTGAAACTAACTCTTCCATCATTTTCCATCACTCCTGTCTTTCATTGCTAAATTTTCCTAATTTAATTATTTAGTTAATTTAGGAACTAAAGAATAAAATCAGTTATTCTTTCTTGTTAACAGATTTATTTTAAGATTTATTGAAAAGATTTTGGTCAGATTCATTAAGATAAAACAAGATAATTGGAAATCAATAATACTAAGCACATATTTATCAAAATCAAATGTTTAATATCAATACGCAAACTTGCCTTCCCGTTAATACTGTAAACCGCTATTTTGTTGTATGTATAAATACAGTTGCATGTTATTAACATGTAGATCCGGCCAACGACGGGGGTCCAGTGGCTTCGGCCCTGGATCTTTACAAGTTAATAGTGGGATGAGAGGCAAATACCTGTAGATATTGTCAACTGTATTAATAATGTAAATACAATTTTATTAATAATTGAGGTTTAAATAAAAATGAAATCATGGAGGATGTGACGTAAATAACTTAGGGAATTGTGACTTGAGTAGTGATATAGTTTCAGTTACAATTGTGTAGAGACACACAATCTCCATTATAATAAGATATATATATATATATATATATATATATATATTATATATATATATATATGAGGTTAAGTAAACAAACAAATTTTTTCATATGGCCTTTTTAGCCGACAGTTTTTGGATGATATGCGCTTAATTGAAGTCATACTTAATTTTGAAAATTAATTAGTTAGTAATTAATGAATTTAGACGGGTATATATGTTCAAATGTAAGGCTAAACAAATCGAGAAAATTTCAATCCCTGAATATATATATATATATATATATATATTATATATATATATATATATATTGTCATTCATCCACAGACACTGTGTGTCAACATTTCACGTCTCCATAGTGTAGCTAGACATAGCAGGCTCCCTTCTCCCTAGCAGTGTCTAACACGTCTTGTTCGTCTTTAATCAGATGGTTTGTGTGATAGGACCTAAGTGGCTGAATAGCTGTTGTTTTGTAGGGTGCTACTTCAAGGAAGTTTAGCTCAGTCTGTAGATCGTCCACATGGTTCCTGATTCGATACCGGCCCTCACCAACTCAATGCATGAGTAGCACAGGGATCTATGCAGTAAAGCAAAGAGCCGATGGTAGGTGTGGCGCTTCATGTCAGACGCAAAACAATCACCTAGGTCTAGCGCTAGTGAACAGGGAATAGACTCCCTCGTTGTCTGGCTGATACCGACATTAGGTCATCCCGATGACTTTACTTATTTTACCAGGATTAAAGATAGGTAAAAAAAAACTGAGAATGAAGAAACATACAGATAAAATACGGAACACTGAATGAAAATACAAGACCAGGTTGTTTGAAATTAACAAGGTTTTATTTAACACAGGGTAGAGAATGCTTCTACCCTAAAACAGTGACTTAACTAGCTCACATGTGCTGGAAGACTGAATGATAATGCAAGACCAGGTTGTTGGAAATTAACAAGGTTTTATTTAACACAGGGTAGAGAATGCTTCTATCCTAAAACAGTGACTTGACTAGCTCACATGTGCTGGAAGACTGAATAATAATGCAAGACCAGGTTGTTGGAAATTAACAAGGTTTTATTTAACACAGGGTAGAGAATGCTTCTACCCTAAAACAGTGACTTGACTAGCTCACATGTGCTGGAAGACTGAATAATAATGCAAGACCAGGTTGTTGGAAATTAACAAGGTTTTATTTAACACAGGGTAGAGAATGCTTCTACCCTAAAACAGTGACTTAACTAGCTCAACCGTGCTGTGCACGTGTGTCCTGACTGTTCCCATCTCAAACCAAAAGTGTCATGGCGGAAACCCCACTTCCGGATTCCCATCAGCCCCCTACTGATCAAGGGGAGCAACTCTAAATGTCGTTAGGTCAGAACCTAACAATACTTAACAAATTAATAAAACAATGTATTCGGTAGAAAATAACCCAATAAGGGTTTACGTTCCATAAAATCTAACCAACCAGCCAAGCAAAATTGTAATTCTGTAACCAAAAATCCTGAAAAGTACTGAAAAGTCTTGCATAGTTCTTGATCCCGCCAAGAAGGGAATTTGCTTTTTCCTAATGCTAATTGATTGTTTTGTTTTTGCTAACTTTTTCTTCTTCTTGGGAGATGAGAGATGTTTAAATGCTAAAGAAATGTCAAAGAAACTATTTTGCAGGTATTTTGAACTGATGGATGATTATGTGGAATAGAATATACATTTCATGCCTCTTGATTATTTCTTTCGAGGTAAAGTCGACAAATTATTCGCACTGATTTGGAAATATTTTCGGTCATTCAAGCTGTTATCACTTAGGAATAATATGGGAGAGTCCCCGTCTCGTATTGGCTAATGTTCTTGACTGCGACATCGTAGTAAACGGGTTCGAATTTCAGTTACGCTAGTTCGTTCACATTTGGTTATTGGTTGGATTTTATTGCATGTCAACCCTTGTTGGGTTATTTCATGCCGAAGATGTTTTGTTTTATTAACTCTTGAAAGAACAGATTGGATTTTCTATGCAAAGTGCCCGACGTTCTGTGGATGAAAATGAGTATATAAGGATTAACTCAATACTCGTGGTGATTAACACAATGGCGAGTGACACAATGCCATCTACCAATCTGATGCAGCACTTGGCAATAAATTAGGCCTCTATCAACCCCGCACGTTGCGTAACGGTTATATTTTTTTTAAACTTAAAACAATTTATTTTAACAAATTTATTTAAACTCATGTTTTTCTATTTAACCCTAACATGTCCTACCACTCTGGGTCAGAGTGGACCTGGAAATAATAATGATAAAGTGATACTACACCCTCCCCAGAGCTCCAGAATTGGAACTTCGCCATCAGATAAAGTTATACCCTGGGCATTAAGACCCTCGGCCACCACCTTCTAGCACATATATGATAACAAGAGTCAATAAGTTGGGACAATCATATAGGTTCTAGGGCTTGATATGACCAGCCGATTGATTGGTTTGGATTAATAACCAAAGGGAAAGGTATGAACACCTTCATCCCCCAGCAGTGGGTTAGATAGCACCACTATTGTCATTCTACAAAGATAGCTTTGTAATTAAATAACCCAGGGAGTTTATATGCCAACAAAGAAGCAAAACAAACTTTAAGAATTAAGAAATTCTGTTGTTGCGGTATTACGAAATGCAAATACACTGATACTTTGATTTACAAGTTTAATTCGTTCGGCTAATTTTTCTCAATTTTCTCGTATGTCAAATGAATTTCCCTGTTTAAATAAACTGAAATACCATTAATCCATTCCAGCCACACACACCCAAAAAGCACCTTCATTTTCTTTGTTACATTTTTTAAACAAATATTTATTTAAAAAAAAAAAAAAAAAAAGAAAAATAGCAGTGTATTTTATAAGAACTTATTAAAATAGAATGTAATGAATTATGTACCGTAATGTGTTTTAATGGGTTTTTTTTATAAATAATATTTTTCTTTGGCATAATAAATTTGGAAATTTAAATATTTTTAGCTAACTTATCAACATAAGCGTATCTGAAGCTCAATCGTACTTCACAACACAAAGCAAAAAATCGACCTAATGATAGCTCATAACTCGGAAAACTTTATACTATTAATACTTTTTCAAAATCTGGTCGAAGGTGAAATGTTTTAAGTCTACTAAATATGAAATCATTTCCAGTCGAGGACTATTTAGAGGTCACAGATGGATTTCTGTTGAAAACTTGTAAGTTGGGACCCTTTTAAGTCAATGTACCACTAAATATCGATCCATTTTTCACCCGTACAAACAAATTAGACTACACTACTTAATACTCTCTCTCTCTCTCTCTCTCTCTCTCTCTCTCTCTCTCTCTCTCTCTCTCTCTCTCTCTCTCTCTCTTCTCTTTCTCCCTATAACTTTCTTCTCTCTCCCTATAACTTTCTTCTCTTTCCCCCCTTCCTATAACATTCTTCTCTTTCTCCCTTCCTATAACTTTCTTCTCGTTTCCTCTCCTATAATTTTATTCATTCTTCCTCTCTCCTATAACTTTCTTCTCTTTTCCTCTCTCCCTATAACCTTCTCTTTTTCTCTCTCCCTATAACTTTATTCTCTTTTCCCCCTCCCTATAACTTTATTCACTCTTCCTTCCTCACCCTCTGAGTCATTTCGTTTTTCATTCTCTCCCCTTCAGTTTCCTTTTCCTTTCAACTAATGATATGTACGTAAGTAATTCCCGCCATAAAAATGACAGCAAATATGCGAGATACTTATAGACTTATGAAGCTACGTAATTGCTTCAGAAATGTAAGAACAGGGAAACGTGTAATGGCTTCAATTTTAGAAGGTAAAACATTTATAGCAAATTGATCAGTGAGATATCCTCGAATATCAAATGACACAACACCGGAAATGAAATGTCATCACATTGAGTTTGAGGCATTAATGATACTTTAAGGCTATAATGATATGTGATGAATATAATATTTTAAGACAATGATACGTTTGAAGAGATTGTATAGACTAATAACAGATATGCATCCTCCGGGTGTAAGTATTTAAGTTTTAATGTAATAAAATAGTATATTAAATTAAAAAAGGTTAAAGAAACTAAATAAGAATGCAGATAAAAAAGATTTGAAACAAAGGTGGGTATAATCGAAAAATAGAACAACTGAAACTTACTCTTCCATCACTCCAGTCTTTCATTGCTAAAATTTCCTAATTTAACTATTTAGTCAAAATAGAAGGTAAAGAATGACATTACAGTTATTTCTTCTTGTTAATGGATTTCTCTTAAGATTTATCCCCGAGATTTTTGCTCATATTCATTAAGATAAAACCAAGCAAGCGGAAAAAAATATAATACTAAGCATATATTTATCAAAATCAATTTTCTTTATATCAATATGCAAATTAGCCTTCTCATTCACACTGTAAAC
Source organism: Doryteuthis pealeii (assembly GCA_023376005.1). Lineage (NCBI taxonomy): Eukaryota > Metazoa > Mollusca > Cephalopoda > Myopsida > Loliginidae > Doryteuthis > Doryteuthis pealeii. The sequence goes on from CM042141.1 coordinate 92,755,287, forward strand.
CGCTATTTTTTTGTATATATAAATACAATTGCATATTATTAGTATGTCGATATGGTCAACTGTATTAATAATGTAAAACAATTTTATTAATAATTGAGGTTTAAATAAAAATGAAATCATGGAGAATGTGACGTTAATAATTAAGGGAATTGTGACTTGAGTAGTAATATGGTTTCGGTTACAGACAGAAA
>CM042141.1:92757977-92815477 GCA_023376005.1 Doryteuthis pealeii
ACTCATCTTTTCGTCTCAATTTTTAAATCTATATATTCATTATTTTCTTTTTCTTAGGATCAGGCACTAATACAAAATAGCGCGCAAGAGAAAATATCACTAGATTACGTATAAAATAGCATTACATTTCAGGGAAATACCCCAAACCTTTGAAACGCTAGGGTTAGGGTTAGGGTTAGGCTACTTTGGGAGTTTCCGTAATCTAATACTATTTATATGTAAAATGCGATTCTAATGATATCTCTTGCGCGCTATTGTGCATTTGTTTTATTTTTTGTTTCGTTGAGTAATTCTTTTGGTAGCTTCCCATTAGGAATTTTAACTGCGGTTTAAAGAAGAAATGTGTGTGTGTGTGCGTGCGTGCGTGTGTTTATTCTTGTGCGTCTCGTACAGTCACTGTTTGTGCCTGACCGTACTAATAGAAATGCACCCAATTGGCTCCTAAAAGCATTATTTACATCTGCTATGTCGTCAGATAATACAAATGGATTCATGTCCCCAAGTACAAAACCGAGTTGGGCGTTCTAGGAGATTGTAAAGAGCTCTTTGTTTTTTACTATCGACTTGTGAACTTGGAGCCCTGCTGTACTCGTTGCCTACAACTGATATCCGATATAACACACACCATAACACACACACACAATCACAAAATGAAAGTTATATATCAATACTCGTGTTCCGTTAACATCTTGCAACACCCTCTGGTTAAAAATGAGACCGTCCAAATAGTCCAGGATCAAATGCAATATCTCAATCCTGATTATCTGGTGTTGCTTAACCTCCGAATTATTATTTCTTATGGGTGTCGTTTCCTCAGCAAAATAATGGACCATTCCGTTTTTATTATAAAAAAAGAAAGGTGAGAAAAAGGAATACTACAGAGAAAGAATATAACAAGAAAGAAAGTAAAAAAGAGAATAAGAGAAAGAAAGAGAGGGGTGAGCGCTCGGAAGCGATAACGCTAATCTGTTTTAATCAAGCATAATTAAAAGATGAAAAGAAGGAAATAAATAAATAAATGAATAAATATATATATATATATATATATATAATATATATATATATATGAGGAGTGAAGGATTTTAACAAAATGTGATTAAGAATAGAGGAAAGTGTGGATATAACAACACATATTCAGTTGATATTTCGCCTCATTATTGGATGAAGCTTTTTCGAAACTTTATTGACATAAGTACATTTTGCTTTTATAGTGAAAAGGTAAATGGGTGGTGGTGAAAGAAAGTCGGGAATGGTACTTTTATTTTCATGGGGTCAGTCAGTTGACTTAGAAGAGAATTTGATATTTGGAGTGTGGGTCAAATGTGTTGATGTCCAATGGATGTGTATCAGGGGACCGGGGATATTTTTTGTTTTAAAATATTTTAGAGAAATCCTTAAAGATTTTGATAAGATAAATGCATTTTTTATCCGCTTTTGTACGTTTAAAAGTTAATTAGATAAGGGAAGGACTGGGGCGAAAAAGCTTCATCCAATAATGAGGCGAAATATCAACTGAATCTAACTGTCTCTGTTGTTATATCCACACTTTCCTCTATTCTCAACCACACACACACACACACACACACACACACACACACACATATATATATATATATATATATATATATATCTCAAGGTTATTATACTTTTTACATATTGAACTATTTAGCTCTTGAGTAAACTTATCAAACGTTACAATAATTGAATTATCATACAGTGGTATATCCACAGATCCTGTTAGTACATATAATTACTAACCAAAATTAACTGATGTAAGAAATACAGGTTAACTGTGTCTATATTATTTATCTCATGAATTTTATATTATTTATCACATGAACGTTTTTACAATTTGCACTAAATTGCAAAGCTATCATTTTCGAAAAAGCACCAAATTCAAATTTCGACGATGGATTCTGTGTGATATTAAAACATGACAGGTCTTAAGAAGAGTTGAACGTGCTTTTTGTACTTACGCATGAAGAACTGTGAAGAGTTCCACAAATCGATTGATTTTCAATTATTGAATTATATCATTATAATTATCAGTAAAAATCAAAAACTAAATTTTGTACTTTTTCTTATTTTAAACATATCAAAGTGTATGCACAATTTTAATAATTACCAACATCACTTTTCTGAGTTATAAGCCGATATGTACATACCAAAACAGACGTCACACACACATATATATATATATAATATATATATATATTAATAAAGTCATCCACAGACACGTGTTTCAGCATATCTTAATTGTGGCTAGACACAACTGCCCTTGGGTAGGGTCGAACTCAGACTGACTGTATGGTAGTCCGATATCTTATCCCCTCGCCCACTGACAGCTGATGTGGGGACTGTGTTTTTTAAACTATTAAATACATAGGAATGTAATTTTCGGTCACTGAGAGATCAAATTTCCGGAGAAATCATCATTGCATATATATATATATATATATATATATATATATATATATATATATATATATATATATATATATATAAATATATGAAAACACACAATGCTGTTAAAATGAAAATATTTTATATCATATTATTTTCATTTTAACAGCATTGTGAGTTTTCATATCCTTTTATCTATACTTACACCGTCGGATTCATTTCCTTACTCTTAACTTTATATATATATATATATATATATATATATATATATATATATATATATATATATATATATATAACCGTTTTTGGCATTAAATAACCAAAATGGTTATCATATGATCAAAAGAATGGGAATTAAGATTATGTGGTGATTGAGTGGGAGAGAAATGTAAAGACAGGGGTGCAAAGATGATGGAATGGCTGAAGAATGTAAGAACTGAAGGAAAAGAAGTGCTAATTTCCTGGTCTTTTCACAGGGGAAAATAGTTTGGGATGATGAGTGGGTACTTAATGAACTCACATAAATAAAGCTGAAAGTATATATATATATATATATATATATATATGTGTGTGTGTGTGTGTGTGTGTGTGTGTGTGTGTGAATAAAAAGGGTTTAAATACTAGGGGTATCGTGATTATGGACCATTTCCACTTGTGGGTATCTGAGGCCCACCAAGCTTCGTCAGCTCTCTCTCTCTCTCTCTCTCTCTCTATATATATATATATATATATATAATATATATATATATATATATTGATACCTTGATTTACAAGTGTCCCAACTTTCGAGTTTTTCGAGTTACGGGTTGTCACTCGGTCAATTTTTAGCTTTTGGTTGCGAGCTAAAATTTGAGGTATAAGCGAGCTTCAGATACGCTTATAATGGAGATTCAGTCTCTGCCTGCCCGTAACTTTATTCATTAATTTAATTCATTTTTTTAATATAGTATTTAATTTATAGTATTTAATTTATTGTCAAAATCCTTAATACATAGAATAAAGAACAACCATGTATTATATAGACTCAGAAATTAATTATACAACATTAAACGGTTTAGATTGTTTGTTAAAAGAAGTTTTAATAATTACATGTCCGATATTATTGATTTATATATAATTTGTTTTATTTTAATATTTATTTAAAGTTATCTAACGTAGAGAGTTTTACGAGAAAATTATTTACTAAGAAGAAATAGTCACCTAATCTTCTTCTACATTAAATTTTATATTTCATTATACGGTGTAAAACACATCTGTTTTGATTATCGTTTGTCGTAAAATTTTATTTGAGTACGACAACACCTTCGTCTTTCTTTAAACTTTTATGACAAATTTAGAATTGTGAATTGTCACTTGTTGTTAACCATAGGAACAGAGCATAAAAATTACATATGAATATTTTCCCGGTGAATTTCTTAATTAAATAATCCCCGAATGTTGATATGTTCTTAAAAATAAGAAACCTGAAATGTCGCAGCGAAGTGCGGGTACATCGGTTAGTAGAAATATAAAGAACATTATTGAAAAAGAAAGAAAGAAAAAAAGAAGTACTTATGCCTTCACATCTAATCATATAAGATAGCAAGGAAGACGTTTCATTAATCCCGTGAGAAATGTTATCTATCTTCATTTTGTCGGTGTAATTTAATGAAAAAAAAAAGATTTAATGAAAGGTTTATCAAGTAAAAAGTAAACCCAATAACAACGTCTTCAGTGCCGGCCTATCACCCAGCCAGAATTCATTGGACGGTCGCGCCTACTTGAACAAGGAATTCGTTTCTTGGAAAATTATTGCGGGTTGGGGGGGGGGCTGAAAGAAATATAATTAATTACACAAGACTGCCAAAAGTGCTTTTTGTAGAAGAGTGTAGAAAGCGTCCTTTGAATTTTTTCCTCTTTTTTTCTTCTTTAAAGTGCACAAAGAAAATGAAATACGTGGACAGGAAGTGTGAGAGACGATGGATTTTGGCGGGAAATATTGGGGATCGGAAAAGAGCAAATTTGGTTTAGTTTGTTTTTTTGGTTGGTTGGTTGGTTGGTTGGTGTCGGTTGGTTCGTTGGTTCGTTGGTTGGCTGGGTTTTACGGCATCTAAACACTTGTTGGGTTATACTATACCGAAGACGTTTTGTTTTATTCATTCTTGGTAAGTATTCAAAAAAAATTAAAAGAGGTTTGTTTAACCACACTTTTTTCTATTTAACTCATAGATGAGGCCCTAACAGGTACTACTATGCAGAGTGGACCTGGAAGTAATGACGATGAAGGGGTACACCATACTCCTCAGAGTTTCAGATTTGGAACCGCTCCATTAGATGCAGTTTAACATCATACCCAAGATACTAAGACATGACCAACCGATTGATCAAAGTAGCCTCTCTGACCATTCGTCTAGCTCAAGTAAGGACAAAAGTCATGTCATGGACTGCTCACCCACCAGGATTCCGTCATTAAGCACCACGGGTTGCTACACACGGTCAAAAGGTAGCCCCATTGCGGGGAGAGGGTTAACCTCTCTGCAGAGGTGCAGACGGCGTATTCTACACCCCCATCTGACAGGGCGGTTCTTTGTCTTGAAGAAAAAAACTAACTATTATTGTTCTATGGAATATAGTCCTGTTTTAATAATTTGTTTTAAATTGAAACATTTGTTTCATAATTTCCGAGGGAGAGTCAAAAATCATCCACACTTTCACCATAACATATTTTTATTATTGTCACACAGCGTTCTGAGCATGCGTGCTGATAGTTGGCACTGTTGTGGTCACGTGATCGAAGTTTAAGGCTGATCGCACCATTTTGCTTGCTGTCTTTATAGTATAAACATGGCTGCACCTCTAACAGTATGTATTAAGTAAGTAACCCGAATTCTCTGATCGGAATGTGTGTCAGGGCTGAAATTCACCGGAGGCTTTTAGCTCAAAACGGGGATAGTGCACAAAAACAGAAGAAGGGTGTATGAATGAATATAGAAATTTAAAAGTGACCGAACAAGCGTGACGCACGAATGAATATGGGAAAGAAGCAGTGCATAAATGGTTGCAAGACCAGCCGAAAATCTTCTTCTTGATACCAATTGATACCAATCATAGTTGGTGCACTTGGAACGGTCCCAAAGGGATTGGAAAAAGGATTGGAAAATCTGGACATCAGAGGAAAGATTGAGACCACCCAGAATACTGCACTTCTGCAATCTGCCAGAATACTCAGAAGAGTCCTGGAGACATGAGGAGACTTGCTATCACTCAGACTCCAGTGAAAGACCATCAGCTAACGCTAATGTAAAACTCAAAAGTAATAGTAATATTATTATTATTAATAATAATAATAATAATAATAATAATAATAATAATAATAATAATAAGAAGAAGAAGAAGAAGAAGAAGAAGAAGAAGAAGAAGAAGAAGAAGAGTTCATGTAAAAATTAAAATGAGTAAATAAAAGATGTCACTTGCATTTAAAAATTGCTTTAATGTTTATAGTACATGTTTTTATCTGATAAATGTTAGAGGCTTGTGTATCCCAAAATGTTTCGTGAACGACCCCAATTCGCTGTGTGAAAAGAAAACCCGAAGTTGACAATTAAAAAAAACAAGTTCATAGATAAAGGCATACGCAGAATATATATATATATATATATATATATATATATATATATATTATATATATATATATATTCAAAGGTGTGACTGCTACAAGATAAAAACGTAGGAACTTTCTTTAGGTGCGCATGTGTTTGGAATGTTTCAAGATTAGAATAAAAACTGTCTTCTTGCCGCGACATTTGACCAGCGTGAAACTAATTAAAACTGACAATGACGCAGATAAAGGAACTCTGGAGTCCAACAAGGAGATACATTAGCACCATTCTTAGTGATGTTTTGCCTACACTACCTACTTCGAACGTCATTAGATCTAATGAAAGAAAACGGCTTCTCGATAAAAAAAAAAATATTTAAAAATTTACAAAAAGCTAAAAAGCGGGCGATAACCTGCAGAATCTATTACAGATGAAGATTACGCAGATGATCTAGCACTTCCAAAAATACACCTGTACAAGTCGAATTACTGCTGCATAGCCTAGAGAAAACAGCGAGAGGCATTGACCTCCATATGAACTCAGATAAAACAGAGTCCATGTGTTACAAATAAGATGGAGATATTTCCACACTTGACGGTGTCCCTGAAATCAGTAAAGCCGTTCATATACCTAGGTAGTAATATCTCATCTACCGAAAGCCATAGAATGCTAGACAGATTATCGATTCATATGGAAATCTGATATCTTTGATAAGATTAGTGAAAATTCGGACCATATGACCTTTAGGCACCCCTTTTTGATTTCGATTAAGAAAAGATATGTTTTTCATTTGCACCGTCAATATCCGGTTGTTTTAACAGACGATTTTTAGATTTTTTTTAAATTATAAAACTAACCCCTAACCCTAACCCCTAACCCTAACCCTTAGCCCTAACCCCTTACAAACAACCGGATATTGACGGTGTAAATGAAAAACATGCTCTTTTTTAATCGAGATCAAAGAGGGGTGCCTAAAGGTCATATGGTCCGAAAATTATAATATGCAGCCCTCAACAAGCACAAGCGCTGCCCCCAAGCAGACTTCACTCTCATACGGCGCTTTTAATGTACCCCAGGTTTTTTATAAAGGAGGAGGCTAAGTCAGTCAATGAAAGCGAGTGAGTCTTTACTCTGGCCTTCACCTGCTTTCAATCAGCACATGGCTATAATTGAAATAATTGTAAAAGACTTGTACGTTTTATTATTTGAACTCGGTCAGTAATAGCCTCTTTTCTTTTCTTTTTAACAAAAATGATTTTTTTAGATATGTATATATTGGCTTTATTTGATAATAAAGAAATTAATGATAGCAATCATCACTTTATTCTGTTAATGTAGAAGAAGGATTAAAAGACTTGGTTGTCATGTGCAGCCCTCATGACATATATATGTAATCCATGTGGACCTCGGGGGCTACTCAGTTTGACATTCCTGATATAGGTGCTCGGTCGACATGACCAGCCGATTGATCTGATCGAGCCTCTCCGACCGCCCATCTAGACCAAGTAAGGCCCGAAATCGAGTATTGCATGCCATGTGATCACTCAAACACAGGCCACAGACCGCCCAGCCACCATAATCCTGTCCTCAGATATTACTGGTCGCCACTCGTGACCAACAGTGGATGCTATAGAGGTGAGGAATCTTATCCTTATATGTAGATGTGCAATTGGTGTATTATACAGTCACAGCCAAAAGGGCGGTTTTGGATATTACGGGTTTTACAAGTACATAACAGTTAATAAATGCCTCTCAATTGCTTCCCTCACTTTAAATTTAAGTCTTCTTTTATGTGATTAGATACAAGTACATACAATCCTCACCAATCACTGATATAATCCCAGACCACCCGAGGTGTTCCATCCCATTTACTTACCGAATAAAAGATTTACTTTAAATTCGCTGAAAAGGTTGGAGCGTGGAGTTGTTATCCCATTTACTTCTTTTCTAGACTCTGGGAACTCTGGAACCTACTACTTCCATTATTATTATTATTATTATTATTATTATTATTATTATTATTCTAAAGGAGAGTAGAAAGAAGGCGACAATAAAGAAAGGAAGCGATATAATTTGATCTCGTTAAAATGTTGTCGCTTTTTAGCTATTTCACTAAACGAAAACGAGGCTATTGTAGAGTGTGGCTCAATTACTTGACATATTCATGAAAATTGCGACGATTCTTTGTTTTCGGGGAGGGGGGTCCTAGTGAATTTGATATCTTTTTAAAAATAGTTAGGCTGGTCGGATAAAAACAAGGGATGGGAAATGAAAGAATAAGCCAAGTATTGTTTAGGGAAATGATAAAAATAAATAATAAAAGAAGAGGCGAGAAGGAAAGGACAAAGAAAAGGATAGAAGGAAAGGATCGAAAGACTCAAAGAGGAAACAGTGTAGAAAGAAAGGAAATGCAATGTAGAAAGAAAGAAACAAACAAACAAACAAACAGTTTTTTAAAAAGAAAAAAAAAGAAATAACCACAGTAAAAAGGAAAGAAAGAAGCTATTTAGAAAGAAAGAAATAAAGAATGAAAGAAAGAAAGAAAGAAAGAAAGAAAGAAAGAATAGAAATAAAAAATCGGTTTTAAAATAACGATAGAATCAGTTTATAAATAAGACAGAAGCAATTTCGAAAGAAAGAAAGAAGGAAGGAAAGAAAGAAAGAAAATAGGACGACAAAAAAGAATGGAAAATGCAATTTAGAAAGAAAGAAAGAAAGAAAGAAAGAAAGAAAGAAGCATTTTAAAAAGAAAGAAAGAAAGAAAGAAAGAATCGGTTTAAAAAGAAAGAAAGTACGCGTTCATCAAGCATGAAAGAAGATAAGAAAGATTCAGTTTAAATGGAAAGAAAGAAAGAAAGAAAGAAAAGAAAGAAAAAAAAGAAAAAAAAAGAAAGAAGAAAGAAAGAAAGAAAAAAGAAAGAAAGAAAGAAAGAAAGAAAGAAGAAAAGAAAAGAAAGAAAGAAAGAAAGAAAGAAAAGATGGACCGTGACAAAAAAAATAAATTGAAATCCAAAAGTAAAGTAAAAGTAAATCTCCAAATGCCAAAACTTTTTTGAAACAAAACAAAAATAAAAACAAATGGACAAAAGTGAAAAGGAGATTTGTGCAAAATAAACAAAATCGTTTATTGGGTAAAATACATACAGACGGGCACTTGGCAATCGAAATTGATGAGAAAAATGTAAATGAAATGACACAAAGAGAAAGGCAAAGAGAAAGGGGGAAAAAAGAAAATAGATTAAGTAGATTGTAAAAGAATGAGTGAATTAAAGAAAGGAATGAAGAAAGGAATGAAGAAAGGTAGATAGAAAGAGAGAAAGAGAGAAAGAGAGATAGTAATAAAATAAAAATAAAGATAAAGGTAACTACAACGAACGAGAAAGAAAAAAAAGAGATATAAATCTAAACAATGAACAAACGAAATTTCTCTCAACCTCAAGTGTTGCTATTTGATCGACTTCAGGTGGACAATCCTAAAAGCTATTTACCTAATCTCGTTACCGGATCTTCGCCAATGAAAACCGCCAATCCACTTGATTATTATTATTATTATTATTATTATTATTATTATTAGTTTTTCACATCAGCTTTAGCTGATGGCCTTTCACTGGAGTCTGAGTGGTAACAAGTCTCCTCAGGTTTCCAGGACTCTTCTGAGTATTCTGGCAGATTGCAACAGTGCAGTATTCTGGATGGTCTCGATTCTCCCTCTTGTTGCATACCCTTCTCTTACTTCTTACTTCTAGTCGTCTTTTTTTCTGGCCGGCTTTGGTTCTATCTTCTAACATCTTGGTCTGGGTCTGGAATCTTCTAAGGTCTGGACTTTCTTGGGGACTTCGGGTCTGGTTTCTGTTAGGGATTTCTCCTTATCAGATTAGTTTTTAGGTAATAAACACAAGACTTCGATTTACTTTGATGTCACTTTATTTTCAATCCCCAACCCAGACATCTGCGCATCCCACGAGCTCGGCTCCTACATTCTAACTCCTGAGTTACTTACTATCCTTAAACCGGAAGACAGGGTCTTCCATGCCTTCCGGTTTACGATTCATCCCCGGAAGGCAAGGTGAGAGTGAGGTCAAGCGCCGTCACTCACTCTCAAGGCCATCAGCTGCACTAATCGCCATTATGTTTCTATACTACCTTATATAAGTATTAGGGATCTAATAATTATATAACACTCTGATTTCCATATTTTCCAAACTTTTTTCCAATCTTTTTGGGACCGTTCCAAGTGCACCAACTACAATTGGTATAACTTTGACTTTATTATTAATTTTATTATTATTATTATTATTATTATTATTATTATTAGTGGGCTTTCATTGAAGTTTGAGAGACAAGTCTCCACATGTCTACAGGACTCTCCTGAATATTTCAGCCGATTTCAACAATGCTGTTGTCTGGATAGTCCCAATTCTTCCTCTGATTTTCCATTCCTCTAGTCTGTTTTCTAAACTTTTTTTTTGGGGGGGGGGTCCAAGTGCACCAATAACAATTGGTATCACTCTTACCCTCATATTCAATTATAAGCGACTCAGCTTCTCTCGTAAGAACCTCTTAAGATCTCTTCTACCTTTTTTTCTTGATACAGATAGTCTGCCTCTATCAATCTCTCGAATCTAATGCCTTGTGCATAGTCTTCAATTTTATTGTCTTTTGGTCTATCTATCAATCTATTATTATTATTATTATTATTATAATCCTTGTGAGTTTTTCACACCAGCGTTAACTGGTGTTTTTTCACAGGGGTCTTAGCGACAACAAGTCTCTTCAGGTCTCCAGGACTCTTCTGAGTATGCTAGCCGATATTAACAATGTTATGGTCAGGATGGTCTCGATCCTTCCTTTTGTGGATGTTGGAGACTTTTGTAATATAAGGTATGTAGAGGTCCACCACTTAAACTTATAGACTCTTCGTGGGCGCGTCGATTAAAGTCAGCCAATCAACAGCTCGAATACGTGGTTAGTTAACTATTTAATCGCCGATCTTAAAAGTTGTTCATTTGCACGTATTCGACAAGGACTTTGCTCAACCAAAGGATTCTACCCAACACTAAGGGACACCAGGGAACAACCAAAGGATTCTACCCAACACAAAGGAACACCGAGGAACAACCAAAGGATTATTCACTAAAGATCAGCCTCTGCTTAACACAAAGGATCTCCACTGTAATGTGTTCTCACTTGAAACCTAAAAATGGCCACAAAAATCGTAACATTGGACCCTTTCAAGGGCACCAACTGCAATTGATACCAATTTTACTCTCATGTCCAACAGCCTTTTGTGGCTCTCTGGCAAGATCTAAGTAGTTGTCTATCTTTTTGTTTTCATTTACATTCTGTTATCCGCTGTAATGGCAAAATCCACTAGTTTATGTATACACCATAATGAAAGTTTACTTTCTTGCACAGTTACCAGTGAATTATCCTTTCCGTTTAACTTTTCATTTCTATCAGTACATAACCCATAGTTACTAATCTCCTGCACATTATCTATTTTTGCTTTGGCATAATTAATTCTTATGATTATGATTATTTCACATTTATTGAATTTTACACAATAGCATTGGCCGTTGGTCATTCACAAGAAAAGAAAAAATCTCCTCAGGTTTTCAGGAATCTTCCTTAGTACTCTAGCCAATTTTTCCTGATTTCCAATTCCTCCAGTCAGTTTTCCAAACCCTTGGGACCGTTCCAGGTGCACCAACTACAATTGGTATCACCCTCATGTTCCACAGTTTTTTCAGTTCTCTGGCAAAGTGATAGTATTTGTCTATCTTTCTGTGGTCCACCAGAAAGGCAAATCTACTAGATGACAAGTCCTTTCTAGCTGTAATAAGGAGATCCATTTTAGTTTTTATGTTGTAGGTGCGTGGTGTAATGGTTAGAGTCGTGGGATCTTATTTTATAAGACTGATTCTGATTTTTCCATATACCATTTTGTAATATGGTCAAAGTTTAATTTCTTGCACAATTTCCCACTCAGCCGTGCCTGGTCTTGTACTCTCTTTGAGATAATTTGCTGCATTAGCTTATTATGCTCTTAACCATTTCATTTCTATTTCCACACATCTTACAATTGATATTCTGTTGCGCCTTATCTATTTTTGTTTTAATATATTTATTATTATTATTATTATTATTATTATTATTATTATTATTATAGTTTTTCACACTAGTAGTAACTGGTAGCCTTAACTGAAGCCTAAGTGACAGCAAGCCTATTTAGCTCTCTAAGAATCTCCTAAGTCTCAATAGTGGTGAGATCTGAACAGTCTCAACCTTTCTCCGGATTTTCAGTTTCCTTTCTCGATTTTACTGCTTCTTAGAGAGTTTTTTTTTTTCAGGTGCTCCGACCAATGTCCGGTATTCTCGTCGTGATTTTGTAATCACGTTTTTTTTTTCATAAAATCCCAGAAGATTGGTTTGTGCATGTAATATTGGAATGTATGGTATTATTATTTTACTCATTCCGAGTTTTTCACACAAGTTTGGTGACTCTTCACTGAAATCTGAATGACAAGTCTTCTCAGGTCTCCAGGGATCTTCTAAATTGTGGTGGACTAGCCAAGCTTACCTTTCATAAAGAGTGAATGCGCTGGTCCAGGACTATTTATACACTTGTTTTAGAACATCGGAGTAATCGCTTAGCTTGCTTCAGAGCGCTTCGGCCTCTAGAATGGCTTGGTAATGAAATTAACAGCGTCGATCCCAGGGGGCTATCCCCCCCAGGCAATACCTGTCCCCTTGATTTAAAGGGTCAGGGCTGGGTTTATTGCCCAGCACCTGAGGCACCCCCTTGAGGAGGAATGCCGAAGGGATTGACACAATTTTTGTTCTTTCCCACCCATGAGCTTTGGCTTGTGGGTGGGCCCATATAAAAATGTCCTTGTGTCATGCCCTCATAAGTGGGATGAGAGGCAAATACTCTGAGACTGCGAAGATTACGGAACTATTACGCGAACCGTCTACCTCGATGTTTTAGCACTCTGTTGCGAGTTAATATATGTTTAGCGCAAACTGTACTTGAATGTACTAGTATACTGAATACTGTATGATCCAGTATACAACATAAATAGTCAATGTCTATAATGCTGTCGTCCAGACGCTCTCGATTCATCGTCGGATCTCCATTTCCCCCCAGACTATTTTCCAGGATTCGGAGACCTTTCCAAGAGCATCAACTTTAATTTGTATCATATTCATCTTCCACAACTCTAGCCTCTCTTCCTTTTCACTTTCTTTTGAAGTTTTCTCTGTAATCTACTGGAACGGCAAATACACTTGAAATGTTCTTTTCTTCTTCTTAATTCATAATAGCTTTCGTCTTTTGGTCGGGATTTGGTGATCCTTTTGGACGTCAAAGTTCAATAAAAAAATTCATAGGTCTCATTTTTTTAAGACAAGTTCTGATTTGTGCAGATACCATTTGTCGGCGAGGTCAAATGTTTAATCGGTTTCACAATTCTTGATGGATCACCCCCTTCTCAGTCATGCCTTCCTCTAGTATTCCTTCTGTGCCCGTTTGCTGCATTAACCTATGTTATTAACTGGGAATGGTATGAATCCAACTACTCTCCCTCCAGCTATGGGTAAATAGTAGGGCAACTATTGCTTAGGCAACCAGTTTAGGAGAAGGAAAACTCTTAATTCAAACCTGTTAAACTCCACTTGGGGGTGGTCACTACTAGAATAGTCTCTGTCCTAATTAGTGATCTATTTCACTGACTAATGAGTATTAACAAAGTAAAGGTCTCAAACTATTATGTTGTATGGAAAATAATGGCCAGTTTTACATTTAAATATCAAATAAAAATGGCCATTATTATTTCAAACTTAACGCGTTTTCTTTTTATATCTCCCAATTACTTTTGCAGCCTTATATTTTACAATTGACAAATTACTGCAATAAACTTGAATGAGTTGAAATTCTTTCACAAATATTTGTAATGGAGATAGCATGAATGGTATAAAAGTTATGATCATAAGAAAGGAAAGCTAAGTGCAAATTCTGGACAAGTCTGTTTCTGTTTCATTTTATGCCATTGCGAGTGCATTGCAGGTGTCTAATGGATATTGTTGGTTTCTTTGATTCTTGAGTTTCGAACAAATCCTGAAAGCAACACAACAAAAAGAAAGCTGTTCGGCCACTTACCTTCCATCTCACAAACCATTCAAGTAAGACAAGACATGCTGGACACTAACTGAGGAAGTAAGGATTAATTAGCAACGTTCTCGTATGGACTCCTGCACATGGACACACCAGTGTTTGCCGACCACCAAACACTTCAACAATAAACTCTATGTGGTCAATGAATATTGTCTAAAGGACCAAAGGTGATGGCCGATAGAAACGGATGCTGAGAGAAAAATGAATCCATGCAGTCGGTACGCCATGATATATATATATATATATATATATATATATATGTATGTATATATATATATATATATGTGTGTGTGTGTGTATGTGTGTGTGTTTATGTGTATGTGTGTGTGCGCGTGCGCGTGTGTGTGTGCGTGCGTGCGTGCGTGCGTGTGTATGTATATATAAAAGAATAAATATATTATTTAATATTTATTGCATTGAGGTCATTACCTGACATTGGGTGCCATACCTTCCACTATTCATTTGACAGAAATAAGGTACCCTTTATATATATATATATATATATATATATATATATATATATATATATATATATATGTGTGTGTGTGTGTGTGTGTGTGTGTGTGTGTGTGTATCTTTGAAAGTAAGGAAAAATTTAACACCGTTATTCCATAATAAATTTATTTCGACTAAAATTGGGGCCTTTATAAATCTAAGTTGATTTAACAAAGCTCCAAAATCAAGTCTCATCAGATGGATAAACATCAATAATTTGTGTGTCTTAGAAATCACATATAGAATCATCCCTTACTACCAAGTTTTGGATACCTCACATCTCTTTCTCTCTCTCTCTCTCTCTCTCTCTCTATATATATATATATATATATATATATATATATATATATATATATAAGGTACCATGATTAATATATATGCTCTCCAACCCTGGTGGGTTGAGCATTTTGGAGGGGAATTTTCGCCGACTATACTTAAAAGCAACGCTCTCCTATAAAGTGGATGGACCGCTCTCTGGTGGCCTTTACATACATACATGTGCATATATTTATCAGTTTAAATCCCCGTCCCACTCTGTATGTGCTGATAGTCGAGTGGTTAAGAAGCTTGACTGATGATAAATCGATCGGGTTTCCATTACGACTGGAGACAGCCAGCTAATGTCTAGCCACAGTGAAGAGACGCGATACGTCGAAACACGATGTCTGTGGATGACGACACACATATTAGTATATCAGAGTTTGATCACTACCGAAAGGGATGAAACTCAGGCCCACAGAATTACTCCCATACAATAAATAAGTAGATAAATAATATATTTATTTATTTTTACAAATATAATAACTTTATGCCTGATATCGAGCAGTCCACAAATAATACCGCAAAAATATGGTCGACCACTCACTCACCAAGTTAGCTTGTGATAACTATATATATATATGTATATATATATAAAAAAATGTTGTTCTGGTTCCAACGGGAGAAAATGTAATATTTTATAAAGAAATAAAAAAAAAAAAGGTCCGCAAAATGTATCGTTCTCAGAAAAAATGTTTTATTCTTTTTATTTCACATACGCAACACGTGTTTCAGATATTCTGGTATCTTCTTCAGGCTTTGATCAATACATATATTGATATACATATATATATATATACACATATACATACATATATATATACATAGGTTATACGTGTTTCTGTAATTTTTCTGTTAAAATATATATATATATATATATATATATATATCAGATTACATTTTTTGAATTTCTCAAACTATTAACCTGTTCCTACGTCAAATGACCCTCTCTCTCTCTCTCTCTCTCTCTCTCTCTCTCTCTCTCTCTCTCTCTCTCTCTCTCTAACCCATATATTTGTTATTAATCTCTCAGCATTTTCTTCTTTTTTTTTTACCCCTTTCTCTTCCATTTCTGTTTCTCTCGCCGTTTCGTTTTGTTTGTTTTTGTTTTTCTACTTCTTTGTCTCCTCTTTTTGTTTTTCCTTTTCGTACACGCGGCCTCTTTCTTATCGGGTGAAACGAATACAAGTAACACAATCATTTTAATGGCGCGATTTCGTGTTGAAGACCATGCCAGATGCCATACAACGTCGGATGGCCTGTCAGGCGACATAATGTCAAACTTACCGCTCTCATCGCACTCGACGAAGTCTCCATTCAACTTTTCTCACTCCCAGGTTCACTCCCTCTCACTCATCACCCACCATAGGCATTCATATACATATATATATATATTCATACACACACACACACACACATATATATATATATATATATATATATATATATATATATAAGTCATCCAAAGGCACCGTGTTTCGACGTCATCAGTGCAGCTAGACACAGCAACTACTTCTGACCAGGAGCGAAACCCGACTGAGTTTTCATCAGCTCGGTTCCCTAATTCTCGGCCGTCGACAGCTGCCATTAAGGAGCGGTGTTTTAACTGATAAATACATACATCGGTGTATATATCTTACGATCACCAGAGAGATCAAATTTCTAAATAAAAGACGATCATTGGTTTATTACTCTCTCTCTCTCTCTCTCTCTATATATATATATATATATATATATATATATATATAAAGAGAGACAAAGACAGAGAGAGAGAGAGAGAGAGAGAGAGAGAGAGAGAGAGTTGTATAAATAGTTTTTTTTCTCTATAACTATTAATGCTTTATATTTTATGAAATGCATTGAGCACATTTTGGAGTTCTCCTGAAGAAGCTACACCTTAAGCACCGATATACTGTGATAAAGAGAAAAAATATTTCTACAACTATTGATGCTCTATACTTTTACGAAACACAGTGACGGCTTTTTGCATTAACTACTAATGCTACTACAGTGAAAACATTGGAGTAGCAGTTAAAGAATATATAATATATATATATATATATATATATATATATATATATATAGTTGCAGAAATATTTTTCTCTATACCATGGTTTCGGTGCCCTAAACATTGAGCACTAAATCCATGGTAGAGAAACAAGTATTTCTACAGCTATTAAGGATCTATATTTTACGAAAAAAAATGTGCATTTTGTATTAACTACTAATGTTACTATAGTGAAAAGATGGGAGTACCAGTTGAAGAATATATATATATATATATATATATATATATATATATATATATATATATATATATATATTGTGGAGGCGCGTGGGCTAATGGTTAGAGTCGTAGAAAATGAACTCATCGATTCGAGTTTAATTTCTAGACGAAGCTGTTGGCATTTCACATAGCGCTAATACCATTGGGAAAGGTATGAATCTATATATTTCCCCTCCAGCTATGGGTTAAATATTAGGGCAGACTGGGCCCTTCAGCCTTGGGTAATAACCAGTCTAAGAGAGGGATAACTGAAATTCAAAATTCCCTCCAGCAATGGGTTAAATAGTAGGGCAGACTGGACCCTTCAGCCTTGGGTAGGTAACCAATCTAGGAGAGGGATAACTCTGAATTCAAAATTCCTCAGGTCGGTCGTTGATTGGCTTTGTGGCATTCCTTGATGCACCAATTCTTTCATATCGACTGTGCCAAAAAGTGTGGATGGTCCAACACAAACCTTCACCACTATAAACAAATCACTGTGTGGACGTTCATTGTATGAACACTCATACGTCGAAATCGACGGGAGAGTCCATCATATATATATATATATATGTGTGTGTGTGTGTGTGTGTGTGTCAAACCCTTGTTTACCAAAAACTTTCAAAGCACGAAGAATGATATTATCGGTAAAAATGTAGATAATCATGTTTCTCCCCTCACGCTTCCCCACACCGAAAAATGACTTTATTTTTTGTTTTATTAAAATTTCAACGTCTCTGTCCATTATTGTAAAGCATTCTAAGATAATGTTTTCAAAAAGCCAACACATAAGTCTCATTCCTACGACATAACATTAACAGATAAAAACGATGGAACTTTCTTCTCATGCATGTGGGGTTGAAACTTTTTGAGATAAGACTGGAGACTGATTCCTCGTCGGAACATCTGACCAGTTTAAGCTTAATTAATATTGACGGGAAGATAGATGAAAGAACCACACAAACACAAACACAAACACATGCACACACATAAACACATATTTTATATATATATATATATATATATATATAATATATATATATATATATAAGGTACCTTGACTTTTGTCATTTACGAGTTACGTCACCAGCATAACTTGACTTCCGAATGGTAACTTGACTATCCTTGAGAGGCGCTGGCATTGTAACGGTTATTATCTATCAAAATGGCGCACTTTTTTGTTTGTTTTTTAACGTTTTTAATGACATTTTTGTAATTAAAAAATTCATAGAACTTTTGTACTAAGTTTAAACTCTGTTCTTATTTATCACGAGTAGAATGCAACACAAGGTCAATTTTTAAGCGGGGTTTAACAGGTTTTTTCTTTCACCTTGACCGGTTACTATACCAAGGTTAAACAACACAGTCTGCCCTACTATTTACCCATAGATGAGGTAGAATACTTGGATGCATACCTTTTGCAAGGGCATTAGCGCTATGTGAAATGTAAACAGCCCTGTTCAGGATTTGAACTCTGATCACCGACTATATGACATGTGAATCAGGTGCTCTAAATATTTGCCCTTTTGCCAGACTAAGCTACGTTTTGTAAATACTGGTGTGTCTATGCCGTAACTGAAATAGAGATTTCAGTGGAGATCGGGTGAATAAATCCAGGATTCAAATTTTGTTTTTATAGTCAGGCAAGTTTTCTTCATATTATTTGTCTAATTTATTTTTAGATGAGGCTTGATAATTTGTATTATTGAGATTTTTCGGGTTGTTGTCGCCACAAATATAAGGGTTAAGTTAATTCGTGACAATCTTCTTGAGGTTGCAGGTTCAATCCTGACTAAGGGTGATAATGACATAGAATACTTAACCTTAACACAGTTTAACACTCGTACCCGGTCATGGTCAACAGAATGAGAACAGTCTACCCCCAGTGGATTGAATAAAGGGTTCGGTTCGAAGTTCCGTGAAGGCATCCGATTACGACAAGAAGGTTCCTGAGTTCCAAGAGAAAGTTCCCGAGTTCGATGAAAAACACCTGAAGAAAGCAGGAGGGCATATCGACCGAAACGTTGTGTGCATCATAATAAAGATGATGACAGTATTTCGAAAAATGCAAATAATAAAAGTCTTCTTCACTTCACATACTCTCTCTCTCTCTCTCTCTCTCTCTCTCTCTCTCTCTCTCTCTCTCTCTCTCTCTCTCTCTCTCTTTGGTTTTGTTTCATAATGCGTATATATATATACTTTATCGGTAATTGTTTCATCTGGACATACATACATACACACCAACTGTCCTTTATATAAGTATAGATTTATTTTATTTTGTTTAACCAATTGGTTAGCATAAATGAATTCAGTTAAAATATTCTTTAAAAAAATCTTTGTCTTCTGATCTTTTTAATCCTCGTGTGAAGCAAAAGGCGTTTCTTCTTTGAATAGAAATTGATCGAAGATTTTTTTGAAGATGAACTTTGTTTTTTTGCCATTTTGTCGGGAACGTGATCCGCCGTAAGATTGGGGCGATTAGTGAAGATGTGAAAAAGACGTGAAATAAGTGTGTTTGAATAAGAGAGATTACAAAAAAAAGGGAGAGAGAAAAGGTCATCGGGAGAATAAAGGGCTTTGTCGCCTTCTTGTTGGTGATATTATTCAAGATATAAAAAAAAGGAAAGAAAGGAACAGAAAAGAAAAGAAAAGAAAAGACAAGACAAGAAAGAAAAGAAAGAAAGAAAGAAAGAAAGAAAGAAAGAACAATTGATGAGTGGAAAAAGGAAGAAGGGAGCTGAAAAGGAAAAAAAGAACGATTGTAGAGTGGGAAAAGGACGAATAAAACTGAAAAGGAAAGAAAGAAAGAAAGAAAGAAAGAAAGAAAAACGATTGGGGAGTAGGAAAAGAAAGAAAAAGAAAAAAGAAAGAAAGAAAGAAAGAAAAAACGATTGGATAGAGTGAAAAAGACGAATGAACCTGAAAAGGAAAAAAGAAAGAAAAATTGGAGAGTGGGAAAAAAGAAAGAAAGAAAGAATGATTGGAGATTAGGGAAAAAAGAAGGAAGCTGAAAAAGATATGTATATATATATATATATATATATATACATATATATATATATGAATATACATACTTATAAACACACACACACACATATATATATATACATACTTATACACACACGCACACACACACACACACACACACATATATATATATATATATATAAGTGTGAAGAAAATGAGAAACACTGCGAATAGAATGTACGTGACAAAAAGTAAAAAACTTTCTTTTGTCAAAGGAAATTGGAGAACATAACTAAATATAAAATATCACAGAATGATGAGAAAACGATCGAATGAAAGAGTTTGTTCGTCTAGAAAAACGGTTAGCAAACAACGTAATAAAATAAACACAATCTATGAACGTGTTAGAAGGGATAGATACAAAAATACTGTCTCGTGTCATATTAAGACACGTTTACTAAAAAATAAAGGCAATATAGCTTAGAACTTGTGGTCTTGTGCCAGACTATGGCCGACTTAGTAAATACTTCAAAGGCATTAGATATTAGGGCTCATCACCTTGTGTCAGACCAAGGTCAGCTTACTAAATATTTAAAAAAGCATTAGATATTAGAACTCAGCACCTTGTGTCAGACTAAGGCCAGCTTATTAAATATAAAAATGCATTATATATCAGGGCTCATCACCTTGTGTCAGACTAAGGTTAACGTTGTAAATCTGAAATACCATTATAAATTATAACTTCTTATTGTCAGTCTAAGAATAACCTAGTAAATATCAGTGTTTATTATACTTAACTTAGTATGGCCTAAGATCAAACAAGTTTTGGAAGATTGTCTTATCTTTTAAGTTTGCAGCACCCACCTGCCACAAAATTTGCATACAAAATCCGTGCCATTGTTGCAGAGGAACAAAACAACTAAATCGGCAATTAGAATAGAATAGAAAATAAATATTTATTTACAGATAGATAGAATTACAACCAAATGCATGAATATTAATATATTACATCCATAAAAATTAATATTACATTCATGAAAAATTTGTATATTACATTCACGAAAAGGTAGTGTAATTACATTCATGAAAATTAGTATATTACATTTGTTAGGTGGAGCTCTCTAAGTAGTTTAACTAACGAGAAGTTCAAAAATAAAAAAACAACATTTCTAATAAAAATCAAATTAACTTAAATATCAATTTAATATGTGTAATATTTCAAATCACAAAAAAGAGATAGCAGCAATTACTGAATTGCAGTCTCAGAAGACTATATATTTCTCGTGCCTCTGAAGTTACAGCGCCTTCTGTGACTGAGAATGCCAATGTTTAAAAAAACAGCCCCGACAACAGATGTGAAAGATGTTCTTGAAGA
This sequence comes from Doryteuthis pealeii, assembly GCA_023376005.1. Taxonomy (NCBI): domain Eukaryota; kingdom Metazoa; phylum Mollusca; class Cephalopoda; order Myopsida; family Loliginidae; genus Doryteuthis; species Doryteuthis pealeii. Next base: position 92,779,553 of record CM042141.1, read on the forward strand.
TATTGGTGTGCCGGTGCTCTGTTGCCATCGCTTTCATCTGGACTTCTTGGTTTCATGTTGTTGCACAATGATATATAATCATAAGTAATTACGTAGGGCATACATTATCCAAGCTGCAAGAGCGGTTGCGTAACGGTTATGGTAGTAGGAAATTGTCTCAACGACCCGAGATCAAATCCTCGAAGAGGCCGTTTGCATTTCCCTTCGTGCTAATACCTTTGGGAAAGGTATGAATCCATATCCCCTTCTAGCAATGGATAAATAGTAGTAGGGGTGGGAAAATAAATACTTTTTCCTAAAAATTGAATAAGACAGGTGTTTTCTATGGCCATTTTTGCTGCTGATTACGATTCTGATGAGATCCTTGACCTAGGATGTCATTTTAGGTTGGTTCCGTGAGGATATTCAAAATGGCGTCTGGAAATCCTTGTTTTTGTTAAGGAAAAGGACAATATATGGCTTAATAAAGGTGCAATATATCTAATCATAGGTTTTTTTAGTCTCAGAATATGAAAATACATTCATTTTATTGATTTAACCAGTTCTAATTTCTTTATCATGTAAAGAAAATGAAAATTATAATAAGATTAGTGACATTTTTGCCCAGAGATATCACCAATTACACATGAAGTTCGCAACAGTTGACTTCGACACATAAGAATTTTCCATATAAGTAAGTCACTTGACACAGATTTGTCCTGATTTAGTTATCAAATCTAGCAAATTGGGATTCACATCTTAAGTTTGTGAGAGGTGCATACTGTAGTGCCCTCTGTCACCATTTTCATCTTGCTAGAAGTGTTTGACCCACTAAAAGTTTTTTCTTAACAACATCAATAACTTTCTCCATTACTGCAGCTTCCAGCTTTTCAATCCCATTTGGTTCACCCTCTTGTTTTACATCCTTTAATTCCTTGAGAACAATCAGTAGGGTGACTGGTATTTTTAGCATTCGTAAGGCAACTTGTCTAGGAGAAGGAAAAACTGAATTCAAAGGCAGGAGGCGTGGAGCTAACAATTCCATCCAATTAAAAAGCCAAATGTTACGAAACCGCGCCACCATAACAGATGTGGTGTGGCTGCGGCCAAAGGTTTCATTTCTTTTTTTATGGCATATCAGTCTTCCTGGGTTATTTTATGCCAAAACAATCCTCGTAGGAGAAAAGTAGTGGTATTATTTAATCAATAACTTGAGTGTTGAAATTGTTCATATCTTTCCCAAGTCCGAAAGTTGACGTAATAGAGCGACTGAATTTTGAGCTCGCTTACAAGATTTCACAGTTCAACACGTTAGCTACTACACCATAACGCCCCCTCCCTGTTTTATCTAGGACTTTTGCTAGTTTATGTCTAGTATTATCGATATTCGATGCTATGGGGTGTATGGAAATGTCAGCGTTTGGGTTAGGGTATCGATAGCATCCAAACTAAATCTCTTGCCAATGTATCTGTAGATCTAAGTTAAGTAGACACAGACACGTTATTTAGTAATTATATATAAATCCATAGGTGTGTTAGCAGGTGAGTTGGTATTAGAATGATCCTAAGTTGGACCTCTCTTCCAACAGCGGAATGTTACAGTTGTTCAGGTCCAAATTGAGAGCTCGATGTTCAATAGTATTGAACGGAGCAATATAATTGGTAAAGAAAAATTCTTAAAAATCGGCCATTTTGCGGGTATAGATCTATTTCTACCCACAGGTAGTTTCATCAGACCGCTAACTTTATTGAAAATGGTAAACATAAATTCATGGGCTTTGTATACATTTTAAAAATAATGTTAGCGGTCTGATGAAACTCATAGATATACACAGATATTTCTGGGTAGAAATACATCTGTAACCGCAAAATGGCCGATTTTAAGCGTTTTTCTTTACCAATATATATATATATATATATATATATATATATATATATATATATATGAGAGAGAAATGGGTAAACTCCGTCAAAATATAATAAAAAGTTGAGGAATAAAAGCAGATAAACACAAACAACTTCATTTAATTAACATTTTACCCGATGTATTAACGAGGCTTCATCAGAATTCTGATGAAGCCTCGTTTATAACATTAATTAAATAAGTTGTTTGTGTTTATCCGCTTTTATTGCTTAACTTTTAATCACACATACACACACGCACACATATATATATATATATATATATATATATATATATATATATAAGGTGTGTCAAAAAGTATCGAGATTTTTTGTTCTTTTTGACACACCTTGTATTCTGAAAAAAATAACGTTCCATTCATTGATTTTTTCAGAATACAAGTTGTGTCAAAAAAGTACCAAGTTTAAAGCTGTATTTACCGAGATAGAAATGAAGAATGAATGGAACGTTATTTTGTTCAGAATACAAGGTGTGTCAAAAAGTAGAAAAAAATCTCGATACATTTTTGACACACCTTGTATATCGTGACTAGAGTTCGAACTTGCTTACAACGTTAAGCCAATACGCCTAAGGAGTTTACAGTTTGCAGCTACATCATTCGAAATGAAAATTGCTGTTTAGTAAACGAGTGAAAATTACAGGTCTCATTACAAAGAGATACTGATTCACGTCAGGAACGGAGATGCGCTTTTTTGACAGAAGCAAACATTAGTGGTTTCAATCAAACCACTAATGTTTATTTCACTCATTAGCTAACTATGAATTATGTAACAACCTCATCCAATGGCACATTGGCTAACATTCTGGACTAAGATATCTTAGTAAGCAAGTTTGAACTCTAGCTGATTTGATACATTTACCTTGGGGCTAATAAAAAAACTAAAGTCATCGAGTTGCTTAATGTCAGTATCATTCATACAATGAGGGAGCCTATCCCCTTTTCACTTGTGCTAGACCAAGGAGATTATTTTAGCATCAGGGATTAAGTTCCACACCTATCATCGGCTCCTCACTTTACCCTACAGATCCCTGTGCTAGTCATATGCTGAGTTGGCATGGGCTGGTATCGAACTAGGAACCTTGTGATTCCTAGCCCAACGCTAGCGACTGAGCTTGAGCAGACCCTTGGGAAAGTCACGCTATTAAGTTTACTTTCAGACTAGTACCCTTGGGATGAAGATATGAACCCCCTAACCCCCCAACTATGGGTTAAATAATACTACTACTGTTCTTCTACAAGGATGGCTTTAATATTAAATAACCATGAAGGTTGATATGCCCTTAAACAAGAAACCAAATCAGAGTGCGAGGAGACATTGAACCTGTCCTGTGTGACGGCCATGAATCTTTCTTGTATTATGGCCACTACAGCACTCTCTATTTTCTCCCGATATATATCTGTTACATAATTCATAGGTAGCTAATGAGTGAGAATCGAACTCCCTAATAATAAGCTGCTAGCCTAGCTCGATAATCATTTCACCACACGAGGGGCCCCAGAGCAACAGAAAGTAAGCATTTACCTCGGCTTTATTAAATTTGTTTCGCACAAGACCCGATGTATAGGGCACCCAGTGCTGTAGGGTTATTTTGTTAACCATTTCATCACGCGATGGGTCTCCGAGCAATATAAAGTAGACATTTACTAAGGCTTTGTAAAGCATTTAGAAAGCTCGTTTGGTAGAACACCCGAGATATAGGGCACCCGGTGAGAATCGAACTCTCAAACAATAGCCCTAACTCGTTAACCATTACCCCATGTGAGGGGCCCCAGAGCTATAGAAAGTAGACAATGAAAATAAACACGATCGAAAGGTCTCTCCAAAAACACCGGAAAAGAGATGGGTGAAGGAGGTGGAAGGGGGAAGTGTGAGGCGAAAATATTGTAGGAGGGTAGGAATAAGAGTGGGAGGCATGAGATGGAGGAAGTTGGGGTGGGGAAAGGAGATGCGGAGATATCGGAGGAGGAGCGCCTGCGGCACAAAAAAGGGGGGAGTTGAAAGGCCCTTTTTTTTTCAGGGGTGGGTAAAAGTAAATATTGACGGAAGTCTTCAAGTGTGTCAATAGACTAAACCGCTTTTAGGACAGGTGCGCGCTGAAAATGAGACGCAGAAGAGATAAAAAGGGTGGGCGGGAAGATCTTAGCGACTTTCGCTACTTACTCTCCAATTTTGGATCCTTACTCTCCATTTCTATTGATAACTCAACCCCCACCCACCCATTCTTCTCTCTTTTTCTCACTTCTCCCACTTACTCTCACTCCCTCTCTTTCCAATCACTGTTTTGTTTTTTGTTTTTTTGAGGGGGTTGTACCTGTTTCTATTTAATATCCACACGTTCTTACCAGCATCTTTTCTTTTTCTTTTTCCCCTCCTTTATTTCTATCACACTCTCTCCTCTGTCCCCCCTCTCCTTCTCTCTTGTAATCAGATTCTCCCGTTCATGTATTTGTCTCTCTTCTCTCATCTTTTCTTTTCTTTTGTTTCCTTCTCTCGCATTCTATTCTCTATTTTTTGCGCAATACTCTCTTTTTCTCTTTTATCTATCTATCTATCTATCTATCTATATATATATATATATATATATATATATATCTGAGGATTGTGTAAGCAAGAAACTAATAGTAACGAGATAATAATATTCATAATATAATATATTATTGATTGAAATACTGCTCCGCTATTTTAGCATTGAGCACCTTTATATGCCAATACCTTTCTCATTCATTCTTTATTAATTCTATATTGTATATTGTATATATATATATATATATATATATATATCATTTGAAACAACGTCACCTGAAGATTATTTGCACTTACGCATGCATGAAACCGAACGGTTGTGACTGTTCCTTTGTCATCAAATAAATAGATATGTAAAACCTTTATATATTTATTTTTTATATATATATATATATATATATATATATATATATATATATAGAGAGAGAGAGAGAGAGAGAGAGAGAGAGGGAGAGAGGAGAGAGAGAGAGAGGAGGAGAGAGAGAGAGAGAGAGTCTGTTTGTCTGTTTGTCTGTCAATGTATATTTTCTCTCCTTGATCGCTTATTGATCTATCCCATCCACTTCATTATCTGTCTATCCATCTATCTATCTATTTTTTCTTTTCTCTTTTTGTTTTACTATCTACCTATCTTTCTATCTGTCTCTCTTTCTGTCTGTCCGTCTATATGTTCTCTTATTTTTTGCGTAACGATCTATCTATCTATTTATCTATCTATCTTAATTTTCTTTTTCGCTTTATTATCTCTCTCTATGTATCTATGTTTCTTTTCTCTTCTTTTTTGGTTTGTTTTACTGTTTTCATTTTCACTTCTTTTTCGTTTTACTATCTATCTATCTATCTATCTATCTTGCTCGCTTTCTTTCTTTTCTCTTCTTTATCGATTTACAACATTTCTTTTAATCTCATTATTTGCTTTTGCTTCTTCGGTTTCTTATCAAGTTGAATTATGTTAGTAACTAAAATAATATCAAAATTTTCTCATATACGATGTATATTAAAAAAGATTCGAAGATTCAGCTGTATTTACCAATGACTGGGGTTAATACAATACTGCCCTTCTACAGAAGAATGGGACCCCTCAATGGGACCCCTCAATGGGACCCCTCAATGGGCCGCCAGTGGGCCTTAAGTGGCAACCCTTAAAGCCTGAGGATAGGCTCGTGTTGGCTGAGCGGTCTTTGACCAAGGTACTAAGTATTCCTATGACATTCAACGCCCCACTTTGACCCTTACTTGACCTAGACGGGCGGTCGGAGCGACCCAAACCGATCTGTTGGCTGGTCATGTCAATCCCTAGCAACTATATGATTGTCCCAACCGTATTCTCCAAATTGTTCTTATGGCAAACACCCAACACTTTTCATCCTATGGATGCTAGAAGGCGATGGTTGATGTTTTTGTGTGTGAGGGGGGTGATAGAGAGAAAATTGGGCAGTCTGAGTTCGAACGCAGCCAAGGGAATCAGGTTTCCGTCGGAGAAGAGGAGAGACAATATGAAATAACCAACGCTCAAATCAGCTTGCTAAAAGTTTGCCTTTCTCGCACCCCATTTCCCGAAAGGCAAAAAATATTATGACTGCATACCGACACACACAAGTAACTTGCAACCGTCACTCTCCCGCTTCTCACTCTCCCGCGTTGCACTTTATTTTATGAACAAATAACACTTAAAGTAGGAATCCCTTCTTGATAGCCCCACAAAGCTAATATACAATAAAACATGATCCTCGTCATCAAAAGTCAATAAGCTACCATAAAAGAAAATAAGTCAACTGAACAACGAGATGGAGTTCACATATTTGAGACGTGATTTCTGTTTTAAGCTGTTACTTTTGAATAAAATGATAATAAAAATGCCAGGTTTCAATACTGCATTGAAGATACTCATCATAGGAAGTATGAAGCAACAAAATCTACGAAAATATTTTGGATTTGCTTTTCCTTACATAGGCTCATTGCTCACAGAGAAGAATGCACGTTGATGCACAGACCTACCTATATAATACTAAAGTTCTCATTATTATATATATATATATATATATATATATATGTATATATATATATAATAAAGTAAGCCTAATGAGTCAGAGAATATCTACCTAGTTTTCTCATGATGGATCATCAGGATAATCATTAGCTCTACTATTTGTATTGAGCACTTTAGTATATTTAACTTAGGCTACACTTACAGTATTTTTCTTTTTATAGTAACATCTGATTTTTTTTCAGGAGATGCAGATGATTTGGTCTTTTCTTTTTATATATATATTTTTTTCCTCCATGCAAAAGTTTGTATTGTGTAATTACAAACTATAAAGACGGGAGTTTTTTTTATACTGTCGCAGTTTAGAAATAAGAATAAATTCATTATGTATATTAAAAAAAACAATTCAAGCGAATTTAACCAGAGGATGGTTTTCACTGAACAGATGGACTGGGAATTCCTCGTACATTTTTACGCCCTATTTTGTGGCTTGTCAAACACTAAGAAAACTTTTTACAACTTTCCAGAAACAATTTCTTTCACAAGAAATTTTCAATGTTGGAAATACAGAATGCTATATTTCTCTTAGGCGAGAAACTTTCAGTAATTAAGCGCCATTGACTTCGTTTTCACGCGATATATATATATATATATATATATATATATATATATATATATAATATATATATATATAGAGAGAGAGAGAGAGAGAGAGAGAGGGAGGGGGAGAGACAGAGAGACAGAGAGAGAGACAGAGACAGACAGACAGAGAAGTAAATCTTTTTTTAAATTCTTATCAAGCTAATACAATTATGGTTTGTGTTTCAACTTATTCAAATGTGTAGTCGTTTTTAGCATCGAAGAGAAGGATAATAAATCATATTAGTTAATTCCTGTTGATTCCATGTCCAGTCTCGCAGTCTGGGTTCTTTCGGTGAATTGCTTTGATCAACATTTTTAAAGCAATTTCCAGTTCAATTTACAAGTGAATGATGATTTTATTGGGTTTTCATTCGTGTTGAACATCATCTTTTAATCATATAAATGGAAGTATCAATATCATCATGGACCGCAATTAACTATGTAATTCCAATTTGAACCATTCACTCCTTCTTTATAGAAGTATCAGTATCATCATGGACCACAGTTGACAATGAAACAGTTAACTATGAAATGATAATTAGAATTATCCCCTCCTTAACTCTTAAAGTCCTATACCACCTCATTCCACCCGGATGGAAGTCTCATTCGTTTTCATAATCCACTCCAAACGATAGCCTTTATTTAAATATAATATTAAACATATTTAGAAATCTTTGATTTAAGGGAAATAATAGGTAACTTTAGATGCGAAGGTAATTTTTAGCCATTTTTTTATATATCCTTATAGGAATGCTCTGGACTTAGAAAATTCTCAACAGGATGTTAAAAGTTAAACAGAATCATCATGGGTCGCAGTTAACTATGAAATGCCACTCCTTCTCAAATAGATGCATCAATATCATCGTGGACCACAGTTAAGTAGGTAAGGCTTATTAGATTCCTTCAATTATTCATAAATAGAAGCATCAATATCATCATGGACCGCTGTTACAACTGTCATACAACAGGTTCAGAAGTTGTCTAGTATTTAATAAAAACTGCTCTAGACTTTTTGGTCTTGTGCCACACTTCGTTGCGAAAAGTCAATCCCTTACTGTACTCTCTCTCTCTCTCTCTCTCTCTCTCTCTCTCTCTCTCTCTCTCTCTCTCTACCACACACACACACACACACACACATACACACACGCACGTGTACACGCATACATACATGTGAACACACACACACGCACGAACACACGTACGCACGAACAAACATGCATGTGTACACGCACACACATACTCATACATGCGCGCGCACTCACACACACACACACACACACATGCACATAATCATTAACTGGCCAAGTCCCGGTTTCTCATAAGCCGGATGTGAAATTAGTTTACATTCAAAAAGGTTCAAAGGTTGGGGTCACCAATGTTAATAACGCGCTACGGCCGTTAAGTTGGCTATAATAAAGGGTGCAATAGATAAGAATAGATGAATGGAATGCAAGGAAATGGAATGTTGGGAAATAAGAGAGAGAGAGAGAGAGAGAAAGAAAGAGGAGAGGGGGTTCAATCTGAAGGAAGCGAGTCACTTGTGAAAGAAGAAAGGAACAGTGACTTTTATTGTAAACGAAGAAGAAACAATTTCCTTCAGCAAATGAAAAGCTTCGATTTTTTCTGCTTCATAAAAAGATGAACTGTAAGTAAATCCCGGGCATCTTCTTGTTACCGTTCAAACAAACACTGAATTCTTGATATAATCTCTGGGAAATATTTCTATGAACGTACACATTTACTTTGTCTGACACCATTTGCAATCTATAATTTTAAAACAATTTATATTTAGACACACACAGTATATATATATATATATATATATATATATATATATATATATATATATATATATATATATAATATTATTATTATTATTATTATTATTATTATTATTATTATTATACTAAAGCTGAGCGAATTAACTTTTGTCTCCTAAAAGCTTTTTTTACTGTTTAGTCTAATGACACGAAAATTATACTAAATTATTCCTTACTTTTCGGATTGAATTATGTTTGAAAATATTCCGTTTTAATTGGTTCTAATTAGTCGTAATTTGTAATTAATGTATCTCTTGATTACCTCCTCGTTATATAATGTTAGTTTCTCTAGGAGAGTAGAAAGAGATCGACGGGAAAATTTGAAATGTATTTATATAATTTCACAAGTAGCAACATGTAGTTTAAATTAGTTCAAACATTCCCTTTCTTAGAAAGCATACAAAACGGTTTTAATGTTTTGTCCGGCCGTATTTATTTATTCTTAAATTCTATTCGCTTTACAATCTCACTTTTCTTTTCCTTAATCTCAATGGAATGGGTGACCCAACGGTCACGTTTTGTCTAGTATATATATTATATATATATATATATATATATTCTTTTAGTCATATTTTATTAAAGATGACTGTCAAGTGTTTGGTGTTTGAGTTTTTAATTGACCTTTTCATGTTGGCGGGTGCGATGTCACACCTTTGGATGAATGTAGTTTAACAATTGACCGATATGACTGATGAATACACATACTTTTGACCATCTTTGTTCATGGAGTCAAAGATGAGATCAATGAATTCTTTGAATATTGTGACTTCCATACTTTCAAACCAGTACCCGTAGATTACGCATTCAAACATGACCATAGCTCCACGCGATGAACGTTCTTATATTATATATATATATATATATATATATATATATATATATATATGTGTGTGTGTGTGTGTGTGTGTGTGTGTGTGTGTGTGTGTTTTCGTAGTGGAGTCCATGTATGCATCTTTGTTGGTATATTTGGTGAGTCTAGTTCTCAGTGTGAATATATTATATTTGTATATATGTATTTCATATATTTCAGAATGCAAGGTGTGTCAAAAAGTACAAAAAACTCGATACTTTTTTGACACACCTTGTATACAGCTCTACTTGCCGACGGCATACGGTATTTTGATTTTATTTATCTCAGTTTTTTTCCACATCTGCTAATATATATATATATATATATATAATATATATATATATATATATATATATATATACAGGTGAAAGTAATACAATTTTAAAAAAGCAACACCTTCAGACTTTCAGAAATCAAAGGTTAACAAACAACACCATAGTTACCTTATTTTTTCTTTACACTTGCATAGTGATAGCCTTCAAAACTAACCACCAAACCAATGTATATATATATATATATATATATATGTGTGTGTGTGTGTGTGTGTGTGTGTGTGTGTGTGTGTGTGAAGAAAAAGTGGAAGTGAATCATTTTCTGTGATAAATTATTTTTCCTCAAATTAACAAAAGCCCTGATGAAGATCTATAGAAACAGATCGAAACACTGCAGCGTAGGCGAAATAAACATTACTCGTTTATAAACTTGTATTTTTTCACAATATTACACACACACACACACACCCATACACACATACATATATATATTTTTTTTTTTTGGAGGATATGTGCTTAATTGAAATCATACCTAATTTTGAAAATTAATTAGTTAATAATTAATGAATTTAGGCGGGCATATATGTTCAAATGTAAGGCTAAACAAATCGAGAAAATGTCAATCCCTGAATGTACATTTCGACCTATTAGGTCTCATCAGCAAGGTTATAGACATGGGAGACTGTTGTTTGTTTACTCACTCTCATACTGTCGTGTAGCAAGTCAATACAAAGTGGAATATAAATAAGTTTCAAAAACAAGCGAAGAATCTGAGAATGGCCAGCTAGTGTAACGGTTAGTGTCTTTGCCTGTCAGATTGGCAGTCGAGGTTTCGAGTCACACACGGAGCAGTCTCCCATGTCTATAACCTTGCTGATGAGACCTAATAGGTCGAAATGTACATTCAGGGATTGACATTTTCTCGATTTGTTTAGCCTTACATTTGAACATATATGCCCGCCTAAATTCATTAATCATTAACTAATATATATATATATATATATATATATATATATATATAGAGAGAGAGAGAGAGAGAGAGAGAGGGAGACAGGGAGACAGACAGACAGACATAGTGATGCTGTTCAGTAAAATAAAAGAGAAAGCTAAAACAAAAAGTAAAGAAACAAAGACACGTGAATTGCAGGTGTCTACATATTTAACTGATACTTTTTTTTATTCATATTTCTTTTTTCTTTTCCTTCTCATCATGTCTGTTTCGCCCGCCGTGCCCACAGAGCGATGAACTCCTCAAAAAAAGGGCGGAGAACCTAAATGCGTGCCACATTCTTGTGAAAGGATATGTAGACTTGGGTCGATGATTCTTATCAGAGAGCAATTGTTCGACTGCAGGTGTCCATAACGTACTGATGAATTCTTTTTATCTCCCTTACGCAAACACGTTTATATATTTGAAATGTGTGTGTATATAAGGTCCGGTATACCTTGATAGACAACAGTAGCTTCAAACGCAACAAAAATAGCACAACTATGCACGCACACGCACGCATGCGCACTCACATACATAAATACACACGGACACACGCACATACTTCCCTTTGCCCTTGATGAACTGAATATTCGTCGAATATCCAGTCTGACTTACTTTCCATCATGAATGCGAAGTATGAGGGCAACTCTGAAAATGATATCTCTTATTTATTTCCACAGAAAGAATAATAGATATTAGAACAACGCAGTTGGATTGAGCAAGTTTTCTGCTAGAAAACAGTATTTTACAACAGGGTCACCAGCATTAGCTATGCACTATCAGGATCTGAAAGATTCAACAGATTAAAAGATAATGTATTTATTAATACTCTGAGGTGATAGATATCATGATAAGAATATGTAGGAGAATATATATACATACTAGCAGGACCTGTGGATATACCACAGTATGACAATTAAATGATCATAACGTTTGATATGTTTACTTCAGAGATATTGCAAAATAGTTAAATATGTAAAAAGTATAAAAAAATCTTTATTCAACTCTCTTTCGCTCTTTTTTTTCTTTTTCCCCCTTCTTTTCATCTTTTCATTATGTTCCATTGAAACAGATTATTGTTATCGCTCCCGCGCGATCACCTTCTCTCTCTATCTTTCTCTTGCTCTCTTTCTTTATTCCTTTCTTTGCTATTATATTTTTTTCTGTGTAGTATGTCCTTCTTCTTCCCTTTTTTTCTTTATAATAAAAACTGAATAGTCAATTATTTAGCTGAGGTGACGATACTGACACTCATAAGAAATAAGAATTCGGCGGATAAGGAACACCAGTTAATCAGGATTTACATTTTTGCATTCTATTTTGGAGGATTTTGACAGGCTCATTTTTAACCAGAGGGTATTGCAAGATGATAACGGTCGTAATTTTAAAGAACACGAGTATTAATATATAGATTTTTCACAGTGATGAACAAGCACTGGCATATCGGGTTCATAAGAGAATCACTCCGGCAATAACGCCTCCCATTTATTTCCGGTCCAGTCGATGGGGCATATAATCGATTGTATCCGCTACAGAAGAGTAATTCATCCCCCGCCCCCGAAAAAGGGCTGTCTTGAATGTGATACTAAAATGGATCCAGTGGTGAGGCTCAAGTTCTGGAGATCTGTGTAGTATGGAGTTCCTCCTTCATTGTACGCTGCCTGTATCCCTTACTTAAGGATAAGATCTCACTCCAAAAAAGGGGGAGTCCTTGTTATGACCCTAAAGGAAACCTGGGTAGTGTAGAGTACCCCTTCATTGCCATTTCTCACAGGCCCGCTCACTGCTCGGAGCTTCAGAATTGGAACTTTACCATTAGATGCAGTTTAACGTCATACCAGGACACTAAAACCCTCAGCCACCGCCTTCTAGCACATACAGGATAAAAAGTTTTGGGGGTTGTTATAAAAGCAATAGGGTCTGGACAATTATATTGGTGCTAAGGCTTGACGTGGCCAGCCAATTGATAGGAGGGGATTTCTCCGACCGACCGCGTTCCCTAGGTAACGACCAAAGTGGATCATTGCATGTCACGGACTGCTCAGCCACCAGGATTCTGTCCTTAACCATTACGGGTCGCCACCTACGGCCAATAGGCGGCTCCGTTGGAAGGATTTTACCCCTCTGCTAGGATAGGCTAGTATTAGATAAACATGATAAAATGGGAGGCATTAGTTTTGGAGCAGCTATTTTTATGAGCATGCCATACAGGTTCGTGTGTATAGCTGATAAAAATGCGAAGACAATGTTAAAAATGATATGCATAGACTACGTACTACTAACGGCATTAGATCTCATGAAGAAATAAGGCTTCACGCTTAAAGAAAATGACCAGAAGCAGACGATATCCCGCCGAAACTATTACACATGTGAACTACACAGATGATCTAGTGCTTCTTGTTAATACACCTGTATAAGCTGAGTCACTTCTGCAAAGCGTAAAGTGTGGCGTACAGGTTCTTATTCATTGCTGATAAAAATACAAAGGCAGTAATGGCGAGCGTGTGAAAAATCCAGGATGCTGTTTAGTCTCAGACTCAGAGCACTATAGGAGGCGGTATGTTATGTAACGGTTATTGTCTTAGCAAATGGAATTAAGGAGCCGGGTTCAAATCTAAGCCGAGTGTCAAAAGTATTATCGGTTATACTTTCTATCTATTTCTTTGCTGTTTTGTGGATATATAAATACTCTTTTTCCTTTTATTTTTCGTCCGGAGTGACACACCAACGCTTGCTTCAAGCATACTGGAACCCCGACTTGAGGGCCGGGTAGGTCAGTATATAAGTAAATGTTCTTTTTAGCCTTGATTAGGCAACCAGTCTGGGAGAAGTGAAAATTCTGACTTCAAACCCGTTATATTTTCTTAATAATTGATCTTATGTCATACTCGGTCGCGGGAAGTTTGGGTGAGGATGATGGGTAAATACATACTTTCTCTTTTGTAGATATATAAATACCATCTTTCCTTTTTTCGGGTGTGACGCACATTAACGATAGCTACAAGCATATTAACCCCTGGATAATTTGTTCCTGCTGACTTTGTAGCAGGAGACTTCAACAACAAACCAGCATGTAGGATGAGACCTCAAGTCTCGCAGTTGTCAGTCCGATACACTATGCACTGAACCAAGTCCTCGTGTGCCTTTCATAGATACGTCTATGGTTAATTGTCAAATGAGGGCACTTTTTTCTAAGCAAATCTTTAATGTCAGCATTTTTCTCTCTCTTGGGTTACAACTTACCACTCCCTCCCTCCCCCCCATCATTCTGCAATCATCAAAAGTTTTTTCTTTCTTTCTTCTCCCCCAGGAGTTTTCGTGTGCTCCACCCCACGATTTTTTTCTGAAAACTTAGGATGTTCAATTCATCTCTTCCCATCTTTTTTTCTTTCCTTTTTTTGTCCGTGTTTGAGGACAAAGAGAAAGGAAGTACAATATATATATATGCATACGTTATATATATATATATATATATATATATATATATATATATATATATATCAATTCTCATTTTTTAGCCTCCCGTCTCCACTGTTTTAAAAGTCCCTTTTTTTCTTTCTGTTTTCCTAAGGTTTCTGAATGACAATACCTTACATGGGAGTCCTCTGAAAGAGACCCTATGCCAGTCCACATCCGGGGTGGGGGTAGAGTCGTTGACAAAATAAAAAAAAAATCAAATAAAAATTGCGGGTAGGACGAAACAGCAGCCAAAAAAAGTACTGATAAGCCGGAAGGGCGGGTAGAGTAAAGAAAAGGAAAGACACGGGTGGAGTCATTCAAAATCCACAAACTGGTATTTTATACCGGAAATAAATGTTTAAGTTCCGCTTCCTTTATTCTTTTCTTTTTAATTCTTTTTATTGATTTTACTTTATTTTGCTTTTTTTTCCCCACGAATCCTTTTCTCAACCCCAGAAGTTTCAAACTTCAGGAGTGACCTTTTTTATGCACTAACAGAGTATACAGAATTTATTTCATTATTTGTAGCCATTTTTTTAAATCAACTGATTCCAATATGGCCGTTTACGAGGCTAACGTAATGCAAACGGCGGACGATTCTTGTTTAAAAGAGTTAACGTTCTGAATTCAACACTCCGTCGTTGCCACAAGTTTGTATAAACAAAAAAAATCTTATTTCAACCAAAATTTCTCAGGGACTGTTCAAGTAGTTGTGGATTCTGTGGTATCAATATAATATAGATATAAACAATATATATAATATTATAATATAGATATAAACAATTCTTCTTCTTCTTCTTCTTCTTCTTCTTCTTCTTCTTCACTGCTAATATTTATTCGATAAAGCCAATATATTTTTATTAGTTTAGAAAGAATTCCTTATATTGTGATAAAAGTTGAGGCGCATGATGTAATGGTTACCGTCGTAGGAAATGGACACAGCGACAAGAGTTCAAATTCTGGACAAGTCTCTTTGCATTTTACATTGCGGTAATACCCTAGAAATAGATATGAATCCAACTATTCTCCCTCCAGCTATGGGTAAATAGTAGGACAGACTGGAATTTTAAACCTTGGTTAGCCAACTAGTCATAGAGAATGAAAACTCTGAATTCAAACCTGTTAAATTCCGCTTTAGAAATTGACATTGTGTCACATCCTTCTTGAGTGGAGGGGGTCGTAAATAAATAAATGTATATTACAAGGAACACTACAAACTTGGATTTATATATTACAGACTAGGATCACCAACTGGATTCTGTAAACAACAAACGAACGACTAAATCATTATAATGGCGATACGGATTCTAACGCATATCAACGCAGGAATGTTGATACATTCTTATTGATCTCTATCTGCGCTCATTATTAGCAATAATAATAATAATAATAATAGATGAGACTGTAAACCATGTACTATGCGAATGTAGCAAACTAGCACAACGGGAGTACACAACTAGACACGACTGGGTTGGGAAGGTGATCCACTGGGAATTATGCAAAAAAATTAAATTTTGACCATACAACAAAATGGTATATGCATAAACCAGAATCTGTTCTTGAGAACGAAACGCATAAAATTCTCTGGGACTTTGAAATAAAAACGGATCACCTTATCCCAGCAAGAAGACCAGACATAGTGTTGATAAAAAAAAAAAAGAACTTGTCAACTGGTAGATTTTGCAGTTCCAGCAGATCACAGGGTGAAGCTAAAGGAAAATGAAAAAAAAAAAGGACAAATATCTGGACCTTGCCAGAGAACTGAAAAAGTTATGGAATATGAAAGTCAAAGTGATACCAATTGTGGTTGGTGAACTTGGAACGGTCCCAAAAGATTGAAAAAGGTTTGGAATGTCTGGAAATCAGAGGAAGGATAGATACCATTCAGAACACTGCATTGCTGCAATCTACCAGAATACTCAGAAGAGTCCTGGAGATCTGAGGAGACTTGCTGTCACTCAGACTCCAGTGAAAGACCATCAGCTAATGCTGATATGAAAACTCAAAAGGAGTAAATATATATTATATATATATATATATATATATATATATATAATATATATATATATATATATATATATATATATATATACGGGGTGTGTCAAAAACTTACCGAGATTTTTTGTACTTTATGACACACTTTGTATTCTGAAAAAAATAACGTTCCATTCATTAATTACTTTCAGAATACAAGGTGTATAAAAAAAAGGTACCAATTTTAAAGCTGTATTTACCAAGATAGAAATGAAGAATGAATGGAACTTTTTTTTTCAGAATACAAGTGTGTCAAAAAGTACAAAAATCTCTAATTACTATTTCTGTTTTCTAGTTTTTGTTTTTGTTTTTTGGGTTTTTTTTCTTTTCAATGTTCTTTTTCATGCATTTATCGAGCCCTTGCATCGTCGTATCTACGCAACCCTCAATACTGAAGAGTCCTCTTCGATCTTCTTTTCTTGTCATCTAATCTGTCTATATCATTTCTCGAGTGTAAAGCCTTGTGTATTGTTATCAGTTTTTTTGTTCTTTGGACCATCTGTCGGAGTCTCTCCCCTTTATTATTATCATCATTATTATTATGGAGTTTTTCACACCTGCCGTAGCCAATGGTTCACTGGAGGTTGAGTGACAGCAAGTCTCCTCAGGTCTCCAGGACTCTTCTGAAAATTCTAGCCGATCTTAAATTTGCTGTAGTTTGGATGGTCTCGATTCTTCCTCTGATTTCCTATTCACCCAAATTCTTTTCCACACCTTTGGGGACTATTCTAAGGGTTCTAATTATAATTGGTACGACCTTTGCCTTCATGTTCCAACGTTTTCTCAGTTCTCTGGCAATGTCTAAGTATTTTATTATCTTTTCGCTTTCTTTCATTTTCCCTCGGTGGTCAGCCGGAACGGCAAAATCCACGAGATGACAGTTCTTTTCTTCTTGTTAATCAACACTAGGCCTGGTCTGCTGGTGGGGATTATTATTATTTCACTCCTTGTGAGTTTTTCACGCCAGCGTTAGCTGATGGTATTTCAATGGAGTCTGAGAGACAACAAGTCTCATCAGGTCTCCAGGACTCTTTTGAGTATTCTAGCTGATTGTAGCAATGCAGTCGTCTGGGTGGTTTCATTTCTTTCTCTGATTTCCAGATCCTTCAGTCTTTTTTTCAAGCTTTTTGGGGCCATTCCAAGTGCAATAACTACAATTGGTATCACTTTCACCCTCATATTCCACAGCCTTTTCAATTCTCTGGCAAGGTTCAGGTATTTGTCCATCTTCATCTTCACCCTGTGATTTGCTGGAATCGCAAAATCTACCAGTTGACAAGTTATTATTATTATTATTATTATTATTATTATTATTATTATTATAGTGAATCTTACTGTTATTATATGTATAAATTGCCACAGAGAAGTTTAGAGAAGGGGAAAACGTAGGGTTTATCTAGGCCGGATGATGAGGCCTATTGTCTAAACATCATTTGAGAAATGTACACGCTAAGATCTGTTGATATGACCACTTTGACCCGAGGTTGGATTATACCTTCTTTTTTTAACAGCAAATAGGTTAATTCGGGGCACAATGAATTAAATGCAAATTTATTATTAGATCCGTGACCAAAAGACCAAGTTTTATCTGAATAATACAATGCTTTAATGGTCACTGATATCGGTATCTAGGGTCCACTTCCTGTACGAGAGGACACCAATAATCTTCTTTGCACACACACGTTCACACACATATACATACACTCCATACGCACATGCATAGACGCAAAATAAACATACATACTAGATTTGTTAGCACTCGTGGTGTGACAGTAAGAGGCAAAATATTTATCCGCAGAACCTTACCGGAAACTTCAAATCCTGCAAAAGTTTGTTTGCACTTCAAATAGCACAAATACCTTTGGAAAATGTATTCATCTAACTATTCTCCGGTGGTTAGCGGTAGGATCACAGTGGTGGGTGAGCTGCTGTGAGCGTCCAAATGTAGGCAAAGAGCGTAACAAGCAGAAAATAAAGAAGAGGAAAAATTTAGTCACGTTGTTTTACGTATTTTTATCTGTGTTCTTGGCGCTATACGATTATACTATTTTTAAACATTTGTCTACCAAATTTTATTATGGGAATCCGTGCTGTTAGTGTGAACTGATGATGATATTAATATAGATTTATATTTAAAATTGTTTTTTTTTTTGTTTTGTTTTGTTTTTTGTTTTTGTTATTTTGCTTTTTGTTTTGTATTTTGTTTTTGTTGTTTTATCTATTCCATAAATAAGAAATTATACCATTAATTTAAGTAATGTAATATAATTTGTTTAAGGAATATTTTATGAAGTCAGAATATTCAGCTATAATTCTTTTTTAATGTTTTGTGTCTTATCTGTTATTAGTTTATTTACTACTAAATTGAAAACATAATTGAAGTATGCCAATTCGATAATTGATTCAAATTTAATTATATTTTGTTTTGTTTTGATTTTTTGTTTGTTTGATTTCGGGGGGGGGGTACTTTGCATTTTATTGTTTTTTAATTTTTTTGTTTTTTGTACCTTCTGCTTTTTTGTTTTGTTTTATTTTGTTTTGCTTTTTCTCTGCCCAGATCAATTCCTATTCAATAGGTGAGATTTTTCCTCAGCCTTTTCCCAAAATAAATCTATCGCCCAAAAAGCAATTATTCCTCTATTTATCAAAAGTGTTAAAAAAGGAATTTCAAGTCCTTTATTCGATGTTAAACTGACGACCGTGCGTCTTTTTCTGTGACAGGAGTTCCCGATTAAATTCCCAGGATTACTTTTAATCCGATTCACCCGCAGATGATGTCCAAGGGGGATTTATTTTGTGTCTGGGAGATTTTTTATAGGCGTTTTACACACGATTCACCCAAAGTGAAGCACGTATCCGTATTTATCAGTCACACGTTCTCAATCTCATAAGCAAATAGTGGATACGAGCTATTCAAACACTGACGTGAATAAACGGTACGCTCTCTCTCTCTCTCTCTCTCTCTCTCTCTCTCTCTCTCTCTCTCTCTCACGAACCAACTGCTATGAACTATTTTTCTCCTTGCGAGCTTCTCACACCAGCTTTCACTGGGGACTGTGTGACAGCATGTCTCCTCGGATCTCCATGACTCTTCTAGCTAGATATGTTCAACCTATCTAACACCGGTTTTGACCGGAAGTCCAGTGAGCTTCGGCCGCTGGACTTACAAGTTAACATCGTTGATCCCAGGAGGCCATCTCCCAAGGCAACACCTGCCTCCTTTATTTAAAGGGGCAAAGCTAGGTGTATTACCTAGTGCCTGAGGTGCCCCCCTTGAGGGGGAATGCCGACGGGATCAACGCTTTTTTGTGCCTACCACCCATGAGGTGGGCCCACATAAAAATGTATTTGTGTCACGGCCTCATAGCTGGGATGAGAGGCAAATACCTCCGGATATTCTAGCTGATTTTTGCAGTGCTTTGGTCTGAATGGTGTTTATTTTTCATTTGATCTTTAGTTCCTCCAGGAAAAATGGAAGAAGTTGCAGAATAAGAAAAAAAAAGAAGAAAAGAAGGTTGAATGGAAGACTAAGAAGAAGAAGAAGAAGAAGAAGAAGAAGAAGAAGAAGAAGAAGAAGAAGAAGAAGAAGAAGAAGAAGAAGAAGAAGAAGAAATAACAGTTTGGGGGGCTGTAGTAAAGAAAGAAAGAAAGAAGTAGATGGAAACGAGGGGCTAAAAGGAGAGGGTTGATGAGACACTATATATAAGAAGAAAGGGAAGAAGGAAGACAAAACAACAAGAAGTAGAGAGAAAGGAAAAGAAGTATGAGAAGAAAGAAAGGAAGAAAAAGAATAAATGAAAAGGGAAGAAGACGAATGAGAGGCTAAAAGGGGAGTAAATAGAGGAGACTATGAATAAGAACAAGAAGAAAGAAAAGAAGTAGAAGTATGAGAAAAAGAAGAAAGAAAAAGAAAGATGATGAGAGGAGGAATACGAGATGATTTGGCAGAGGAAACACTTTTATCCAGAACATTGAGAAAACGATTAAATGATGAGAAATCAGACTAACAAAAGATAAGAATAAAATAAAGGGTTGGTTTTTTTTATAATTGAGGAAATAAAAAATAAAAAAGATAACAAAAAAATAATAAAAATATTAAAGATAGAAATTTATTTTTTTTAAAAACCGTCCAACGATTTTCTTTTCTTTTGATTTCGGTAATCCTTAACTTTTTCCTCGTAAATTCCTACCATAAAATAAACTGAACCCTCATTTTATGTCCGTGTTTTTGCAATAAATGTTTTATTTTTCTTGCACCCATTATTTTACAATACTAAATATATTTTCTTTATTCTTTATTCTTTAACAAATAAAGAAAATATATTTAGTATTGTAAAATAACGGGTGCAAGAAAAATAAAACATTTATTGCAAAAACATGGACATAAAATGAGGGTTCAGTTTATTTTATGGTAGGAATTTACGAGGAAAAAGTTAAGGATTACCTTGATTTTTACCTTCTTTGTACTTGAACACGGACCCGGTGGTATTGCTGCATTCGGTAGCACCAATGGTCGGTCGGATCTTTCGCTTTCATCTGCCTCATTAGTATTCCAGTCACGTGACCATCTGCATTGACACAGTACGTCATTAGCAAATGAACGCACTCACTTGACCCTTTTCCATCTGCCGCTGTTCACGCACATAATGACTTTGTCTCTTATCGATCCGAGCACAAATGACACACGTTAAGTAAAAACAAATGTTTCAAAGGGTGAGCGGTTTTATTATCTTAACTAGCAGGACCTGTGCATATACCACATTATGATAATTTGATTATTACAACGTTTGATATGTTTACTTAAGAGCTATTGGTATTAGTTCAATATGTAAAAAGTATAATAATCTAAATTCTACTCTCTCTCTCTCTCTCTCTCTCTCTCTCTCTCTCTCTCTCTCTCTCTCTCTCTCTCTCTCTCTTTCATCTTTTCATTATGTTCGATTCAAACAGATTAGCGTTATCGCTTCAGCACGCTCACTCCCTTTCTGTCTTTCTTATATTTTTCTGTGTAGCATGTCCTTTTTCTTCCCTTTCTCTCTTTATAATAAAAACGGAATGGTCCATTATTTAGCTGAGGTGACGACACTCATAAGAAATAAGAATTCTGCGGATAAGAGAAAGCAGATAATCCGGATTTACATTTTTGCATTTCATTTTGGTCGATTTGGACGGTCTCAATTTTAACCAGAGGGTGTTGTAAGGTGATAACGGTCGGAAGATTAAGGAACAAGAGTATTAATATGTAGAAATTAAAAAAGAAAACAAGGAAAAATAAAAAATAAAAACTTCAATAATTTTTTTAAAAGAAAAATAAGAAAATAAGATTAACAGGTTTAGTTTTGTTTTATGGCATATCAAACTGTTTCGGGTCATTTAATGCCAAAAAACAAGTCATTTTAATAAAAGTTTCCATATTTCAATTTTTTAATGTCTTCAAATTGGCATAAATAAATTTCATTAACTTCATTTGGTTCAGGTTGGTTTGGGCGCTGCACAATACTTCGTGCGATCCTGAACAAATCGTGAAAACAACACCCCACAAGAAAGCAGCTGTATGGCCACTTACCTCCTATCACACAAACCGTTCGAGTGAAACGAACAAGACATGCTGGAGAAGCTAAGACGAACTCATAAGTGACGTTCTCCCGAGGAAGCCAGCATATGAAAATGCCAGTGCGGGTCGTCCAGCAAAGACTTACATTAACCAGCTCTGCGCAGACGCTGGAGGCTGTGCAGAGGACCTACCAGGGCCAATAAATGATAGGGACGGTAGCAAGAGATTGTCATGAATATCTGTGCTGCTAGCATTGTAATTGCTTTCCTATCATTAATAAATAATAACAAGTTTCTATGTTTTAAGTTCTTAATGTCTTCAAAATTGTATAAATAATTTTCAGTAACTTTATTTGGTTTGGTTCGGATTGGTTTGTTTAATCGTATAATAATCTGTGGGTTTTTAATGCCAAAAACTGGCAGAATGTGTGACAAAAGTTGACACTCAACCTCCATTTACTGGTGTAATTTTTGTAGATGTATTTCGTAGATGCATCTCATATACAATTCATAATTTCCGACGCATTTCTACTTTTCTCAAGAACGACATGAGACACTATGAATAAGAAGAAAGAAATCAACTGGTAATTATGAGTGTGTAAAAGAGGTTTACACTTTTAAAAAAAATCAAAAATCAAAGGATATACCGCAAAACTATTACAGATGCAGACTACACAGATGATCTAGCGATTCTTGCAAATACACCTGTTACATAATGAATAGGCATAGCTTATCATTTTTGTAAGGAAATCTAGTTTAGAATTTAAATTCCACCGTTAATGGAAAATCAACAATAGTATATATTGACAAGTCTTAACCCCAAAGTTGACCTGGATCGGGGTTCTGATTGGCTTATGTAGTCTCGTGACCAGGCGACTCCTGAAAAAGTAAGATTTAGAGTTTACTGAGAGTCGAGCTGAGATCCTTCAAAGCCGGATGTGTCTGTCCATCTGGGCTGCAACTGATTGGTTCTCCCTAATAAATGATTTTCTAAAACACTTTCTACTTAAAATCCATTAACTTCAAAAAGTTTTTTTTACATCACGTCAAAATCAGCTACCATACTTTCTAAATCGGAAGCCAGTTACAGACAGTTACTATATAAACATCTTTTAACAAGTATTAGTTACAAAATTAATAATCGTTTCACCCAGTTCTATTAGTATTGTTGTATAGCCCTTTGCTGAATCGGTTATATAAACGACGAGAGAGTTCTATTACTTCTTATGAGGGTTATGAGGAGATGGGGGGGGGGGGGCATTTGTATATGTCTCCCGCATATATTTCAGATATGAAGATATGAGATATGCTGATATGAGAGTATCCGTGGTTATACTCCCACATCCAAATTTACATCCAAATCTTACTTACTTGGAGTGGCTCGGCTGGTAACGTATTTCTGCTTCTTGTGTAGCTTGGACATTCTTCTAACTGGTCTGGTCTGACTTTAAGATGCTGGTCCACCATTAGCAGAGACAACACGAGGCTTACAGTTTCCATATTTATGATTCGAAAGAACCAAGATGGAACTCTAAAACAAGAAGAGAAACGACCCGATAAAGAGATACAAACCCCGACGAAAGAAAGTTCTGTTGTAGACCCCTTTTCTGTGTATATAAAGAGCGAGAGAGTTCCTCCATTATTTTCTTACTTGCTTGGGAGATGAGAGATATTCGTATATGTCTCCTGCATATTTCAAGTTTTTTTCTTATTTGAGTAGTATTTCTGTTTCTTGCGTAGCTGGGACATTCTTCTAACTGGTCGGGTCTGTTCTCTTCGTTTCTTCTAACTAGTCTTTATTAGTTCAAAGCAGAGACAGAACGAGGCTTATATTTCATGTGATCACATTTCTTTATCATTTTGAACCAGACTTATCAACCGCGACAGAGTCGAGCGGACACGATGCTGACATCAAAACGTTTTCGACATAAAATAGTCCAACAAACCAAACTAAACTAAACCAAATGTTCTAGGATTAAAGTCATCAGATGCAGTTTAGTATCATATATAGGAGAACAATATGAATGGGGTGTATCTTACGCCCCTACAGGGGGTGCAGTCGACGGATTTGAAGAGAAAAAGAGCTTCGATAGTAGATAGATAGATAGATAGATAGATAGATAGATATGAACAGACTGATAGATATATAGATAGATATGAACAGACTGATTGCTACATTGATACGAACAGATAGATAGATTGATAAATATTCACAGGCGGATAGATAGATAGATAGATAGATAGATAGATAGATAGGAATAGACTGGTAGATAGATAGATATGAACAGATAGATCGACAGATAAATATGAAGAGGCTGATAGTTAAATAGATAGATAGATGAATATATATATATATAGAGAGAGAGAGAGACAGACAGACAGACAGACAGAGGGAGAGAGAGAGTGAGAGATATGAACAGACTGATAGATAGATAGATATAAAAAGACTGATAGATAGATAGATAGATAGATAGATAGATACATACATACATACATACATACATACATAAATATGAAAAAATAGATAGGAACAGACAGATAAATAGGAAGAATGGGAAATATATGGATATTTTACAAACCTAATTAGAACCATTTGCAAATTCTTGCGTAAAATTTCTCCATTCATTTTTTCTTTTTCATCTTGGAGTTGAAAGTGTTGGTATGTCGTGGACATAAGAGACTTTCAAATACAATCGACCGTATATATTTCAACCAAAATTGGAAATAAAGACGTAACTTCCTGTCTGGAAGAGAGAAGCTTGCATACGTACAGCCATATATATATATATTATATATATATATATATGAAATATCAACATCAGTACGTTTATTTGCATATAGTCTTATCTATAAACAGATGAAAACACGAAAACGCATTGAAATAATTACATCCGGAAGAGCATTTATGAAACATACATATACATGTATTGTCTGTGCACATATATAGTTCTGAAAATATGTGTTAATAATTCTTCATAAAGTAAATATTTTTCCGCCTGATAGAGAGAAAAGACACTGTTGATGTCTATATACGTTAGCATATGCATAAATGTTTTTTAAATAGGCATAAATAGATGCATAATTTATATATCTATATATGTATGTATGTATGTATGTATGCATGTATGTATGTATGTATAAACCCTTGGTACCTAAATGTTCGAGTAATATGAATAGCGTGTGAACCAAATTCGGTACAGACGTTTGACTTCGAGCAATGAATAGATTCTTTGAAAAAAGAAAAGAAAAAATATTAGAATTACTTTGAAAGAAAAGATTTAAACTAAAGCTCTTTTTCATATCTATCTATCTATCTATCTATCTATCTATCAATCAGTCTGCTTATATATATCTATCTATCTATATCTATCTATCTATCTATCTATTATCTATCTATCTATCTATCTTCATCTATCAGTCTGCTTATATCTATCTATCTATCTATCTATCTAATCCCTGTTGGTGGTGCTTCAAATTCAACGACTGCATCCTAAATTTTCGTAATTGTCATTTTTATTGCCAAATTATACGATTTGGCAGTATATCAGACGTACTCCCCCTCCATATATATATATATATATATATATATATATATATATATATGAAACACGGTGTCTGTGGATGACTAAATATATACTCCCAACCCCTTGTTGGTTGAGCTCTCTGGGGGTTTCGATTGTTAGTCATGAATTAAGCTTAAATGGCAATGCTCTCCTATAAAAAAAACTTGATATCTAGTTGGCTATTAGAGATATACATGAACAAAAGAAAAGACCAAATCATCTGCACCTCCTGAAGATAATCAGATGGTACCAAAAGAAACAAATACTGTAAGGGTTGCCTAAGTTAAATATACTAAAGTGCTCAATACAATAAGTAGAGCTAATAGATAATAATAAAGTTTCATGTGGAGCACATAATTATCAGAATTATCCTGATGATCCGTTAGGTGAAACCTAGGTAGATATTCTCTGACTCATTAGGCTTACTTTACTATATATATATATATATATATATATAGAGAGAGAGAGAGAGAGAGAGAGAGAGACGGAGAGACAGAGAGACAGAGACAGACAGACAGACAGAGACAGTGAGATTAACAGCATGATATGTGTGTGTGTATACGTAGGGAATTAGATAAGTGATGAACAGACTGAGATAGATACATAGATAGATACATAGATAGGAGGAATAAGAGGAAATTAATCCGACATAGATAGATAGATAGATAGATAGATAGATAGATAGATAGATAGACGGTCTTTTCCTTTAAAAAAAGTTATTTATTAAAACTTCTGTAGTGTAATAGTGCAATTAGGTATAACATATACTCGTGGGGGGTATTTCGAATGAAAAAGAGGAAGAGATTAATAAAACAGAACAAGAGATACCGGGATGGGTAAAGTGCGCTGTGACGGTGGAACCACAAATTTCATGTTTGCCTCATTTCGTCTAAGTAACTTTTAACTCGATTGCTTGATTATGTACAAACTCAGAGTATTAAAATGCGATACAAGATACCCTAAGTTGTTTTTTTTCAACGTTTTCTATTATTATTATTATTATTATTATTAATGAGGTTAGTGAGTAAAGCAATACTTCAGATCCTAAAAAGGAATGACGTATCTAGACATTCTTTATGTAAATAGCGATAATGCACATCTGGGTTTACAAATTTCTCATTTATAACACGGAGTTTAATCTGTAAAAAGTTTAGACACTACTTACGATTCCATCAGTGAAGATTATTAATAATTAGTCTGGTTAGTAACTAAATAATCATGCCAGACATTGAAAGTGTAAGGTTAAATATCCTCTTTAGAGCTATTTGCACGGAATTTACATTCTGTTGTTAGTCAATTATTATGTTTTAGAATTATACGAGGATCATAGCCTAAATAAGGGAATGTTTTTTTTAAGTTTTTTTTTCATTCAAACAGAGTGCTCTAGGCATGAATAGAACTCTGTCATCAAATTTTTAGTCTTGTTTTGTTTGTTTTGTTTTTTTTGTTTTAACGGCATATCAACTCTTTTCGGGTCATTTAATACCGAGTCATTTTGATAAGTGATTTGTTTAACTTCGTATGTATTATTTTTTTTAGCTAAATTCTTTTTAATCAATTTTTTAAAACTCATTTCTTTTAACTCAGTTTTGTTTTTTAACTGAATTATTTTTTTAACTAAATCGTTCCTTTTTTACCCAAATTCTTTTCAATCTAATAGTTGACCCTCAGCCATCGCCTTCTAGCACATTTATGATAAACAAAAGTTGACTTGGTTGGTTGGTTGGTTGGTTGGTTTGTGAATTTTACAGGTTATTTTATACCAACATTTGTTTTTGTTTTATTCATTCTTGATGGATATTCAATTTTTTTAAATTGAAACTCAATTTTTAAAGACAATTTTAAAACTTATCTCTTGATCTATTTAACCTATAGATGGGACCCTAACAGGTACTACCACACCAGATCAGTGAACCTGGGACTAATGGTGATGAAGGGGTCCTCCACACTCCCCAGAGCTACGAAATCAGAACTTCCTCATTAGAGGCAGTTTAATGTCATACTCTAAACAATTTGTATGTTTGCCCTAAAAGCAATTGAAGAATACGGTCGGGACAATCATATAGGTGGTAGGGCTTGATATGACCAGCTGATTGATTGAGTGAGGTTTCTTTGACCGCTTGTCTAGCCCAAATCCAGACCGAAGTGGAGTTTTGCATGTCACAACAATAAAGTTCAATTATAAACAATGCTTCCTATTGTCAAATCCTTAAGTAAAATTTACCTTATTGAAAGATCATCGTATTTTTCGATTAATTTTAATTTCTATTAATTTTAATTTTTCTTTCATTGTTTAACTCACTTACTCTTGGCTCTTCAACGTTCTTTTAAAGTCCCCAATGTTACTTTCTTTACGTCGTGTGTTGAGTGTTATAGTGCAATAGGGTGGTTTCTGGACATAACACCGTGAAAATGAAGATATGGGAAAATAAACAAAGAAAAAAGAAGGCGGAAGAAAAATGTTTCCCTAAATTAAGTAGAAAGAGAAATAAATAAATAAAATAATGATAAGAAGTTTCTTTTTTTTTTTTCAAATAAAAAGTCTGGAAAAAAGAAAACGCAAAAGTTGAGAATGCTAATAAACAAATGAAATAAAAAATCATAAAGGAAAAGGGTTATAATAAGAGGAAGAAGTTAGACGAACAAAAACAAACAACGAATCATCTCCATAACAACCAGCTGGGCAGTGCTTAGCTGTTACAGGAAAATCTTGAAAGATAGGAGGGCCAATTTATCGAGGACATCCGGAAAATTATCTCTTTCTGTCTGTCTGTTTGTCTGTCTGTCTGTCTCTCTCTCTCTCTCTCTCTCTCTCTCTCTCTCTCTTCTCGCTCTCACACTCTCTCTCTCTCGCTCTCTCTCCCCCCCTTTCTCTCTCTCTCTCTCTCTCTCTCTCTCTCTATATATATATATATATATATATATATATATATATATATATACAAAAGGAAAAATAGAATTGCAACACTTAAGAACACTGCTTGTGAGTTGGGTAGAATATGTGTATTGGGAACTTTTGATACACCCCTTATTTCAGTACCTGTATTCGTATCTGTGATGATTTACTGAAATCCAACTGTATCACCTGTACATTCAATTTTAAGTATATATATATATATATATATATATATATATATATATATATAAACAAAAATAATTTTTTTAAATTTTCTGAGAACAAAATACATTTTGCGGACCTTCTTTTTTAATAAGATATTGAATTTTCTCCCGTTGGAACCAGAACATTATATATATATATATATATATATATATATATATATATATATATATATATTCTATTAAAAGAAGGTTTGCAAAAAGGATTATGTTTTTTTTTAATTTTTATTATTAATTTACATATGCGACACGTGTTTCAGATCTGAAAATGAATGAAAATATTAACAGAATTCATCTTTTCAGGTTTCATAGGATTTTTTTGTTTATTTTGTTTTACGGCATATCAACCTCAGTGGGTCAATTTAATGCCGACAAAGTCTTGAAATCCATTCTTGATGGATACTTAACTTTTATAAACACATTTTTCTATTCAACTCATTGATGGGACCCTTACAGGCACAACCACTCCGGGTCAGAGAGTTTAACGTCATTCCCAGGACATGAAGACCCTCAGCTACCGCCTTCTAGCACCCATATGATAAGGGTTGGGGTGTGCCATAAAGGCAATAGGGTTGGAGCAATCATATAGGTGCTAGGGCTTTGACGTGACGATTGACCCGAGGGGACGTCTCCGACCGCCCGTCTAGCACAAGCAAAGACCTAAATGGAGTGTTGCATGTCGTGGACTACTCAGCCACCTGTGTTCCATCCTTAAGCATCACGGGTCGCCAGACACGGCCAAAAATTGTAAATTGTCACTTATTTTAGTCCCCCCCCTTAAGGACAGGGCCTAAACTTAATCATAAAAATCTATGAATTTCTTAATTATAACAATAAAATGAATAATATTAAACACCCAACAACCTCACCCTATTCCCCATTCTTGCTTCTACCACCGACTCCTACTTGATAAATGATGATGATGATGATAATGAAGGTTGATATTTCTTTATAGATTGAAGGCAACTGGAATTATTTTGTCGTGTATTTTTTTAAAAATATAATTAAGAAAGAAAAAAACGAACTAAATGCTATTATTATCGAATTATAAGAATCGGGCGTTGTCTTATCATCCAATCAAAAAGAACAGAACAAAATGTTGTCCGTATTTTTAAGATCAGATAAAAATGGCAACAAATAAAACAACACCTGCTGATATTTATAAATGATAGATTGGTAACAGATATAAATTATTAAGTAGTAATTTTATTTCTACACAATTTCTCTTTTGTTTCCCATATGGAAATAAAGTGAATCGTTTTTGACAAAATTAACTCGCTAAATCGGTCAAGAGTTTGGATTGTTCAGATTTCGTACAATATGTTCAAGTAGTGTCGCATACTGATCCGACTCGTGGAATCGGAAAACGAAAAAAAAAAATGTACAATTGACGAAGCGAGCTCTTGGTCCCTGCGGGATATAATCATCGAAATCGTCCAGTGTTTATTTGTGATACCCTTAACATTATAATTATTGTTCCGAATAAAGAATCAGCTGAATATCTAAGTTGACTGACATATGTAAGCAGTTTAGATCTTTAGATCTGAATAGAATTGCCGCCTTGGATTTTATTAATCTTTCGCATAGATCCCGTCATAAATTGATGATGTTACTTGCGTATATATATTTACCAACCCCTCCGCACGAGCAGGTTGCGACACAAGGTTAATTTCTTAAGCGGAGTTTAATAGATTTGAATTCAGAGTTTTCCTTCTCCTAGACTGGTTATCTAGCCAGTCTGTCATAAAATGTTGTGTTACGTGTGGCCATTTTTAGGCAGCAGGTGAGAGCACATTACAGTGGAGATCCCTTGTGTTCCTTAGTGTTAGGTAGAATCCTTTTGGTTGTTCCTCGATGTTAGGCAGAATTCTTGGTTGCTGATCCGTCCGTCCGTGTTGAATACCAACAACTGAACGACTTTCAAGATCGGCGATTAAATAGTTAACTAACCACGTATTCGAGCGTGATGATTGGCTGGCTTTAATCCCCGCGGTCACGCAGAGTCTATAAGTTTAAGTGGTGGATTCCAGCAGACCTTATATATCAAAATACTCCAACAATGTGTGTATACATGGACGCAGAGACCAGAGTTCAAATCATGGACAAGGTTTGACTGTTATGTGTAAGCAGTTTAGATTGTTAGATCTGAATAGACTTGCCATCTTGGATTTTGTTAATTTCTCGCATAGATCCCGTCATAAATTGACGATGTTATTTGCGTAAAGATAAACGCAAAGAGCAGAGTTCAAATCCTGGACAAGGTTTGACTGGTATATGTAAACAGTTTAGATTGATAGGAGAAGACAAAACTCAATTAGGAGAATTCAAACCAAGGAGGCTTTCTTCTCGTTAGTCAAAACTATTTTGAGAGCTCCCTCCCCCCTCTGTCTCTTTCTCCTCCTACTAAATCCTGTATCAGGAGGGAATAGGTAAAAAAAAATCAGTAGATGAATGTTAGAAATACTATTTAACTTGAATATAGATGAACGCAGAGACCAAAGTTCAAGTCCTGGACATGACTGTTTGTGTTTCACATTGGGAAAGGCATGAATCCATCTTTTCTCCCCTTCCCCAGGTATGGATAAATAGTATATATTCACTAACCTCTCTGTGTGAGTAGGATGTGACACAAGGTCAATTTTTAAGCTGGATTCAACTCCTAGAATGTTTCCTTCTTTTCGGGAAATTCATTATGTTGTATACGAAACTTGATCGGCAGTTCCACGTCTTTTTGTAGCCTCTGCATTAATCTGCAACAATTGTCGTAAAGAAATGGTTAACAAGATAATCTCTTAAGCCATTGGTGTGGACGAAATTTCGGTTCGAGAGTACCTCAACCTATCTTTAAAGTTTTATTTTTTGAAATTAAGATTGTAAATTGTCACCTGTTTTAGTTGTTTTTCCCTTAAGAATACGGCCTATACTTACATATAAAAAATGTATGAATTTCTTAATTATAACAATGAGATAAAAAAAGTGCCATTTTGACAAATACATATTTTAATTCATAAAATTCTCCCGGTTAAAAAAATGTGAAACAAATAATTTTTACATGTGATTTATTTATCCTTTCTCTTCATAAAATATCACAAATTACGTTTCATTCATTTTGTTGAATTTTAAAAGAACACTTGAAGATTAGAATATACTTACTAATAACTTTAATTAGTAATTTATGCTTGATTATTGTATTTCTAAGCTAAACTTAACCAACTGTAACACTAAATTTATTATTTTAGAGAAATTTACGTTAAATTTCATTCATTTTTTTCAGAGTTTTGTTGAATTTTAATTCATGGGGGGTTAAAAAAAATGTCAACTTTTGGCTGTTTCTACAAATTCTTTTGATCACTAATTTATGACTGATTATTGTGGTTCTAAGCTAAAATTAGCAGCAACATTAGATTTATTATTATAGAGAACATAAGGAAAGAAAAAACAAGAACCCAATGAAGATAGATGGATATTACATTTATAAACCGTAACTCCCAAAAGGGATTTGACAAATGAAACCACCCAAGAAGTCGAAGCAATTTACAGTTTTCCCTCGTTTAAGACGATTAGCGCAATTTTAACACGGTTTATTTCATATGAATAAATTTTCACTCAACACGTCTTTATAGAAAAAGTTTTAAATTTCATTTGTAGAAGTAAAAGATTTTTTCGCACTTATAAATAATTCAAGTAACAACGTGTGGATTTAGATCCAGTATTTCTAAAGAAGCACGCCGGTCTACCGATTAATTTCAAAGCTGGTGTTGATCAGACAAATGGCAAAAGGACTTGTTCAGTAGGGTAGGTCGAATTTTCATTTTTTTTAATATCAAACTGTCCATCGTTACGAAAGTTGTGTGTTATTATACTGAATACTGATACCAAAAATTTGATCTTTTTCTTGCACCATTGTTTGAGGAAATAGCATCAAAGATCGTCTACTAAAATGCACTAAAAATTCTCGTTTTCTAAAGGCTAAATTCTGCGAAAACGACAATTTTTAGTGCATTTTAGTAAACGATCTTTGAGGCTATTTCCTAAAGAAATGGTGCAAGTGAAAGATCTAGTATACTAACACACAACTTTCGCATTGGTGGACAATTTGATATTTTTAAAAAGTGAAAAATCGACCTACCCTATTGTCCAACCCAAAAGACAATATGCGGTTGGGGTGCGACATTGTTGAATACAACAGAATCGAAGTGGTTTTGAAGTTTCTATTTTCTTTTTCATTTCAATCTTTCTAATAATTGTCTTAATATTATCATTTCGAAAATAATTTATAAAAAATCTGAAAAGATTTTTTTCCCGAGTACTTTCGGTTCTTCTCTAAAGTACTCGGAATGCTAACTCTTTCGAATTTTTTTAATGAATTATTTATTTTCCTTTTATATATATATATATATATATATATATATATATATATATATATATATATCAACCCCTTCGTCACGAGTAGGATATCACACAGGGTTCACAGAAACCAGATTGTATGAACAGTAGTCAGACCCCTGTATATCCAGCTTGAGCCTCAACACTGGCCTGTATTCCCGTGAGCATACGACTTGAAGATAGCGAATGAGAGTTACTACATAACAAAAGCTTGAGAGAGAGAGAGAGAGAGAGAGAGAGAGAGAGAGTAGAGAGAGAGAGAGAGAGAGAGAGATGGAAACAGAGAGGGAAATGGAGAAAGACACGTAGAGAGAAATTGACAGATAGAGACAGAGAGAAGGAGATAGAGAAGAGAGATAAATAGAGACAGAGAGAGAGAGAGATAGTGGGTTTTCTTTTCTCAACATTTTGCAAGTCATTAACTGCTTCGGTTTTGTTTTTTGTTTTTTAGGCGGGGGGTCTTTTTATTTTCTAATTTTGGGGAGTTCGGGTCTTTTTTATTTACTGTTTTTTTCTTTTCTCTTTCCTCTTCTTTCTTTCTTTTTTTTTCTTTTACCTGCTGGAGACTACGAGTTCAGCGAGCGCCACATCCTGTCATGAGATTCAGATGGAGGCAGAAACAGGTGGTGCAAAGATCTTCACCCATCCTCCCCTTTATTATCAAACCAACACCCTATCAACGTACCCTCACACCCCACGGACACCGCTAACCATTGACAAAATGGTGGGTCAGCAACTGATGCCAAAAAATTGGGGATTGGGGGGGGTAGGGGTGAGAGTATGGTTTTGATTAGATTAATTATCTTTGCACTTGGATTTAACCGGACAGGGGAGCGGGGGGGGTCGGAGGGATTGGGAGTGCCGACCAGCAATTATGATATTAACGATAGATGAAGAAATAGGTTAACTGTTCATATTTATCGGGCATTAAAAATGCTTACGAATCTAACTTCTTTTGACATACAAAGATTTATTGTTTGTTTTAATTCACTTTGTTAATTGTTCATTTGCGCCGACCAGTTTTTCGGACATTTGATTGGCGGTTGTTTGGCGTATATCAACGCTTGTGGGTTATTTAATACCAAATCGTCACACCTTATATATATATATATATATATATATATATATATATATATATACTATAGAGTACAATTATTTTAAGGTGCGATTGTTAACACTGGTTTCAAAGCAACGTACTACCCACTTATCAAGACAACGTGCATGTGAAAGAGTATACAACGAATATCAATTCATTAATATATCTATTTAGCTGTTCCAATATTCCCCCGCCCAAGCTCCTCCTTTGGTCTCCGCTATAGGGAAATAGTATTCCGTCGTTGGCCCCAATATCTCTCTCTCTCTATATATATATATATATATATATATATATATATATATGATTTGTTTAACAAATAATTTTCATTAACTTCATATATATTAATGAATAGACTGGTAGCCTTCTAGCACCTATATGATAAAAGGGAGGCGTTTGTTGTGTAATTGTTACTGTCGTATGAAATGAACATGGTGACACGAGTTCAAATCGTGAGCGAAGTTGATTGCATTTCACTTAGCGCTAATACCCTTGGGAACGGTATGAATCCGTCTATTCTCCCTCCAGCTATGGGTAATAAGGGACAGAACGAGCTCTTTAACCTTAGTATGGTAACCAATCTATGAGAATGAAAACTCTGAATTCAAACCTGCTAAACCCCGCTTAAAACATTAACATTGCGTCACATCCTGCTCGCGTGGTGGGGTTGGGTAAATATATATGTAATAAAAGAAGTGTTTTCTACTGTAATGCATCAAAACAAGTTGGGAGTAAGGTTGAACCAAACCTCGGTTAAATCGAACTTAACGGACCTAAATTCCACCATCGTATGTCACCCCACCGAAAGAAAAAAATACCAAAAATCAGGAAATTAACCGAACTTGATAAAAAAATTCAGTGTTGATATATTAATAAATAAGAGATATAATGCACCAGTTATTCTATTTAAAAACTTTTACATTTTTTCAGGTCAGTTAACTTTGAACCACGTATCTCTGAGAATCTGCGTTACACCTCAAAGATACGTGGTTCAAAGTTAACTGACCTGAAAATTACCTGAAAATGGTATTTACCTCTCGTGTCCCCTATTAGTTGAGAGATGTGGTCCCAACAATGTTAACTGATGCTAAGTTCAAATATTCTGAAGTCATGTTAGAAGTTTCAAATTAATAATATCAAATATACCTACTGTAATCCATCCTAATATATCAGAAGTAGGATTGAATCTAATCCCTATTTTTATCTCTTAGGTACGCCTAAACACTGACTTGTGGCAAAAATGTCTATTAAATAGGAAATAAGAAGAAATATTTAATCTAACGCCTATTTATGACATTTTGCAAAAATGTATAATATAAAAAAAATCAAAAGAAAGATTGAATTCTAACCCCAATTTTTAACTCTTAGCCACGTCTAATCACTGAACTGTAGCCACAGGGTATTATGGAATCATACATCACAAAAAGAGGGTGGCGTTTTTTTTTTTTTGTTTTTTTAGCGGGGGGGGGGGGTCACTCTGTATATAACAATTAAAATGAAAGACTGAATCTAACGCCAACTTGTATCACTTAGTTTGGTCTAAACACTGAATTGTGGCTAAAACGTCTTTGAGAGAGCAAATCAGAAACAGATTGAATCTAACACTCTTTTGTATCACTTATCATGTCTAAAAACTGAGTTGTGGCCAAAATATCAAATAAATGAATTAGAAATAAGATTGAATTGAACCGTTATTTCTATCATTTACTTACGTCTAAACACAGACTTGT
>CM042141.1:92832977-92877977 GCA_023376005.1 Doryteuthis pealeii
CACTTTCACTTTCATATTCCATAACTTTTTCAGTTCTCTAGCAAGGTCCAGATATTTGTCGATTTTTTTCATTTTCCTTTAGCTTCACCCTGTGATCTGCTGGATTTGCAAAATCCACCAGTTGACAAGTTCTTTCTTTTTTGTTTATCAACACTAGGTCTGGTCTTCTTGCTGGGATAAGGTGGTCCGTTTTTATTTCAAAGTCCCAGAGAATTTTATTATTATTATTATTATTATTATTATTATAAAGTGTGTACTTATTTATGGGCGTAATTGTATATACAAATCTCAGTCTGGCATATGGTCGGTTAGTTATGGGCGATATTATAGATATCATTTTTCTTTTCTAATAAAAAGTTAATTTTCTTCTAAAGCAAAGATACCAAGAGTGTTATTCAATTAAAACGGTTTGGTAATAGATAACACCTAATAATATTCGTTTCCATTCTACAATGTTCCATTAGTGATAAGGAAATTCTGGTCTATTTGATTTAGAAGAATATTATTTTGTATTATTATAAAGGGTGTACTTATGTATGGGTGTAATTGTATTTTCAAATCTAAGTATGGCATATGGTCACTTAATTGTGGGCGATATTATAGATAGATGAACTAATGAATAAATGAAGCAAGTTAGGAGAACAAGAAAGAATGAAAAGAATGAATCCAGTGAAGATTTCGGGTTGACGAAAGGACCCAGTTTCTTAAACAGTCACTTAGCTGCGTTGGTTCTTGGTTCGCCACAATTTGCTAATGACTGGATGATGTCATAAACAGAGTTCGGGGGGGGGGAGAAACGAAAAAAAGAGAATAAAAATAAATGGCACAGTGACACTCAGTTGAGGAATTCTGCACATCTTGTGCATTTAAGTGTAATATGTATCCAACTATTCATCCCAACCGCACCACTGCACACCTGTTTGGTAGGAAGCTACTTCAGCTTCCACAAGTCAAGTGGAAGATGTATAATATTTACCCACACCGCCACCATTGACATGACTCCCTCTTCTTCTTCTTCTTCTTCTTCTTCTTCTTCTTCTTCTTCTACTACTACTACTACTACTACTACTACTATTTCCGTTGTTGTTATTACTTCATTCATACGGTAAATTCATTCAACGTTTTTTCATTCATTGCATCTTCGTATCGTCTGCAATTTTCACCTTGGTATCTTATTCATCTTTTTAGTCATTTCTAGATTCTTAAGAACAAAATAATTTACGGTCTCAGTACATGATTAAGGTCCCATCATGATGTAATATTTAGCAAGCTAGTCTCGCACATTCATTATTACAGAAATGAGTTCGTTCCTCACTGGATGACCCACACTTGCGACTTTGTGTCACATCCTACCCATGGCGAACTGGTTGGCTAAATGCCTATGTTAATAGCATCTCATGCCATCGCACGAAAGAACTGACACTGTAGGAAAAAAAATAGAGAGTAATAGATATTTGAATAGGAAGCACTTGTGGCACTTCACATATGGCTAATACCCTTGGGAAAGGTATGAATCCAACTATTCTCCATCCAGCTATGAGTAAATAGTTGGACAGATTGGGCCCTTTGACACTTTGCCTACTTTAAACTGCTCACAGAGGCTCTCCCACTAGTGCAATCCTACTGTACAAAAGCAGATGGTTAGTTCATTATGATTGAACAGAAGGATTCAGATTACAATAATAATAGGACTTTATTCGAATAGAAAGAGTTCTGAGGTGAATAGTTAGGGAACTTTGAAATATCCCATCATACAGGTAAAAATACCAAGAAAATTTGGTACAGCTGTGGGGGAAATTTGGTTGACAAAGAGTTAACCTTGGTATGGTAGCCAATCTAGGAGAAGGAAAACTCTGAATTCAATCCATTTGTAGACCTGGAGATGAAGGTGATTATGGTCGAAGGAAATGGACAGAACAAAACGAGTTCAAATCCTAGATGAAGCTGTTTGTATTCCACATATCGCTAGGATACCCTTGGGAAAGGAATGAATCCTACTATTTTCCTCCCTGCAATAGGTAAATAGTAGGGCAAACTGGGCTCTTTAAACATAGTTTGACAACCTTTCCAGGAGAAGAAAAACTCTGAATTTAAACCAGTGAGTAAGAGATAGGTGTGTACTACCTGCAAAAAACAATGTTCGTAGTTCAAACTGAGATAAAATAGAATAAAATAAAATAAAATAAATAACAAGATCGGATTTTCAATTTTTTTTCCAGGTTTGGGGGTTATTGTATTTCACGATGTTGAAGACTTTATTTTTACTGAAGTCTTTACCCTGAGACATCCATATCGAAGCTTACTTTTTTCATCGGCCTATCCTAATCCCCAAAGGAAGTAAGCTATACTAGACCGTAATCTAAACTCGTGTCGACGACCTCTAAATGAAATTAGATACATAGTATAAAGATTAATACAATCTTAAGTATTATGGGTAATTAAAAATACGAGTCTTGATCAAGAAGTATTGAGACTGAATATTTACATTCAATTTTTTTTTAATGTAAAACTAGTTTAATTTCTAAGACTTAATTCTTTTTACATTTTGATTTTAAAATTTTAATGAAGTAGCATAGCTTGGATATGCGCAGTAAAGTGGGGGAGCTGAGGATAATTGTGGCGCTCTACCTCAAACGCAAAAACAATCTTCCTGGTCTAGCGCTTGTGAAAATGGGATAGACTTCCTCGCTGTCTGGCAGATCCTGACAATAGGTCACTCCACCGACTTCACTTATATAGTAAAGTTGGTTGGCTGGCTGGTTGGTTGGTTGAATTTTACGGTATGTCAACCCTTTTTGGATTATTTTATACCGAAGATATTCTGTTTTATTCATCCTTGTTGGGTATTAATTTTTTTTTTCAAATTCAATTTTTTTAAAAAGATTTCTTAAAACTCCTTTTTTTATCTATTTAACCCATATATGGGATATAGTAAAATAATGATGTCTAGATGTCTAGATTAGGTATAGACGTCTAAACTGCTGTGTGGGCGTGTCAGTGCTCGATACGTTTTATCAGCCGTCTTGATGGTTTTGAAGAGTAATCCCTGGCAAAACACAAGAATATCCATACTCACTAGATCCACTTGAGATTTTTCTTTTTATTTCCTAAACTGAAAATTTATCTCCACAGGAAAATTTGAGGACGATTTGGTTGTTTGTTTTTTGTTATTTGTTTTTTGTTGTTTTTCTTTTGTTCGGGTTATTTAATGCCGAATCAAGTCATTTTGATATTCGGTCTCTTACAGTTTCCTTGTTGTTGTTTGTATCCTTCCATCTACGAGATACGATGGAATAATCTCCAATATTTGTTGTTTTTTTTTTGGAACTACATAGCCAGGGTAAAATATATAGAGAGAGGATGAGCTGTTACTCAAGCAGCAAATAGCCCTCTCTACACTGCCGCTGTGATCCAGAGGAAAGGTAAGAAATCAATGCAGTTTGGCAGCGGTAGTGTCGCAGGAGTTGCTGGGTAGCACTGGATTTCAGCATCACACCAACTTAGGGACTCTGACTCCTGATTTATTTTCGGGGTTTACTCCCCTAAGTACCTACTATTCCTTAAATAGTCATCCATCTAAGTATTAACAGGCTCATCGCTGATTAACTTCGGTGATCTCGAGGAAACTGGTGCCACAACGTAATTTGACCGTAAGTATTTGAGGGCGGGGAAGGCATTAAAAGAAATTCAATAACAAATAATTTTGAATCCTATCCATTTGATCTATAGATAGCATCCGAACAAGTACTACTACTCCAGGTCAGAGTGGATCTGGGAGTAATGCCAAAAAACGGATTACTCTAGACTACACAGATCTCCAGAACAGAAGCCTCACTATCAGATGCAGTTTAGTGTCATACCCAGGATATTTCCTTTTTGCAAGGGATTGAATCAGCGTATACTAAGTCCCGAAAATAGGGTCTAAGAGAAGGGGGGTCAAAATGATAGACTCGGATAAATGGAATGAGAGTGGGAGAAAAAGAGAGGAAAAACAGATAGTAAATACGTGAAGTGAGAGGGTGAAAGAAAAACGGAGAGATAGAGAAGAGAAAGAGAAAGAAAGAAAAGAAAGAAAGAAAGAAGAAAGAAAGGCAGTAATAAAAAGGGATACAATGAAAAAGGAGAGAGAGAAAAGAGAGGAAAAAAACACATAGTGAATAAATGAAAGAGAGAGGGCGAAAGAAAAACGTAGAGAGTGAAAGTAAGAGGAAGATATGTGAGAAAGAAAGATCAAAGAAGGAATTTCAGTGCTGCTTCAACCAATAGATGACTTGCAATAAGAAACGTTCTGAATACCAAATGGACTATTTTGATGAAAATTAAACGTTTCATTTATTATTCATTACTGTCTTGTTAAATACAGATTCAGTCTTGATACATTACCGCCCTGTAGGCTCACTGTATTTCCTGCAAAAGAGTAAGACCCCCCCCCAAAAAAAAGGGGGTGTCCCGGGTATGAGACGAAACCACATCTGACGGTGAGGCTTCAATTCTGGAGATTTGAGGTGTATGGAGTACTCTTTCATTGCCACTACTCTCAAGTCCACTTTGAACCGGAGTGGTAATACCTGTTAGCGTCACATCTATAGATCAACTAGATCTGTTTACAAATTATTTGTATTCCATAGGAATATTTGTTGTTGAGTTTTTGTGGATATAAGGTGTGTGCTAGTTGCCCACTCCTACTTATAGACTAGGCCAGAATCATGTGATCTAACTCTTGGCCAATCACTGGCAGTACTCTGAGGTTGATACACTACTTAACCCGACCCTACTGGTCATGATTACATTGGCATTCTTTGACGACCGACATAGGATTAAATCACTGGATCTTTACCAATACGCAGGATTGGACTTATACGCTCAGCAAAGGATTCCATAACACAGGATTTTCTTTAAGCCCTTTTCAACTGGTCAAGAATGGCATTTAAAAACTTTACATTTGTTGGCATATAACTAAATTATTTATGTTAAGAATGGTTACTTGAAGATATAATTGTTTACTTAGGATTATTATTTGTTACTTGAAATCATATAAGTGTGTGCAAACAAATGACTTATTAGATAGAAATAAAAAAAGGGTCCCATCTATGGGTTAAATAGAAAAATGTGTTTATAAAAAAATTGCTATCCATTAAGAATGAATTTATTTCAAAATTTTATTAGCATTAAATGACCCACTGAGGTTGATATGCCGTAAAACAAACCAAACCAAATTTTATTCATGTTTTATTGTTTTGCTTTTTGTTGTTGTTTTTGTTGTTTTGTTTTGTTTTTGTTGGGTAGTATTTTATTTTATTTCTTTAATTTGTTTATCTAGTTGTTTTCACAATGATATAAACGATTTCATTGATTGAACCTCACAAAATGGCACCCATCAGTCCTACGCACCCCCACTAAGGCGTTGTCTATATATTGACATTTATCCTCTCTGAACAGATGTTGGTTAAATGGATCGAATCCTGTCGTGATTTTGTGGCTATGGTTTTACATTCTAACGAATTTTCTCCTTCATATTTATTTATTCATAAATTAAGAAAACATTTGCCGACGTTTTTCCTTGACGTACTCGTGTCACCCACCAAAATGTCTGACCTTAACAGCATTTCACAGCACCTGCTGTGCGGAGGAGGGAGGAGGAGGAGGGAGGAGGCAGAAGGGCGGGCAATGGTAACGGCGTTAAGATAAGCAATCTGTTGGGGGTGGGGGAGGGGGCAGCGAATGTTGCTTCTGTTTTTGTTCGTTTTTGAGAAAATAGCGTTAAAACTAATTGATCTTGTTGGTATAATCCATTCATTAATCCGGAGAAATAATTCATTTGTCAAGTAAATAAATTAGTACTAATCACACAACAGAAACGAAAACACACACGTACAAACACACAGACACACACACACACACACACACACACACATATATATATATATAAACAAAGTAAAGTGACGGGGTGGTCTAAAGTCGGTATCAGCCATCAGCGAGGGAGTCTATCCCCTTTTCAATAGCGCTAGACCAAGGAGATTGTTTTAGCATCTGAGGTGGAGGCGCACACCTGCCATCAGCCTCTTACTTTACCGCACAGATCCCTGTGCTACTCATACGCTGAGTTGGCGGGGACCGGAATCGAACTAGGAACCTTGTGGTTTCTAGCCGAACGCTCTATATATATATACTATATTATATATATATATATATATATATATATATATATATATATATATATATATATATATATATAACACAGCACTCAATAAGTCCAGGGCTGAACTAATAAAACAACAACTTTTAGGTTTGGTTTGGTTTGTTTTGTTTTACGGCATACCAACCTCGGTGGGTCATTTAATGCCGACAAAGTTGTGAAATAAATTAATTTTTAATGCATAATACAATGTTGTTTATAAACTCATGTTTTTCTATTCAACCCATAGATGGAACACAACTTTTAGGCAAAATTCGATGGATTTTTTTATTAGTAGTGCCATCTATATGTCAAACCCGGGACTTATTGAGTGATGTGTTATATATATACACAAAAGATACCATATACTGATTTGAAACCTAAAATTAATAGATCCATTCATACAAAATGGCAACAACACTGGAATAACAACATCCACAACAAACTCTTCCTAATCAAACCCATTTTGGGAGGCTGGAGACCAACTTTAAGGAAGTCTAGAAAGAAACAAGTCATTGTGTCCCGATTACGCATTGGTCATACAAGACTAACGCACTCCTATATACTCAAACAAGAACAACAACCACAATGTGGAATATTCAAACACCTTTGACAGTTAAACACTTATTCATGGAATGCAGGTTTCTTGCTTACATCAGAAACCGTTATTTTAAAGCAAACAATATGAAAGATCTATTTGAAAATATCAACATGGAAGATATTCTCTCTTTTTTGAGGGAAATAAAATGATACCATAGAATATAGACATGAAACAAATCAATACCATACAACATAATCCCCAATAATGCTAACACATTGTTAAAACCAATTACTAAAAAGTATAAATATAAATACACGATATGTATAACTTCCTAACCGTTAAGTATGACATAACCCCAGACGGGTTGATATGCCGTTAAAATCAATAAACAAACAAACAACAAACATATATATATATATATATATATATATATATATATATATATATATATATAAGTAAAGAATGTAAAACTTCATGAATTGCACTTCGAATTGCACTTCCGCACCCAGCCTATTCTCCAGATCTGGCTGTTTGCAGACCTGAAAAGAATGCTCCACAGAAAGAGATTTGACTCGAATGAAGAAGTGATATCGAAAACTGAGGCGTATTTTCAGGGCAGAAGACAAATCATTCTATAAAAAAAAGGCATCGAATTGTTAGAGAAGCGTTGGAATCAGTGTATCACCCTAGGAAGAGGATTATATTGATGAATAAAGTCGAATTTTGCCTAAAAGTTGTTGTTTTATTAGTTAGGCCCGGGACTTATTGGTGATGTGTTAAGATAAAAATGATAACAGAAAATGAACAACGAGAACGAAAGAGGAAACGAAAAGAAAGAAAGAAAGAAAAAAAAGAAAGAAAGAAAGAAAGAAGGGAGAAGTAAGGAGGGGGAAGAAAGATTGCAGGAATGGAAAGAAAGTAAGAAAACATTGACAAAAAAGGAACAATGAGAAAGAACAGGAAAATAGAAGAAAAAGAAAGAAAGAAAGAAAGAAAGAAAGAAAGAAAGAAAGAAAGAAGGGGAATATAAAAAGAAATAACGTGAGAATAGAAAGAAAGACAGAATAAAGGGTAAAAAGAATGAAAGGAAAGAAGAAAGAAAGCAAGACAAAAAAAAGATTTTTAAAAAAAGGAACAACGGGAAAGAATAAGAAAAGGAAAAGAAAGAAAGAAAGAAAGAAAGAAAGAAAGAAAGAAAGAAAAAAAAAGATTGGGGGAATGGAAAGAAAGTAACAATAAATAAAGACAAAAAGGAACAAGAAAGACAGGAAAATAGAAAGAAAGAAAGAAAGAAAGAAAGAAAGAAAGAAGAAAGAATGGAAGAAAAGAATGCAATCTAGGGTTAAAAAAACGACAAAGAAAAAAGAAAGGAAGAAAAATGAAGGAAGGAAATATTCTTGTTGGCATCTTTCCATCTACTAAAGACGGAATGATACCAACAAGAATATTTCCTTCCTTCATTTTCAAAGAAAGAAGAAAGAAAAAGAAAGAAAGAAAGAAAGAAAGAAAAACGATCACAGCAAATAAAGATAGAAAGAAAGAAAGGGAATAAAAAGAAAGAAAGAACGTGAGAATAGAAAGAAAGACAGAAAGAATGGAATAAACAAAGAAAGAAAAGAAAAGAAAAAAAAAGAAAGAAAGAAAGAAAGAAGAATGGAATCAAGGGTAAAAAAAAAACGATGAAGAAGAAAGAAAGAAAAATGAAGCAAGGAAATATATGACAAAAATAAAAGTGAAAAATAATAAATCATCGAAATCGTTTCAGTTCTGTAATGAATTCATCAAAACTTGATAGATTAAACATATTTCTTTTAGGATGGACGAACGTTCTCCTTCCGTTTTTGCCCGTACCTGTTGACCCA
Source organism: Doryteuthis pealeii (assembly GCA_023376005.1). NCBI lineage: Eukaryota > Metazoa > Mollusca > Cephalopoda > Myopsida > Loliginidae > Doryteuthis > Doryteuthis pealeii. The sequence goes on from CM042141.1 coordinate 92,841,556, forward strand.
CATACAACGTATTCAATTTGCCCCCGAGCAAACAAAAATACCTTCCAATCCTAATTAGTCAAATCATAAATCTCACCCAATCTAGACGTTTACAAATCACTTGATTGAGACGATCAATTTTGTTGCCATGACAATTCTATGGCCCAACCCATCAACTAGAATGTTCTTCTAACTAGAAATTGTTTTTAATCTTCCAAATTTTCACATTATATATATTTTTTTTTTTTTTCATCTTGCACAAATGGAGAAAGTAGACAACCAGCATAGGATTCACCTTAATCTTCTGGCTTTTCTTTCTCATTCAACCAGTGTTAGGATATCTCCCCTTCACGGATTGGTCCCTTGACATTTCGGATAATTGACCGATTACTGTCATCAAAGAACTCAACCTGTGTACACTTTCCTTGAGAGACAGTTCGTCCCAGAACTTTTGTTACTCTAGCGACTTTTTTTTTGGGGGGGGGGGGGCAAGTTTATCCATGCTGTGCTATCTTTGCAAGCGAGAAGTATCGGGAGAGTTTAATCGGAGATTAAGTGACAACAAGTCCCCACAATAATCCAGCTCCCTTTCAGATATTCTATCCGACTTTCGTTATGCTGCGGTTTCTGTGGTTTCGGTTCTTCCTTGAGTTTAAAATTCTTCGAATCTTTGAGACTTTTCATTACAGATGCGCTTGGAAAAGTCTCGATTCTCAGGCAAGGTCTTTGTTATTTTTTCAAGTTTCTATTTTCTTTCAGCTTCATTCTTTAGTCTAGGATATATAATTACAAACCTTCCCCACGAACAGGATGTGACCCAAGGTCAATTTCTTAAGCGGAGTTTAATAGGTTTGAATTCAGAAATTTCTTTCTTAAATATTTATATTTGATTAAACATTGCAAATAAGTAAAATAATTACATTATTATTAAATCAGTATTTACAATTCAGAGAAAAAACAAACATTTTTAAATTGATAAATCTATTCAATTCCGTAAATTTCTATTATAACAATAAGAACAAATTCTCTTTCGAAAATAAATATTCACATTTGATTGGTAGCTCTTCACGTTGGAGATTTAAAATAATTACGTATTATAATTCAACGTAAAGATTATAATAAAATAGTGAAAATTCAATAGAGACAAAGACCACATCACGTACCATCTGGTACATAATTTTGCTGACCTTAGCAATAACACAGATTTATATTTAATTTTAAACACAATCAATCCAGAATTGACATGTCCAATAAAATATAACCAAGTAATGGTTTACGCAGCACATTATTATCATGCAATGATCATAAACTATTATGTTACGCCCGGCCAATAATCTACCCTTTTAGAAACCAGCTGTTGTACAATAAACGGACAGACTGGTGCTACCCTGGTGACCCTGGTGACCCTGGTACCCTGGCTTCCCCACCATGATGCACAGTGGCGCACAGCGTGTTTTATGCAGATTGTTTTGCACCCTGTAGCAAATGATCGCATTTTATACCTATCATCTCAATTGAATCCTGATTAGGGGAGGGTCTCTTTTTTCCCAAGTTAAAATATGCACTTGTACGCATGATTCACGGTAAATATAAGTCTACGGAGTTGCTTAATGTCGGTATCAGCCTAATAGCGATGGAGTCCACCCCCTTTTAGCTAGCGGTAGACCGGGTAGATTCTTTTGCTGAGTTGGAGCACCACACCTACCGTCAGCTCCCATATACTTTACTACAAAGATCAGATTACCAAAGCTGTATTGCTCATGCGCTGGGTTAGCGAGGACAGTTATCGAACCGGAAACCATGCGATTCCCAGCGATTGTTCTACAGACTGTGCAAATAGGTCAGTGAATTTATTATAGAAGAAAGACATATACTCAGAGAGGCGTCCCATCGTGGTGTAATGTTTAGCAAGCTAGTCTCGAAGATCCATTACAGGTAATTTTCACCTTTAGTTGTATAAATTACTAGCATAAAATTGTGAGTGCACATTATCTGAAATGAACTTAATTGTTATCAAAAACACATTTTATGATATTTTTGTGTTAAAGCATGAAGTTGTATTGTTTTCGAAACGACTCTAAGATTTGTATATTTCGCACTGACACATTCAAAATGGCTACCGTCTTGTTTCAAAGTGAAAGTCAGTTGGCTAAATTCCTTGCATAAAATTATCTGAAATAAACTTAATTTGTTATTAAGAACACATTTTATGATATTTTTGTGTTAAAGCATGCAGTTGTATTGTTTTCGAAAAAGTTTCTAAGATTTATTCATTTCGCACGGAGACTTTCAAAATAGCTACCGGCTTGGTGAATGTCAAGGGAGGTTACTCTAATTGCCTTATTTCCTATGAATTTTAACAACTAAAGGTGAAAATTACCCCATTACATGGATTGGATAATCTGATTTCTTTTTAAAATACGGACATTTTTTTCCGTTAAGATGTCTCCAATTTTCTGACTCTTACTTTGTTTTCCTTTTAAGTTTGAACGATTTGTATTTATAGTTTCTTTATTTAATAGATGTTCGTACCAAACTTTCGGTTTTTATGATTCCTTTTTAGCTCAGTCGGTAGAGCACCCGACTAGGAATCGCATGGTTCCTGGTTCGATACCGGTCCCCGGCTAACTCAGCACATGAGTAGCACAGATTGCGTAATCTGATCTGTGCAGTAATGTGGGGAGCTGATGGTAGGTGTGGCGCTCCATCTCAGCAAAAACAATCTGTTCAAAATGCTAGTGCTAGCGAAAAGGGCATAGACTCCCTCGCTGTCCGACCAATACCGACAATAGCCATTTCACTAAGTTTAGCTCAGTCGGTAGAGCACTTGACTAGGAATCGCAAGGTTCCTGGTTCGATACCGACCCTGGCGAACTCAGCGTATGAGTAGCACAGAGATCTGTGCGGTGAAGTGAGGAGCTGATGATAGGTGTGGCGCCCCATCTCAGATGCAAAAAAAAACAATCTCCTTGATCTAGCGCTAGTGAAAATGGGATAGACTCCCTCGCTGTCTGGCTGATATCGACATTAGGTCACCTCGATGACTTTACTCATTTCAGAGGTTTGCCGTTTGATGAAGGGATGGTGCCATCTTGATTGGACTGTATGAACTCTGTTTTATCTGAATTCACGAAGAGACCAATTCCTCTTGTTGCGACTAAATCTTTGAGAACGGTGCATTCTTTATTCCAAAACGTAAAGCAATTAGCACCACCCCAAAAGCAAATTAAAAAATCCTCTCGATTAAAAGTCGATATTAGTGGCCCCAACACACAAGTACGTACGACCCCTAATACAATCATCGCTTTGAAATAAATAAATCTGGAACCAATTCCTTGAATGACCCGGTTATTAAGTGTCTTTTATTTCAGAACCATAATCTCCTCTATCTCTCTCTCTCTCTCTCTCTCTCTCTCTCTCTCTCTCTCTCTCTCTCTCTCTCTCTCTCTCATATCTGCAGAACAGTTCTAATCGTTGAAATGGGAATGGCTTCGGCTCTTTGAATGGTGGGTGTCCCTGGATTCATTCTGAAACAGGAATAAACTGGCAGAGTAAGCAAAAAAAGTCTTCTCCGATGACCAGGAAGCACATGGTTTGTCGATCAAGAAATCAGTGTAAGGCCTATCACCTTTAACGCACAGGCAATGAAGTGGGGCTCTGTCAACGCAATTCGCGCCACACACGCCTAACAGAACATAAAGAAGTGTATGCCCCGGCACACCCTTTCTTAAAAGTTGCTGAAATCACTTACAGACAGACTTAGTCTTTGGTTCGTTCTATTTCTATATTTAGCTTATTTACTAAGCCAAGTTAAGTCTGGTGCAAAACCAAAAATACAAGGAATATAGTGAGGATCGAACACACTAAATTGTAATAAATAATTTTCCCAGCTCGAAAACTAATTGTCCAGGGTAGGTCGATTTTTCACTTTTTAAAAATATCAAATTGTCCATCTATGCAAAAGTTGTGTGTTGGTATACTGAATACTGATACCAAAAGTTAGATCTTTTACTTGTACCATTGTTTGAGGAAATAGCATCAAAGATCGTCTGTTACAGCTTAATTAATTAAAAAGCAATATCAAAATTTTAAATTTGAATTCTATTTATAATTTAATTCGTTTCATTTTAATAAAATAAAATAACATTTCTGAGTTAAATATTTAAATATTGAAAACGGTAAATTTTCTAAACAATTTCCAGGTTAAATTTTGCGAAAACAAGGATTTTTAGTGCATTTTAGTAGACGATCTTTGATGCTATTTCCTCAAACAATGGTGGAAGTAAATCAACCCCTAGTACTTATATTATTGTCCCAGCCCTATTCCCTTTATATCAAACGCCAACCCTTTTTATCATATATGTGCTAGAAGGCGATGACTGAGAGCCTTAATGTCCTGGGTACGTTAAACTCTATCTGATGGTGAAGCTCTGGGGATTGTGAAGTACCCCTTCATCACCATTACTCCCAGGTCCACTCTGCCACGTAGTGGTAGTACCTGTCCATATGTTAAATAGATCAAATTGAATATTAAAAATATGTTTTAAAAGAAACTGAGTTTGAAAAAATGATGTAGCCATCAAAATGAATAAAACAAAACGTCTTCCGCATAAAATCATTTAACAAGGGTTGACATGCCATAAAACCCAACCAACCAGCCACACTGTTTTTTCGCGTTCCTTTTTCTCTACATTTCTAGTTTGGGCATCTACCATTGGGCAACCAATATAACCAGCTAACCATTCCTACATGTGTAGTGAGTTCCACCTCCACTACGGTGAACTCGTACCAGGCTAATATAATAAGCAAATATATCGTTCCTGTTTTTACTTTCTGTCTCCTGTCGGTAAGGATACCCGATATCACGTGGGCTTAATAGCACCCAAGAGAAATCTACCAGGCGGATTACCAGTGAGATCTGCTTAACCCAATTCACAATTCTCTTCACATCCAACCAGTTCTTTTCTAATCCGTTCGTATCGTTCTAATTTCTCTCTTGAAAGCGATTAGATTTGTACTCAAACTTTCTTTTTATGAATGGACTTACAGTTCTAACGAGTCGGTTAAATTTAGCAAGAAGTGCTCTATTTGACGACGTATTACGAGACGCATTCTTTCTTTTTTTCTCCAAGTTAATTAGGTAAACGAGCTGAAAACACGCCCTATAGTTGACTGGATTTTCCGCTACTAAAAATAATCAGCTTAGATTTAATGAAAACTTAAACCAGAATTTTCTGAAAGTTAGAGTTACATTCCAGGGAAAATGTCATATTTTGACGATTATTTTGATCTTCTGAAATATTCGAAATCAAAAATAGAAAATAATTCTTAGATTTTAAACCAGGGTTTCCCAACGGGAGCCATATGGCCCCCTTATGGGCATGAATTTTTTGAAGGAACCACAAGGCGAAATTTGAAAAACGGGGGAGCCACAAGGGGCCAAGAGGGGGACACAGAAAATTTAGGACACACATTTTATATACATATGGAGTATTTTGTAATTAATAATTATTATTTAGAATAAAATATTACATTTTATGTTTAGTTAAAATGAATATACAATCAAAAAGTATTGAGACTGAATGTTTAAATCTAAATAAATAAATAAAAAAATATCTGTATACTACTGATTAACTTATATAATAAAGTGATGTCTAGATGAGTTAGTGGTGTAGCGATTGTCTTCCCTTGTTGGGATGAAGTTGAGTGGGAAAGGGTTATCTTCCCTTGCAGCTAGGACTTGCCACTAGATGACATTACTACCTGGCTATTTAAACTCAGTCCGGGAAAATCTCTCTCTCTCTCTCTCTCTCTCTCTCCTCTCTCTCTCTCTCTCTCTCTCTCTCTCTCTCTCTCTCTCCTTCTTCTTCTTGCATCCTCAAAGATGCACTAGACAAGTTTTGTCTCTGTTCATTAAGGCTTGGGGGCCTTGCTCCCCCCCCCAACTATACAGTAAGCGACTCTTCTACTCTCCTTTTAGTAGCTTCAAGATTAACTCTTTCTTCCTTCGTCAGGACGTTCGTCTCAATCTGTATTTTATGTTGCATGTGCTCAGACAATAAAGTCTGTATTGTTGTTATTATATGTACCACTTTTTGGATTTCTTTGTATATGTTCCCTACGTTAAGACTTCTCTGAAGCCACCTAACGTATTATAAGAAGCAGTTTTAGCAACTGAAGTTAAAACTACATTTAATTCATCTAGTGGCAATTCTTGATCAGCGGTTTCTGTTGAAATACAGAAACGCACTCATTTTCTATGAGATTTTATTCGTGTTTCTTTATATTTTCTAATAAACAATGCGGTCATCAAACAGTTAATTTTCAATGGATTATACGATCATTGTTTGTGCGCAATCTATTCAACATGTGATTGTGATATATACAGTGTGTTTCAGGCGTGGAGCCATGTGTTTAAAGCTGGTCCAATTAAACAAACAGGAAAAGAAAAACAAAACAGAAAACAAAAAACGATCTAATTTCAAGGCAAATCAGTCTTTGTGGTTGAACATTTTGTTTAGTATTAGAATAATCATATACAAGCAAAATAATGTCTGTTTTCTATCAGGAAAAAAAGGGCAGTTAACATTTTTTTCCTCATGGAAAGGCGATTGTTGTATAATGGTTACTGTCGTATGAAGTGATATCGGTGACCCAAGTTCAAATACAGGACGAGGCTGTTAGTATTTCACATAACGCTAATAAATACCATTGGGAAATATAGGGCGTCCCATCGTGATGTAATGGTTAGCAAGTTAATCTTGCAGATCCATTTCTACTCAATAGCGTGTTCCATCTCCGCTCGCTGTCCCATACTTGCGACTTTGTGTTACATCCAACACGTGACATATATATATATATATATATATATATATATATAGGGTGTTCGAGATAAATTTGACAGTTTCATAAGGAAAAAAAAAGTGCTTGGTAACTACAAAATTTAATGGATTGTAAAGAAATGCAACAGGTACTGAAATTACACTACTGTCAACAAGTTTCACTCAAAATAACCACCATTAGCGTCGATTACAGCCTCAATCCTGCTCCATAACCGGAAGCAAGCTGATGTTACTATTTCCTGTGAAGGGTCTCAAAAACTACCTTAATTCTGTCGATTAATTTGGCTTTTGTAGTACTGGCACGGCAATTGGTGTCTTTTCTCAAATTCGCCGACAACCATTTTTCACTTTTCCCAGAGTTGTGGCAGGAGGCCGAATCCTGCTGCCATACATATAGCCTACCATTGGCTACCCTTGTTATCCAGAGCTTGACTACAGTGTTTAGCAACTCCACGTAGGCATCTGAATTCAATCTGATACCCTCTCTGAAACTGCGGAGACATCACATCACCCTCGGACACGCATCCGAAAACCATCACTCTTTGAAGAAATTTGGTCTGCATGACACGAGGAGTGTCCTTTGGACTGTATGCAAGCCATCTGTTATTCTGCGTATTGTGCTTTTGATCTTGGCAAAAGTTTTTCTCAATCGGAAAAGAACCAGATTGTTTATGGTTCAGCAGGATGTTTCACTTTGCTTAGAAGTTTCTTCGCCTTTGTCAGACGATTTTCACGGGCCTTTTCTGGGAACAGTTGACTTCTGCGACGCTTGTATGAGTAGTAGCGAAGGTCTTTATTGAGCGCAAGCTTCATGGTAGAGGCTGAAACATTCAATTCACATCGAATTCGAATGCCAATGACCTCCAACACTTTTTTTCTGCAGAAACGAACGCAATCAGATCGTCTGTAGTGTTGCTTTCTTCTAGCCACAGCCTCGTAGTCTCGATTGCAATTCTCCAGTTCATGCCTGATTGTTTTTACAGTGTTCAGGGAACATTGTGCAGCAACCATAATCTCCTTATTTTGATGGCCGGCGCAGATCATCATGATACAAGTTATTCTCTTCGATGATTCAGGTGGGTTCTAGTCATCCATTCTATCTGTCATCACGTACATGAGTAAAGAAGGGTCCAAGCTTTTAAATGATGCGTAGTGTGCGTCAATACCTCCAATCTACGGAGAAAAATAACCAAATATAATGTCAAATTTATCCTGAACACCCTATATATATATATATATATATATATATATATATAATATATATATATAAGAACTCTCATTAGTTGTCAGTGCTTTTTTTTTTTTGCTTTTTTTTTCAAACTTGATTTATTATTTAATATCTTAGAGGATGCAGTAAAATAGGACATCTAGTAAAGTCTACACTTTGGTTGTTAACTTAAAATAGTTTTCAGTGGGAAATGACATTTGGAAAAAGAAAAGAAAAGAAAGAAAAAATGAATGGCACGGTAAGGCCATTCCGATAACAATACACTCAACTTCACAGATGTCATATATTGGTTTTTAATGCAAAATGAAATGATCTCGCACCGGCACGAAATATGATCCAACCGCACTTAGTGATATACTGTTTCTAATAAAGGCGTTGATAAGATAATTTGTGGCTTTTGCTTGCCAAATCACGCGTCGACTGATTTACTCATCGGTCATATCTCTCTCTCTCTCTCTCTCTCTCTCTCACGATGAACTATTTATCTTTATCGCTAGACTATTTAATTGAATCGGAAATATATATTTACCTACATTCGCCTAAAAGACGCCTCCTGTTGCCATTCAGTTCGATATTGAGTTTCATTCTATTTATAGAATTTATGTAATAATCAATTGCTAGCAGATCTATAAAGTAAGTAAAAGTCGGCAGGGAGGTCTAACATCGGTATCAGCCAAACAGCGAGGGAGTCTATCCCCTTTTCATTAGCGTTAGACTAATGAGATTATTTTAGCATCTGAGATGAAGCACCACACCTACCATCAGCTCCTCACTTTACCGCGCAGATCCCTGTGTTACTCGTACACTGAGTTGGCGAGGTCGGTATCGAAATATTGAACCAAGAACCTTGATATTCCCAGGCGGACGTTCTACCGACTGAGCTAAACAGGTTCTTAGTATATGGGCGTACGAAAAAAAAGGTAAAGAAGCAGACGGCACACCTCAGAAAACTATTACTGATGCAGATAACGCAGATAATCTAGTGCTTCCTTCAAATACACTTGTTTAATACGAATATCTACTGCATAGCCTGGAGCAGGCAACAAGATGCATCGATTTTTACGCGAACGCAGATTTCATGTTTCAATCGAGATAGTGCCATCTCCTTATTAAATGGTAAGACACTGAAATTAGTAAACCAGTTCATATACATCGGTAGCAATATCTCATCGATTGAAAGTAATGTCAACATACGCTGAGGTAAAGGATGGATAGCTATTGAAAGAATATCGACCATAAGGAAACATGATCGCTTTAATAGATTAAAACGGGAATTCTTTTAAACTGTAGTAACCTACAAAACAGATGCTGTACGCCCTCTTACCTCCAATCCTCCAAGTGGGACGAGCAAGATATGACAGGCAGAAGCTAGAGAAGTAAGGACAGACTCATAAGTAGCGTTCTTCTGTAGACTCATACATTCATGAGCTCTGTGCAGGCACTGGGTGTCGTATGGCGGACTTATCAAATGTATTGGTATTCGGCAGGACCGTGTGCAAAAAATCACTTTAAATAACAAATATACAATAAAAATTAGATCTTATACTTGTGTTAGTATACTGAATACTGATACCAAAAATGAGATCTTTTACTTGTGTTAGTATACTGAATACTGATACCAAAAATGAGATCTTTTACTGTACCATTGTTTGAGGAAATAGCATCAAAGATCGTCTACTAAAATGCACTATAAATCCTCGTTTTCGAAAAATTTATCCTCTAGAAAATGATGATTTTTAGTGAATTTTGATGCGATTTCCTCAAAAAATGGTGCAAGTAAAAGATCTCATTTTTGGTATCAGTATTCAGTATACTAACACACAACTTTCGTTAAGATGGACAATTTGATATTTTTTTAAATTGAAAAATCGACCTATCCTAACGAATAGAATGAGATAGATAGATAGATAGATAGATAGATATTAACAGACTGAGATAGAAGATAGAGAGAGAGAGAGAGAGAGAGAGAGAGAGAGGGGGCTGGTACTCTCACAAGTTAAACGAGATTTCAGTAGATATGAACCTTGTAAACACAATATAAAAGATGTCGCTGGCACCAGTCCGTAAACATTCGTCCGATATGCTGCGCTTAGTTTCAATCACATACCATTCAGATGTTCTATATAAACAGTGAATGGCGCAAGCAGTTGCTTTCATATCCTTCCGCCGTGTGACGTTATGTTCGCTCCGGGCAAATAACGTCTTTTTAATGGCTCTCGCGAAGTAATATAATTCTAAGCTCTCGTCGTGTAAATAAATGAAGAGTAAAGTAAAATTTAACGAAACTAAACAAAAAAAAAAAAGAAAAGAAAGAAAGAATCTTATTATTTCCTGTTTAATGTCCCGACAGGAATTTTATATTTTTTATCTTACTTTTTTGATTATTTGTTTACACAGTGTTTTATTTTGAAAGTATTTTCTTACTAAAATGTACGTTAAGCTAAAAGAGATGTATAAAGTATTATATATCGATATAAGAGGACAGTCTAGAAAGGAATTACCGATTTTTTTTAAGTTTCTGGTTCGCAACCCTGATTGATAATCAATGTTTACCATGAACACTTGTGAAAATATTTGTTACGATTCTTGTCATCATTTTAAGCGCTTTAGTTTCGCTATTGTATTGAGTGTAGTTTCAGTGGATATTACTTGTGGTATAAAGTTTGATTTATTCCTTGAAGTAGAAAGATGTAGTATTAGTTTAATCCTTGTCTGTTGATCTGTAGTATTTCTTGAAATAGAAAGATGTAATATCAGTTTAATCCTTGTCTTTTGATCCTTTAGTATTCCTTGAAGTAGAAAGACTAATTTTAGGACAATATATCAACGACCTTAAATACATGTTTTGTCGTTTTTTCATCGATTAGTCCAGATCCTGCTACTTGGAATAGTCTATAAATATAAGTGGCTGCTTTTCCTACAACTTAAACCTAGAGAATAATCGAATAACACTCAACTCGTGTTTGCCTCTCAAAATTTCATGTTCAGCTGGAGAATCTTGGATTATCTCTAATAATAAATGCGAATGTCAGTATGTCAGTGGGTCAGATTTTTTAAATTTAGACCTAGAAGCCGTAGGCCAACATATCATATCATTTTGGAATTAGGCCGTGAGCAAATTAAAAACATTCTAGGTCGAATCTGGATCTGTAATCGTGAAATTTTGGATTCCCAAGTTTTAGTTACTACGAATTTTTTATTTTTTTATTTTTTATTTTTTTGTTGTTGGTTGCAATAGCGTAACTGTTGAAAAGATGCAAGATAAAATCAAGTGTCCTTTTAGAACATTTGTGATATCATGACAAATCAACTGAAAGTCTAACTATTGAGAAAATACAACAAAAAGTGTAAATGAGTGACCATTTAATCCACATCATGTACTGTAAGTATCATGGAATGAAAATGATTTGATTCAGTATTAAATGACTCGAAACGGATTGATAGGCTGTAAAACAAAACAACCAATCCAACTATTGAGAAAACTAAAAAGCCTAACTATTTAGAGTATTAGTATTATCTGCGTTATTCGGACTATTGTCCTCCGGTTTTCTTCAGGTATTTCTTGTCGACTCATCTCAAACATTCAGAGAAATAGTATTTAGAGTATGCAACTAATAGTCTAACTATTGAGAAAATGCAACAAATACTTCACTGTTGGAAAGATACAACTAAAAGTGTAACTACTAAGAATATACAACTAAAAACGTAACTATTGAGAAATGCAACTAAATGCGTAACTGTTGACAACATGTAACTAATAGTTTAACTATTAAGATAAAGCAGCTAACCATAGCGTAACCATGGAGAAGATGCAACTAAAAGCGTAACGATTGAGATAATACAACTAATAACGTAACTACTAAGAACATGCAACTAATAGCATATCTATTGAGAATTTGCAAGATGTCATGACAAACCAATTAAAAGCAGTGTCAGTTGAAGACTTCCAGTACTTTTTCTTGGAGTGGGAACAATGTCTTTATTGGAACATGGCTTCTCAAGGGAACTATTTTGAAGGAGTTAAAGTTGATTTGGAATTAAGTGGATAATAATAATAATAATAAAATTACACAGTTGGCCTCATTACTTGATAGACCGACCTTGTAGATTAGCACATTATTAATATCAGATGGGAAAGCGATATATACGAGATTGGATCAAGAAGTCTGTAGCCTGACACAGTTATCTGGATTTTTATATCAAATTTTCTCTGTGGGTTTGCTTCGTTGCTTTTACGGCATGTTAAAGCTTGTTGGGTAATTTAATACTTTTGTTTTGTTTTTAGTTTTATCTTTGTTTTTCAAACAATTATACGGGTTCAAATATCTAATAATAATAATTATTTGAAAAACAATTATATGCATATACCCAACCCCTCCGCCACGTGTAGGATGTGACATAAGGCCAATTTTTAAGAGTAGATTAACTAGTTTTCTATCAACTAAACCGGTTGCCCTACCAAAATTAGGGAGTCTAATGTGTTCTATTTATTCCATATTTAGGGTTAAGTAAATATTGAGCCATATATTTACTCAAGAGAATTAGCGCGAATTTAAACGTATTTGAATTCAGATAGCCGATTCTATTTTCTTTAACCATAACCGCTACACCACCGCGCCTCCAAGAAGAAATATATGTATTCACTCGACTAGTCCGACACGAGTAGAATGCAACATAAGGTCAAAATGATTTCCCAAACATTTGCAGTCTGCTGAAGTCAATATATATATATATATATATATATATATATATATATATATATATATATATATATATATATATATATATAGTGTAGATAACAATAAAAGTGAAGAAAATAGTCTGAATAATCTAAACTATCAAGCCTCATCTCAGAAATTCAGAGATATAGTGTAGATAACTATAAAGATGAGGACAATAGTCCAAATAATACAAATAATACAAATTATCAAGCCTCATCTCAGATATTCAGAGAAATAGTATAGATAACAATAAAGATGAGGACAATAGTCCGAATAATCCAAATAATACAAATGATCAAGCCTCATCTAAAAAAATTCAGAGAAATAGTGTAGATAACAAATATATATATATATATATATATATATATATATATATATATATATATATATATATATAATCTCTGTATAAACAGCTATATTTGATAAATACAGCTCTTACATTTGTAATTAAGCACTTTATTTTCCTTTATTTCATCTCGGAAAAATTACCAATCTATCTATCTATATATATATATATATATATATATATGTGTGTATATGTGTGTGTGTGTGTGTGTGTGTGTGTCATTCAATAAATAAGGGGTATTACTGTTTTTTAAGCAAAATAAGATAAGTTTTAATGCTATTCAAAATGGCAGCAAATTAGAGTTTCTAGGCTTGAATAGAGCTATGTCATCAACTTTTTGGTAACTGAAAAACGCAAACGATGTGATATTTACAGAAAAATATTGATGTGTACGAAGAGCTCACCAACTCAGGACATGTGTAGCACAGATTGGGTAATCTTATCAGTGCGTGAAAATGGAAAGCTTACGGTAGGTGTAGCACGCCACCTCAGCAAAAACAATCTCCTGGTCTAGCACTAGCGAAAAGGGGGTAGACTACCTTGTCTAGCCCACTCCGGCAACTTTTACTTATATATATATATATATATATATATATATATATATATATATATATTATATATATGCGCGTGTGTGTATAAGTGTATGTGTGTGTTTGTGTGTACAATTTGATCCTAAGTAGTACTTAAGATATTTTATTATCTTCAGCTTAATTACAAAGCAACTTTATCCTCTCCAAAATAAAAAAAATACTTCCCTTGGGAATTTTTTTTACCGAATCTGGGTGTATTTGGAGCACCACATTGTACAGCAGTTGCTCTCCTGATGGTCTCTCTACACAATCAACAGAGCGTCGAATTATATAGGTTATAATTCCCACACAATAAGACACTTTCAATACACACACACGTTTCCAAAAGTTAACTCGACGCAGAACCAATGAAGATATTAAGTTACTATTCGGTCACTCTACGCCAGGAGTCACCAAACACGGCATGCCGGCCGGATCCGGCCCACAAAAGTATTTTATCAGGCCCGCCGACGATACTTGAATTCAAATCTCACAAAACCTTTCGGATAATGTTGCGTTCTTTGATAATGTTTTGAAAATAAATATGTTGGATAAATTTGTTTTTGTGTATCTTACGCCACTCATCCATGAGTATAACATGGAAAGATAAATTTTGTTTTACATTTTTTCTCAGAGCTTTTTTTCTGGCTAGTAAGTATTGAACACAATAATAATGTGGCCAACGCTCGTTAATTTATCAATTATCCGGCCCATCGAGAAAAAGTTTGGTGATCCATTCTCTACGCCAATGTTCATGTGCGGTAAAGTGATGAGATGATGGTAGGTGTGGCACACCACTTTAGACGCAGAAACAATCTCCCTGATCTATCGCTTGTGAAAGGTGTATAAACTCCCTCGCTATCCGGTTGAAACTGACACAAGGATACTCCACCTACTTTATTTACTTTTAACTAATCGATCACACACGTCATAACACGTCATTCTGGTAACTATTTCTATTGTCACGGTTGAAGATGATCAGCAGCACAGACCAACGACCTTACAGTGGAGATCCCTTTTGTTAAGTAGAGGCTGATCCTTAGTGAAGATTGGTTTTGGGTTTGTTTTACGGCATATCAACCTCAGTGGGCCATTTAATGCCGATAAAGTTTTCAAATAAATTAATTCTTAATGGATACACAATTTTTTTTATAAATACATTTTTCTATTTACCCCATAGATGGGACCCTAACAGGTACTACCACTCGGGTCAGAGTGAACCGGGAGCAATGGTGATGAAGGGGTGCTCCACATTCCCCAAACCTCCAAAACTGGAACCTCACCATCAGTTAGAGTTTAACGTCATTCCCAGGACATGAAGAAGCCACAGCCACCGCCTTCTAGCACCCACATGATAAAAAGGGTTGGGGCATAAGGGTAATAGGGTTGGGAAAATTATATTGGTGCTAGGGCTTGACGTGACCAGCCGATTGATCGGAAGGGGCCTCACCGACCGCCCATCTAGAAAGGGCCAAAGTGGAGTACTGCAAGTCATGGACTGCTCATCCACCTGGGTTCTATCCTTAAACATCACGGGTCGCCACCACGGCCAACAGGTGGCCCATTGGGGGAGTCTTACCTCTCTGCAGAGGTGCAGTCGGTGCATTCTAACGCCCCACCGACAGGGCGGCCTTAGAGAAGAAAACTTTAGTTGTTCCTCGGTGTCCCTTTGTTTTTGGTAGAACCTTTGGTTGTTCCTCGGTGTCCTTGGTGTTGGGCAGAATCATTTGGTTGTTCATAGTGCTTGGTTGCACATCCGTTCGTCGTGCTGAATACGTTCAAATGAACGGCTTCAAGATCGGTGATTAAATAGTTAACTAACCACGTATTTCTGTTGATTGGCTGGCTTTAATCTATGCGCCCACACAGAGTCAATAAGTTTAAGTGGTGGACTTCAGCACACCCTATGTCAATACAATCTAACACTATCGGCTAGAAATGATTTTGTATCGAACTCTTCATCACCAAGTCGTACAGACAGCACGGGTTACTTTGAATATCTCTAAGCATCCGTCCCTATCGGCCAGCACTGGTGTGTCCATGCGCAGGAGTCTATGAGAACGTCGCTTATAGGTTCGTCTCCACTAGTGCCCAGCATGTCTTTCTCGTCTTTCTTGGGTGAATTGCGAGATGGGCCGTACGTCGCCGTACAACTTCTGTTTTGTAGGGTACTGCTTCTATGATTCGTTCAGAACACTAGTGGTACTATTTAACTCTCAGTTGGGGGGAAGAGATAACGAGGTTCATACTTTTCTCAAAAAGTGAACAAAGTGAACGTAATAGCGTGACTGGAGTTCGAACTTGCTTTCTACGATGTCGCAATCCAGCACGTTAACTACTACACGATAGGAACTCCCTCAACTTTTGGCTTAAGTTGATATGACATAACACGTTGGATGTTCTCAACAATTACTTAAATTGCAACCAACAGAAATGGATTTTTATTTATGAGAACTTGATCACAAGGACTCAGATCAAGTGAGTCTAAACTCGTTATCAGAATGATACTATCTGAAAAGAAATTCTACGACATTAGCTAGATGGAGCTACCATTACCAGTAGCCTAAATTCCCTTGCACTACACACGTGCTATTTCTACTGTAACCTGTATAATGTATTTGCGGATTTGTTGATGAAATGAAACACATCATTCCCACGTCTTAGAGATTTGAACTAATCGACTAGATGACACATCAGTATACTGAACGAGAAATGGAATTTCCGAGGGAATTGCGAAGTCTGTGTATAAAATAAATCTTAATAATAGAGATTGTGGATTTTTCTGTCTGTAACCGAAACTATATTACTACTCAAGTCAAAATTCCTTTAGTTATTTACATCACATTGTTTTACATTATAAAACTGTTGACTATATCTACATAGTAAAAATATGCAATTGTATTTATATATACAACAAAATAGCGGTTTACAGTTGAACGGGAAGCTAATTTGCATACTGATATTAAAAATTTGATTTTAATAAATATATACTTAGTCTTATTGATTTTTAATTGTTTGGTTTTATCTTAATGAATACGAGCAAAAATCTTGTGGATAGATCTTGAAAGAAATTCATTAACAAGAAGAAATAATTGTATTTTTATTCTTTATTTCCTATTTTAACTAAATAGTTAAATTAGGAAATTTAGCAATGAAAGACGAGAGTGATTGAAGAGTTAGTTTCAAAGTTGTTTCTATTATACGCCTCTGTTTCAAATCCCTTTATCTGCATTCTTATTTAGTTTCATTAGTCTTTCTAATCTAATATATTTCATTAAATTAAAACTTAAATACTTGCGCCGGGAGGATGTATATTTTTGCTAGTCACAATAATGAATCGTTAATCCAATTATGTAAATTCATGACAATTTGTTATTTTCTGGTCGGAATGATCGCGGCGTGATCACGTTTTTTGTTTTGTTTTTTTTTAGTACGAGTGTACTTAACTCTCTTGTAGAAGTGATGCAGACAGATGTTTGCTTTTGAATTTTGATTTTTTATTTTCCTGGTGAATTTTCTAACATTTTTTTAATACGTGGTATTTTTATTTATTTATTTATTCAACTTTTTGTTTTTTCTTATGAAAGAAATACGCTTGTTTTGCTTATGTTTTGCCCTGCGTCTCTAATCAGAGTTGTTTCAGTTCTTAACGCGCCATATTAATGTTACTATAAAATCTCGTGCTGATCTCGTTTCGACGCCATTTGTTTTCTTTGGCTCCAGTTTTTCACGCTCATAAACATGGCCGCCGCTCTGAAGTAAAAACATTGAAGGCTGGTGGATTTCTTACATGTTCTCCGCGCACAAAATAAAACTCTTTCATCATCTGATAAAATATGTGTGTGTACATGCGTCTATAAATATTTATCTTTCCATGCGTCTGTATCTCTCATCCTAATCAATCCTTTCTTTTTATACTACATCTTTTTATCTGTTTCTCACAGTCTTTATCTTTCTTTATTGCCCTGTAGGCGGGGTTTAGAATACGCTCACTGTATAGGAGCAAGATTCTAACCAAAAAAGGGGGTTACAATTATAAAGTACATAAGACTTTGTAAGTGGTTCGAACGTCGGTCGACCGATTGCCAATGGCCGCCTCTCGGCTCTTTATTTATGCCCATTCTTCCAAGGGCAGACCAGTCCATTCAGACAACCCACAGGGGGGATATCACTCTGCTTATACAACAATAAACTGCATCTCAAATTCTGGAGATCTGGAGAATGTGGATTACCGATTCAATGTAAGTAGTAGTTCACCTTGTCAGCAGGTCTTGAAATACGCTGACTGGATCCCCCTGCATATAGTTAAGGTCCCTCACCAAAAATGGATGTCCTATGTATGACACTAAACTGCATCTGATGGTGAAGCTTCTGACAGTGATTTGATGTCCTAAACCGGTTCTACAAGTTTCTATTGAGCACCTTTCTATATTTATTATATTGACTCATTCGGTATCTTTTTCTAAATTGTTTGGGTTTTTCTTGGGAGGGGGGTGTCTTTTCCATATAGATAATGCTGCATGGGATCTTAAACAAATCTTGGAAACAACACCCCATGAAAAAGCACCTGTACGGCTACTTGCTCCCTATCACACAAACTATCCGGGTGAGTCGAACAAGATATACTGGACACTGTTGGGGAAGCAGCAGATGGGCACACCAGTTTGGGCCGTACAGCAAAGAACTACATTGACCAGCTCTGCGCGGATATTAGATATTGTGCAGAGGACCTCCCGTGTGCAATGAATAATAGGGACGGTTTGCGAGAGATTGTCATGGTACTAATAGCACGACATGATATATATATATATATATATATATATATATATATATATATGTTTTAATTATACCTAATATAAGATGAACAAAAAGTGAAACGACAAACAGCAATATTTCGTTCTGCTATTTATTTTTCTCAAATAGTTTCGACCATAGGTCATCGTCAGGAGAAAATTTATTGTGAAAGAAACTGTTTTTAGAAAGTTTTAAAAAGGTTTCTAAGTGTTTGACCAGCCACTATAATCCGGGCAGAGAAATGTATTAGAAGTGGCAATCCATATGAGTTTAACAGGTTTTTAATTCGGATTTTTCCCTTTCCTAGATTAGTTGCTATAACAAGGTTAAAGAGCCCAGTCTACCTTACTATTTACCCATAGCTTGAGGGAGAATAGTTGGATTCATAGCTTCTCCACGGATGTTAGTACTATGTGAAACCCAAACAGCCTTTTCCTACGACAATAACCATTACGCAAACAGCACCTCCCCCTTTGTAGATGAATAAAATCTGAATAATGAGTTCCATTCTCAATAGACACCCCATTATCTTGTGTGTGTCTGTTGTTTTGTCAAACAAAGCTAATTTTAGTAAATGGTTTGGTCTGGTTTCGTTTGGCTAAGTATGGTTTAACGGCATATCAACTCTGTGGGTTATTTAAAGCCAAATATTATTTGTATATATGAGAATAAAAAAAATTGTTACAGTGCGAGACAATTGGTCGTCAATATTGCTTTACAGGTGTATTTTTTGTAGAACTCATTTTTGATCGATTAATTTCATAGATCGAACCATAACATGTACTACCACTCCGGGTCAGGGTGGATCTGGGAGTGATGGCGATGAGGGGGAACTCCACACTTCCCACAGTTCCAGAATTGGAAACTTCACTAGATTCCGTTTAACGTCATACCCAGGATACTAAGATCCTCGAGCACCGCCTTCTAGCACATATATGATAAAAAGGTTTGAAGGGTTGATTGTGAGTGAATACATACATTACTCTTTATTCTATGAAGGGCGGAGGTTTTCATACCCAGAATACTAAGACCCTCGCCACTGCCATCTAGCACATATATGATAAAAAGGGTTGGAGAATTGTTTTAGTAAATGACAACTATAAAGTAAAGTCGTCGGGGCGGCCTAGTGTCGGTATCAGCCAGACAGCGAGGGAGTCTATCCCCTTTTCACTAGCGCTAGACCAAGGAGATTATTTGAGGTGGAGCGGCTCCTTACTTTCAGATCCCTGTGCTACTCATACGCTGAGTTGGCGGGGGCCAGTATCGAACCAAGAACCTTGAGATCCCTAGCCGAACACTCTACCGACTGAGCTGAACCGGCCCCTATTAGAATTATATAATTATGCCTATATTTATATCCTTCTGTGTCTGACTAAATGTGCGGTGTATATAATGTGTGTGTGTGTGTGCGTGTGAGTGAATACGTATATTATTCTTTATTTTATGAAGGGCGGAGGTCTTAGTTTCAGTTCCCATCTAAACATGCAGTATATAAATTATATGCAAATGCCGACTGAAATGTGCAAATGAGGGTGTCTGATGACGTTAATTTCATCTTTAACTAACACCCTAATATTTGTTTAAGGATTGTGTGTTGGGGAGGTGCTCGCTTCCATTACCGACTTGGAGATGTTGATTTATATCCAAGATAGTAAACTATGAAGCAACGGTTAGCGTGATGCTCCTGAAAAGTACTGATAGTGAGTTCAATACCTAGTGGTTGCTGTACTCATGTTTCTATTTAACCCAGTGGTTCTCAACCATTTTTTGGCTGTGTACCCCTTCAACCCAATGTAAGTTCTTTGTAATCCCAGCAAAAATCTCATGGTCCCAAAGGGAGCCATGTGGCCCCCGTTGAAAAACTTTGATTTAAATGATAAATTAGAAGTCTTAAATTTGAAGAAATTGAAAATTAAAATTACTTTGCATAGATCAGATTAACACAAATAAATAAAATACAATAAAGAAATATCTATGTTAATAAAATGGCTTAGATTTATTAAACATCTTAATTAAATAATAAGTTTAATATCTTATCTTAAATAATGATTATTAATTACAATATACTCCATATATATATATATATATAAGTGTCTGGCTCCAACGGGAGAAAATTCAATATTTATGAAAAAGATGGTCGCAAAATGGATTATGTTTTATCTTACATATGTAAGATAAATTTTATCATTTCATCTTGCATATGTAAGATAAAAATTTTTTTTTCTAAAAACATAATCCATTTGGCGGACCTTCTTTTTAATATATATATATATATATATATATATATATATATATTCTGGTCCTAAATTTTCTATAGCCGCCTTTTGGCCCCCATTTTTCAAATTTCACCGTGTGGCTCCCCTAGAATCTCATGGCCCGCAAGAGAGCCATATAGCACCCGTTGAGAAACCCTGATTTATCCACCTCCCCCTACCACAAGTGGGATGACACAAGGTCAATTTCTAAGCCGAGTAAGAATGGTTTCAGTTCGTAATTTTCTTTGATTAATTTTAACGGTATGTCAACCCCACGAAAGTTTTTTTTTATGTCTATGTGTTAGGGAATTGCGTTCATTGTACGTTCGTATTTACATTTTTTGTGTAGTTTTTTTCTTAAAGAGTTTTTGTTTTTGAGGGTAGTACACATCCTTCCAAATACAAATGATTTGTAAACAGATCTATTTGACCGATAGATAGGACCCAAAAAATACTATAAATCCGGACCAGAGTGGACCTGAGAGTAATGGCAATGAAGGTGGGGAGCTCCACACTCTTTAGAGCTCCGGAACTGTAACCTCCCCACCAGATAAAGTTCAATGTCATACCCAGTATTTACTTTTTGGGGGGAAGTCAACATATTGAAAGCCCCATAGACAGTGCTGGTTGTTTATTGAGACCCATATCTGTTTTAGATACAACTAGAAGCGACTACCCAGCATCACCTGGGTAGAGCGGGGGGGGGGACTAATAAACATAATGTAATGGTCAGCAAGTTAATTTCGCCGGTCCATTATTATTATTATGTATATTTTGATTTTTAGATATGTTCGTCAATATAAATCGCATCTTCGTAATTTCAGCACAAAAAGCAAGCACTGGTGATATTTAATGTGTGTATGTATTCAGTTTGTTCTTAACTGTTTTATTTTTGTAATTTCAACTGGACATACATACATACATGCATACATACATACACACATACACACAAATTGTCCTTTATATCTATTAATAATGGAGATTCGCTTCCGGTTTTTGTCTGTAACAAAAACTACGTCACTGCTTACGTCACATTACTCAAAATCATCATAACATAGAATAAATACACTCAAAATTTGAACATGCAGCATTAGACAATCCTCATTGTTTTTTTTAAACAAGTTTTAATAAATACATGACTGGTATTATATATCTATATATAGTTTGTTTTATTTTGTTAGTATGTATAATGATGGAAACAAATATAAGGTATTATTTTTGGAGTGCTCCTTGAGTATTTACGTGTACGCGCGCGCGCGTGTGTGTGTGTGTGTGTGTGTGTGTGTGTGTGTGTGTGGTGTGTGTGTGTGAGTGCAGCAGCAGCATTAGTAGTAGTAGTAGTAGTAGTAGTAGATCAGATAAAGCTCCCTTATCTTGATACAGTAACCATGTCATGGAGAAGGAACACTCTTAATACAAAACCTCTTCTATATCTTTGACCTGCGTAGTGGAATATGGCCCATTTCTCTAGGGAAAGGCGTCAATTCTGCAATAGACTAAAAGAAAAAAATGATTGGATGAGATGGAACAAATATATATATATATATATATATATATATATATATATATTATATATATATATATGTATGTGTGTGTGTGTGTGTGTGTGTGTGTGTGTGTGTGTGTGTGGTATCAAGTGTTTCCTTAATAGGATTCAACCAAAATGGAGAACTCAAACGTACATATAAAGAGTTAAGTATATATTTTATAATAAAAAATATATTAGGAAATAGAAGAGCAAAAATATATCTAGAAAAAAAACGAAGCAACTTTGTTTTTTCCTAATATATATATATATATATATATATATATATATATATATATATAGAGAGAGAGAGAGAGAGAGAGAGAGAGAGAGAGAGAGAGAGTTGTAGATATATTTCAAGATTTCTGACTGTTTATAGACATGTCATTGTGATTTTTCTTCCACTGTCATGTTTATTTGATTTCATATCTGACCGATTTAAGATTATAGGACAAAGTGAAAGGAACGCCTTTCGTGTGGGATAGGGGGTAGCAAGTTCATTTTGTAGACCCTTACTACCGAGTGAGCAGACCGATTTTCAACAGGTACCCCACATTTCTAGCCTTGTGCCAAACTTAGTAAATACTTTTAAAGTCTAATCTCAAAGAGAAAAGATTGTCTTTATAAACTAATGTAAATGCATGCGTTATATATATATATATATATATATATATATATATATATATATATATATATATATAGAGAGAGAGAGAGAGAGAGAGAGAGAGAGAGAGAGAGAGATAGATAATATGGGTGCTATATTCATAAGTAATCAGAACTCAATATCATGAAGGGTAGAACATTTATATATAACCTAAGGTAGCGTGGACATGGAGTCAACGGCGCCGAGTTACTGAGTTTCTTGATCTTCAGGGCAAGACTTAGTCTGAAGATCGCATAGGTGAGAAACTGTCAGTAACCAAGCGCCATTTACTCCCTATCCACGCTATCTTCACTTAGATATAAATGCTCTATTCTCCATTATATTAAGCATTGTTTATAAATATTGCACCCATATTGTTTATATAAGAATATATATATATACATATATATATACAACGGTGTTGTAACCAGTATATATATTATATATATATATATATATATATATATATATATATATACCGGTTACAACACCGTTGTATATAAATGTCACCGGTGGTCAATCATCGGTCATAGTAACCTTCCACTGAACCCCCGTTCTTCTGATTCTAACGAACTTTATTTAAATGTTCTGACTACAGGTACGTACACAAATCATTAGCTGATTATGATTATATAACATTCTCGGGTCTCCAGGATTCTTGTAAATATTCTGATTGATTTTAACAGTGATGTGATCTGGGTGGTTTCCGTTCTTCCTATGATCGACAATTCCTTCAGTCTCTTTTCGGGGCCTTTATTGTTGATTGGTTGGATTTTATGGCATGTCAAACCTTGTTGGGTCATTTTATGCCAAAGACGTTTTTGTTTTATTAATTCTTCATGATTAATCAATTTTTTTTTAAACCTTCTTTCAAACTCATTTTATTTATTTAACCATAGATGGGACCCTAATAGATATTACCACTATGGGTCAGTGGAACTGGGAATGATGGTGTTTCCGGGTCTTTGGGGATTGTTCCAAGAGCACTAACTACAATTGTTATTACCGTCACCTTTATGTTCCACCGTGTTTTTTTTCTTTTTTCTTCTCCTCCCCTTTTTTTTTCTTTTTTTTTTTTTTAGCTCTCTCGCAAAGTCCATGTATTTATCTTTTTGCCTTTCTTTTATTTTCACTCTATGGAAAAATGAAAATATGAAAAAAATATTAGTTTACTTTGATTTAATGACATATAAATCCTGTGGGATATTTAATGCCAAATCTTCCCATCTTTTGTTTGTATATATATGATTATGATTTGTATGAAAATTGTAGGTCAATAGAGTTCCGGTTTAGCCCAGTCGGTAGAGTGTTCGGCTGGGAACCTCAAGTTTCTTGGTTTGAAACCAGCTCTCGCCAACTCAGGGTATGAATAGCACAGGTAAAGTGAGAAGCTGATAAGTGTGGCGCTCCACCTCAGATGCTAAAAAACTATCTCCTTGGTCTAGCACTAGTGAAAAGGGAATAGACTCCCTCGCTGTCTAGTTGATAACGACTTAAGGCCACCATGACGACTTTACTTACTTAGTTTGTTTTTAGACAAATTGTTACAGTGCGAGATAAGAGTTGGTAATCAATTTTGTTTTACATATGTATTTGTGTAGAACTCGTTTTTTGATCTGTTCAACCTACAGATGTGGCCCTAATAGGTACTACCACTCCGGGAAAGAGTGAACCTGGGATTCAAGTTGATGAAAGGGTACTCCACCCTCCCCAGAGTTCCAGAATTGTATCTTCACCACTAGATGCAATTTAATGTCATACCCAGGACACTAAGACCCTCAACCACTGTCGTCTGCACATATAAGGGCTGGAGCTTGCTATAAGAGAAATACGATCAGGAGAATCATATAGGTGCTAGGGCTTGAGGGATCAGCTGATTAATCGGAGGGACATCGACTGTCCGTCTAGCCTAAGTAAGGACAACAGTAGAGTGTTGCTATCATAGACTGCTCAGCCACCAGCATTACGAGTTTCCACCCGCAACCATTGCCTTCTAACACATATATTATAAAAAAAGGGCTGGGGGTTGGCCATAAGGGCAATAGGGTCGGTACAATCAATCATGCTAGAGCTTGACGTGATTAGCTGATTGATCGGAGGGACCTCTCCAACTGTCCGTCTAGTCTAAGGGCCAATGTAGAGTGATGCCACCATAGACTGCTCAGCCACCAGCATTGCCAGTTGCCACTCGCGACCACTGCCTTGTAACGCATATATATATTTACCAACCCCTCCGCACGAGCAGGATGTGACACAAGGTCAATTTCTTGAGCGGAGTTTAATAGGTTTGAATTCAGAGTTTTCCTTCTCCTAGACTGGTTGCCAAACCAAGGTTAAAGAGCCCAGTCTGCCCTACTATTTATCCATAGCTGGAGAGAGGGTATGATTCATATTAGCGCTGAGTGAAAATGCAATTACCACGTCCAGGATTGAACTCTGAGCGACGAGTCCTTTTCCCATGACTTTAACCATTACACCACGCGCTTCCTAACGCATATATGATAAAAAGGGTTGGGGTTGGTCATAAGGGCAAAGGTTCGGTACAATCATATAGGTGCCATAATAATAATAATAATAATGATAGTAGTAGTAGTAGTAGTTGTTGTTGTTGTTGTTGTTGTATATTCATAACGTTGTTTTATTTTTGTTTCATAATGATGTTTTATTTTTCTGTTATTCTTTTTTTGCTGTGGTTGTCTTTGTATTAACTATGACAACGTGACACGATTAACACAGCTGTTTTGTGGCATTGAAGCTTCTTCTACTCGGAGAAAGAAGGACAAAGGTGGAGACCTCTAGCGAAATAACAAAGAACAAGAGGGGGGGAAAGGGGGTGGAGCTTTTAGCGGGGGTGTCTGTTCACCGACATTCTGGAGATACACACCGCCTCGTGGGTTGCACATCCCCCGTTTGTGTGTTGGTGTCGGGGATGCGGTTGTTTCAAAATGAGGAAAGGAAATGAAAATAGAAAGAAAAAGGAAGCGAATATAATTAGTCGAAGGGAAATGATTTTCTGTTTTGAAAGAAACCAATCAATAGTGGATAAAAAAAAAAAAAAAAAAAGAAACGAAATGAAATGAAAGCAGGCCTGTATTTCGTGTGTATACTAAATATGTCATCATAAGCACCCTTATGTTTTGGGGTGGGGGGATTGCTTCTCACAAAATACCCTGCCTTTGACACATCTGGTTTTCTAAGTTGTTTTTATTGCAAAGAGAGAGAGATATGGAGAGAGAAAGAGAGAGAGAGAGAGAGAGAGAGAGAGAGAGATAGAAAGAGAGAGAGAGAGGGAGAGAGAGAAAGAAAAAGAAATAAGAAAGAGAGAGAGGGGGCGACACACGAAGACACACGCCTTCTCAGTACCGTGCTCGTTGATATATACAACGGTGTTGCGAGTATGTTCCATCTCATTAGGTACCACACTTTTGGTGTAGTACCAACTAAGCTAAACTTAATAATAATATAATAATAATAATAATAATAATAATAATAATTGATAAGACCCAACAAAATAGTAAATGTAGACTATGCGGTAATAGAGATGAGACCGTAAACCATGTACTATGCGAATGTAGCAAACTAGCACAACGGGAGTACAAAACTAGACACGACTGGGTTGGGAAGGTGATCCACTGGGAATTATGCAAAACATTAAATTTTGACCATACAACAAAATGGTATATGCATAAACCAGAATCTGTTCTTGAGAACGAAACGCATAAAATTCTCTGGGACTTTGAAATAAAAACTGATCACCTTATCTCAGCAAGAAGACCAGATCTAGTGTTGATAAACAAAAAAGAAAGAACTTGTCAACTGGTGGATTTTGCAGTTCCAGCAGATCACAGGGTGAAGCTAAAGGAAAATGAAAAAATGGACAAGTATTTGGACCTTGCCAGAGAACTGAAAAGGTTATGGAATATGAAAGTCAAAGTGATGCCAATTGTAGTAGGTGCACTTGGAACGGTCCCAAAAGGATTGGAAAAGGGTCTGGAAAGTTTGGATATCAGAGAAAGGATTGAAACCATTCAGAACACTACACTACTGCAATCTGCCAGAATACTCAGAAGAGACTTGGAGACCTGAGGAGACTTGCTGTCACTCAGACTCCAATGAAAGACAATCAACTAATGCTGATGTGAAAACTCAAAAAGGAGAAATAATGATTTGTACATTTTTAGACATTCTAAAATCCAAGTATGTGGGACCATGTCATAAGCTTTTCTGTAGTCAATCCATGCCATTGCAATATTGTTTCGCCTATTTTAACTTCTTTAAGGATGTGTTGATCTATATAAAGTAAGTCATGTGTTCCTCTTTTTCCCTTTCAACAACATCATAAACTTTATCAAAAAAGACATGGAAAACTGGAGAGTCCAGTTAAAAGCAGGAGGACAATCCCTGGCAGAAGTTAAAAATCAAAAGAGGTATTTTCCAAGGAGACTCGTTATCACCACTACTATTCATTATAGCAATGATGCCACTCAATCACATACTCAGAAAATACACAGGGGGATACAAATTCACTAACTCTAAAGAAAAAATAAACCACCTTATGTACATGGAGGACATAAAAACATTTGCAAAAAATGAAAAAGAACTAGAAACCATGGCACAAACCATCAGAATATATAGCCAAGATATAGGAATGGAATTCGGAATCGAAAAATGTGCTATGCTAATAATAAAAAGGGGGGAATAAATGGACGGAATACAACTATTAAATCAGGACACTATAAAATCACTTGAAGAAAAAGAAACTTACAAATACTTAGGAATTTTAGAAGCAGACAATACCAAGCAAACAGAGATGAAAGAAAAAGTTAAAAAAGAATACCTCAGAAGAACAAGCTCTTAGAAACCAAGCTCAACAGCAGATATCTCATCAAAGGAATAAATACAAGGGCCGATCCCGTTATAAGATACTCTAGACCATTCTTAAAATGGACAAAAGAAGAACTCAGACAGATCGACCAAAGGACTAGGAAGTTAATGACGATGCATCAGGCTCTACACCCGAGAGATGATAAAGATAGGCTATATGTTTCAAGAAAAGAAGGAGGAAAAGGTCTTGCTAACATAGAGGACTGTGTAGAGGCCACAATTCAAGGACTCAAAGAATATATAAAAAGAGCAAAGAAAGATTATTCATGGCAGGCACCAACAGCAGATGTAATATATGGACAAACAGAAAAACAACGAAAACTAGAAAATAAGATGGGAAGAAAAAAATTATATAGGCACTTCAAACGACAAATCGGGGAGGTTGCTCATAAAAAGACTTGGACATGGTTAAGAAGAGGAAACCTCAAGAGAGAAACTGAATCACTAATAATTGCTGCACGAAATAATGCCATAAGGACAAATTATATCAAAGCAAAAATTGATAAGACGCAACGAAACAGTAAATGTAGATTGTGCAGTGACAGAGATGAGACTCTAAACCATATATTAACTGATGGCTAAGATTTAGTAATCCCAACATTGACTCAAAAATACTACTTCATGTCGTTTCTTTTGAAGAGCGGTCCAGAGGGAGATTGAAATACAAATAATAAAGTGAGTGATATTTTTCTTGGACCAAAGTTGAACAAGTAAAGGAGCAGAGAACAATTACATTACAATTAATGGATAGGCATAGCTTGTCATTTTTAGTAAGTAGTGCAAGGTAGGTTGAAAATAACGGTAAAACTTTGAAAAATGTCAGTTAGGACATTTTGATGGACAGGCCTTGAACCCAGTGTCATCTGGAACGGGGCTCTCATTGGCTTATAGGGTCACGTGACCAGGAAAGTAGAATTTTAATTTAGTGGAGTTGAGCCTGGGCGGCCCTTTAGGACAGACGTGCAATTCCGTCACTGTACTGATTCTCCCTATTTTCAAGTAACTAATAATAATTCTCAATAAACAAGTATAGCTTCAAGTAGATATTCTTAATGTTGATGGTTTCAATTGGTTGATATGTCATTTAAAAAAAGAAACCAAACTTAACTAAGGAAAGTTAACAAAGACCTACATTAATCAGCTCTGTACGGATTCTAGACGCTGTGCGGAGACTTACCAGTAGCAATGAGTGACAGATAAGGGAGAGTCACGGGAATCCTATCCATGTTAACAGTTCGACCTGATTATGATGATCATTATCATGATGATCATGATGACAGTCTCAATTGATTGATATGTTATTTCTCTGAATTTTCCAATTGGACACATAGCATAGTGGATAAAGGCTTTGGGTTAAGACAATCTTAAGTGACAGTTAACTCTAGGCTGCAGGTTCAATCCTGATCAGAAGCAGCAGTAACAATAATGATTAACACAGCTTAATACCTGTACCCCAGCTATGGTTAGCGGATGAGAACAGGATACTCCTGTGGACTGAATAAAGGGTTAGGTTCAAAGTTCCGTGATGGCTCCCGATTATGACAAGAAGGTTCCCGATTACGACAAGAAGGTTCCGAGTTCGAAAAGAAGGTTCCTGAGTTCGAGAAGGTTCACGAGTCCGACAAGAAATACCCGTGAAAGTATAATAAGAAAGAATCAAAGAGAGTTGGGGAAACATAAAGAGAGGGGGTGAACACACGGAAGCGATAACACTAATCTGTTTCAATCGAACATAATGAAAAGATGAAAAGAAAGAAAAAATAATGAAATTTAAATCAAGATTACTATACTTTTTACATATTGAACTATTTCGTAATAGCTTTTAAGCAAACATATCAAACGTTGCAATAATTAAATTAGCATACTGATGTATATCCATAGATCCTGAGAGTCAATATGAATAATCTATTATGAAAGGTCCGAGGGCACATCGGCCGAAACGTTGTACAGATAGCAATAAAGATGAGGACAATAGTCCGAATAATTCAAATGAAGAAATCAAACAGAAGAAAGTTACTGAAAATTAAAGACAATGGTGGAAAACAAGGAGTTAATGCGTTGCCTTTTGATTGCAGTAAAAAAAAATGCAACAAAAAATGTTTTCGCATCTTGATCTGGTTAACAGGGGGAAAAAAGAAAGAAACTCGTGATATTTATACACATACGTAAATACTATACTTACCGCCAAATTTATACGACTTCAGAAGTTAACCTATACAGGCAAACAGATGTACCATTTCTTATAAACATCCCTCAAAAACCTTTTATTTAAAAAACATAAGGAAGGAATTAATTTACAGCCTAACACCCGGTACATTCTTTTTCATATCCTCTTACACACATATTCCCCCTCTCTCTCTCTCTCTCTCTCTCTCTCTCTCTCTCTCTCTCTCTCTCTTTCCTTTTCAAATAAATGGTGCGTACTTTATGCCAGATATCATTTATACCTACAGACTGTTTCATTAAAAAACGCCACCCTAACGATAAGAGGTTTAGAATTTATGTGCACGTAAATGTTTCTCCTATAACATTACTCACTTGGCAAATCTGTACCGAAAGACAACGGTATTTAGCAGTTAAAATGATCGCGTCATGTGCAAGCCTCGTTCGAACATCCATTTCTTTATGGTATTTTAGCTTTAAAGCTTTCTGTTTATCTATCTCACGCTGTCAATATATATATATATATATATATATATATATATATATATATATATGTGTGTGTGTGTGTGTGTGTGTGGGTGTGTGTTATTATGTCTCTTTATCTATCTATTCATCTATGTTAGTCTTATTTATCTATATATCTATATATCTCAATCTGTACATATCTATCTATTTATTATTATATCTCTTTAACTATTTCAATCTGTTTATATCTATATCAGTCAGCTAGCATATCTATCTATCTGTTCACATCCATCTTATCTATCAATCTATATCTATCTATCTATCTATCTATCTATATATATATATATATATATATATATATATATATATATATATACAGAGAGAGAGAGAGAGAGAGAGAAAGAGAAAGAGAAAGAGAGGGGGAGGGAGAAAGAGAGAAACAATGGATAGTTAGAGATATCAGTATGTTATTATATCTCTAAATCTATCTATCTTAATACGTCCATATCTATCTGTTATTATCTTTTATCAATCTATCTATCTCAATTCATTTATATCTATGTAAATCAGTTAATTTATCTATCTATCGATCAGTCTGGCTAGCTGGCTGTTAGTGCATATCTATTTATGTCAGTCTATTATTTATCGATTTATTTATCCATCTATTTATCTATATCTGTCAGTCTATATTTATAGATATGGATGAATAATAGGGTAAATTTGGCCCTTAACATGGCAACCGGTCAAGAAGAAGTCTGAATCCAAACCTGTTAATCTTCACTTAAAAACTGACCTTGCGTCACATCCTGCCCTGTTTACAGTTGCACCTTTTACAAGTAAATCAATAGGAAAGGCTGTAAGCATGACCTTCTTTACAGACAGTTGCGTTCGGAACCATTTTCTTTACCGAAAGTCAGTGGATTATCTTTTTTACAATTTCTTTTTGTAGCAAATCAATGTTTAACCCATTTGTAAACATTTTTTTACCAAAACACACTTCTCCGTACACATCACACATTATTCAATAACTTTCACATGGTTTACACTTCTCAGCCACCAAAACTTTGTTGACAGACCTTTGTTCAAGCCTGGAGAACGCTGTTTGAATTGCCACCATTTTGAATAACCCAAAAACAAATATTTTTGCGAGACTAAAATAATCTTTGCTATAAACCAATTCCACACAAGTATAGAATTTAATATTTAAGGAAAAATTAGAAAAAATGTGACCCGCTGGGTCATCTATTGAACTCTGGGTAGATAATTGGGACCAGGAAGAAAGTTAGTTTACAAAACAAATTGAATTTAAAAATAAATATGACCGGAGAATAAAAACATCAAAATCATTTTGCTAAAATTTGCAATTAAGTAAAAAAAAAAAAAAACTGTCCAGTCTTATATATAATTGAGCTGTTAACTGCTGAAAACATACGAATAAGTTCCTCTACCGTTCACACTCTCCAATCTCTCTCTTTACACACAGAGAGAAAACTAACATAAATAAAGAATATTTATCAAGATATATAGAGACAGGGCAATAGTGACAGGCAAAATGTGAACGAAGAGACGGGTGAGATTTTATCTTAATCAACTAATTAGAGAACCAAATAAAATAGATTTTTTTTCAAACAAAACTTAATCCCAAAACTAAGGAATATTTTGAGATGTATTCTGTGTCATTAAACTAAATAGGAAAAACGTCTTTAGCAAACAATAATTGATTTACTAAGCTTTAATAATAATGATAGATAAACTGAAAATAAATGTGGGGTGTAATAGTTAATGGGCTAAACTAGCAAATCATTACAAGTGAATTAGTGATATACTGTGTGCCCCATACATCCAGCCTTGTGCCACACCTAAGCAAAGTTTAGTAAGTAACTACTTAACCGATGATAATGAAAATAATTGCTCACCGCTTCTCCCAAGCGTCAGTCATATAATTTTGCTCATCGCCCCCATCATAACTCCAAGCCCCCCCCCCCTAGAGGGCGGCATGGGCTCCGTTGGGAAACACTGGTCTATCTAAAAATATGTGATGATAATAATTGGTAAATTGCTACGATATGGAAGAAGAATATTTGTCGAATCTGAAAAAATTATTCGGGACACCAACGAATAAGTAAATGGAATATGAATCATTTTATTTGTTCATATATATATATATATATATATATATATATATATATATTTCAAACAGACAGTCCTCAATATCATTGATAGACCTCTTATATTCAAGTTCTCATATATATATATATATATATATATATATAATATATATATATATATATATATATATATATTAGTCATCCACAGACACATTGTTTCGATGTTTACGTCTCATCAGTGCGGCTCGACTTTAACAGTTATTTCTAGTCGGGAGCGAAACTTGACTGAATTTTCGTCTATCAAGCTCCTTACCCTCTCGGCCGTCGAGAACTGTCAGTAAGAGGAGAACAATTAATTAATACATACTTACCTAGATGTATGTTTATAATCACCAGAGAACTCAATACATATATATATTGTAGATAATAAGAGTGATATATTTCTAAGCAGACAGTGCTCAATATCATTGATAGAACTCTTATATTTACGTTCTCAAATATATATATATATATGTGTGTGTGTGTGTGTGTGTGTGTGTGTGTGTGTGTTTGTGTGTGTGTGTGTAATTATTCACCGACCCCTCAGCACGAGCAGGGAGTGACACAAGGTCAATTCTTTAAGCGGAGATTAACAGATTTGAATTCAGAGTTTTTCTTCTTCTAGACTGGTTACCTAGCCAGAGTTAAAGACCTCAAGCCACCCTACTATTTGTCCATTGCTGGAGGGAGAGTAGTTTGATTCATACCTTTCCCTAGGGTATTAGCGCTATGTGAAATACAAACAGCTTCGTTCAGGATTTGAACCCGAGTCGACGAGTCCATTTCCTACGAGTCTATCCATTACGCCAACCATGTCTGTGTGTGTGTGTGTGTGTGTGTGTGTGTGTGTGTGTGTGTGTGTGCATATATATATATATTTGTTCAGAGAGAGAGAGAGAGAGGGCAAATATAAACAGACTGAGATAGATAGATAGATACCAGGTCCTTAGTATATATGGTTGTATGTATGTATGTATGGAATGGTATGTGTTTAGTATATTGTGAGCCTACATTCCAAACACGTGTCCCAGTTATTCAAGGATCGAGTAACGTGGATCAAATGTAATGGAGACTCTTTTTACATCTACAGCAAAGAAAGTAAAAAAAAGATGGAAAGAAAGAAAGAAACAAAGCTGACACTCAACCAGAAAAGAACAAGGAAACAAAAAAACAAAGGATGGAAAGAAAGAAAGGATAATGATATAAAGAGGAAAAGAAAGAAGAAAACTAATGCACAGCCCAAAAGAAGAAAAAAAGAAAGACTAAGGATAGAAAGCTGAAAAGGAAAGAAAGAACAAGTTGCAATAAAAGGAAAAGAAAGAAAGAAAGAAAGAAAGCTGGTAAAAAAGAAAGAAAGAATACGTTTGGAAATCTCTAAAAAGAAAGAAAGAACAAGAGAAAGAATAAAACTAATAGCAAAACATAAATAATTGGTTTGGAAATCAGTGAAAGAAAGGAAGAAAGAAAACTGGTAAAATGAAAGAAAAACACGTTTGGAAATCAGCAAAAACTGAAAGAAAGAATGAATGAATAAATGAAATCTAAAGAAAGACAAAAGCGGTAAATCAGCAAAAAGAAAGAAAGAAAGAGAGAAAGAACAAAACTGTCAGTAAAAGAAATAACTCTTTTGGAAATAGAAAGAAAGAAAGAAAGAAAGAAAGAAAGAAAGAAAGAAAGAAGGTTGCAAAAGAAAGAAAAAAACTGAATATCAGAAGAAAAAAAAAGAAAGAAGAAAATTAGCCGTGAGTAAAGGAGAGAAAGAATAAGGCAACAATGGAACAAAAGAAAAATATTATTAGATAAGAAACTCTTCCCATAAAAACCAACGAGACAAAACAAAAATAATAAAAGTCAATAAAACTAAGAAACGTTTGTGTTATGTTTTATTGTTATGCAAATATCATTTGATATTTTCTGTTTGACACACCTTAAGGGTCAAAGGGCATTTTTCTTATTGACCCCCCATCATAAACGTAAAAAGTAAATATTAAGCAAACCCTTAAATAAAGGAGAGATATAGTATAACATTATTTATTTATAATGGAGATTGTGTGTATTTCTGTCTGCAACCAAAACTACGTCACATCTTACGTCACAATATTCTCAATGATTGCGTAAATATATTAATGAGTATTTCATTTATTGTCAAAATCCTTAATACATAGAATAAAAACAACCCTGTGTTCTATAGACTCAAAATTTGAGTAAGCAATTTTAAAAAATTGTTTTTTACTCTCGACTCTTTTATTTCAGTAAAAAGAAGTTAACTAAAAAGTTTACAAATAAATAAATACCTACGATTTTGTGTAGAATTTATGTGCAAAATATTTTTTAATTAATAATTAATAGATGCTCGTAACATTTTATGTGAGAGGAACAGAACTAAGTTTTCATTTCATTGATTTTTTTTATTCCTTTAATAAATTTGATGATTTTACTGACTTATCATACAAACCCTCTGACATTGAATTTGTTAATTCCTACTCGCCTTGGGCATATCTTTCAAAAATTAATTTTTACACCACCTAGAAGGCGTTTTTTTTCTAGTATTTAAAAAAATGTTTGTAAAAGATTTTAAAACCAGTCTCTCACTTCGATAAGAAAAATTCATTTGTCTTAACATTTGTTTCGTCTAAAGATTCAGCTTTAATAAACCTTGACCGAGATATCACGAGATAGTATAATAGATAGCAAGGGAGCAAGTATTTTTTTTAGATATACAAACCTCATAA
Organism: Doryteuthis pealeii; assembly: GCA_023376005.1. Classification (NCBI taxonomy): domain Eukaryota; kingdom Metazoa; phylum Mollusca; class Cephalopoda; order Myopsida; family Loliginidae; genus Doryteuthis; species Doryteuthis pealeii. The sequence continues at coordinate 92,876,849 of CM042141.1, forward strand.
TAAGACCTCACATAGAATATTGTATCCAGGCCAGGGCTCCAGTATCTAGACAGGTTGGAGGACATACAAAGAAGAGTGACAAAACTAATAAAAAGCGTAAAACATTACAGTTACAAGGAGATGTATAAAAATTAGAATTAACTATTTTGCTAGAAAGAAGAATGAGATCTAATTGAAACTTACAAAATAATAAATGGTATTATTTATTAAGATAGACATTTTTTTTAAATATTCTTCCTCGAACTGGAAACTTACTATCAATGCAGATTTCAAAACCTTAGTCTTATTAACCAATTGGATTTTTGTTCTTTTTCACTAATAGCGTAACACTTTTGAAACAAATTGCCTAATCAGATCAAAAACAGCAATAGCGCGTGAAATTTTAAGATTAATTTAGATGATTTCATGAAAAAAAAATGATGAGAAGAAATTATTCGAGAGGGCATTTTTGTGAACTATCAGATGAATAGATTAATAGGGTCTGATTTGTATATAGATATCTACTAATAATAGAGATTAGGTCTCTATTTATCTCTAACTGAAACTACGTTACTGCTTACGTCACATTACACAAAATCGTCATAACATAGAATAAATACACTCAAAATTTGAGCATGCAACATTAGACCGTCCTCATTGATTATTAAGACAAGTTTTAATAAATACATGCCCGGTATTATATCAGAACTAAGTTTCCGTTTCAAATTGTTTTATTTTTTATTCCTTTAATAAATTTGATGATTTTACTTACTTAGGGTACAAACTCTCTGACATTAAGCAGTATCTTTCAAAAAATAATTTTTACATCACACGGAGGGTGTTTTTGTGTTTGTTTTGTTTTGTTTATTTGTTGTTTTTTTGTTTGTCTTTTGCTAGTTGTATTAATACTGAATATCTCTCTCTCTCTCTCTCTCTCTCTCTCTCTCTCTCTCTCTCTTTAAAGTTGATGTGAGAAGATAGAAAGAGGAGATGCCCAAGGAGGCATAACAAATAAACGAATAAATTGGTTTCATTGATCTTTGCTATTGATTAGTAAGTTTAGTCTTGTATAGGTGCAACATTGTTATGACAAACAATAACACCGATAGACTTTGGAAAGCTTTATACTATTTAGAATAATTGGAAGACT
>CM042141.1:92880477-92900477 GCA_023376005.1 Doryteuthis pealeii
ATATATATTGACACGGCTACATCTTGGAAGAACTCTGACTTTATTTTATCTGAGAGATGAGATTTCCATATGATCGATAATCTGTCTCTAGTAGTCCATTCCTTTCCAATGCGTATATTGATATCACTTTCTGTATAGAAGAAGAAGAAGAAGAAGAAGAAGAAGAAGAAGAAGAAGAAGAAGAAGAAGAAGAATGGAAAAGTAATTATTTATTCACAGTAAAATCCAATCTCCTTCATCATTCGGTAGAATTCTCGATTTTTCTAAGAAAAAGAAATCAAAGACCTTTGACTTCCTTTATTTCATTTTTTTTCTTTCTTCAATTTTCTTCATTATAAATCGACATATGTGATTCGCTTTGATAAAAAAGGGAGAGAAATAAATAAATAAATAAAGAAAGAAAGAAAGAAAGAAAGAATTATAAAAACGAATGAAAAAATCACAAAATATAATAAAATTAATAAATTGGCGGAGTGGCCTATTGTCGGTATCGGTCGGACAGTGAGGGAATCTATCCCCTTTTCGCTAGCGCTAGGCCATGGATAGTGCTTTTGCTGAGGTTGAGCTCCACACCAACCGTCAGCTCCCCATTTTACCACACAGACCAGATAATCCAATCTGAGCAACTCATACGCTGAGTTGGTGGGGGTCGGTATTGAACTCAGAACCTTGCTATTCTAAAATTCATAAAATGAATAAATTCATAAAAAATGAAGGCAAACAAAAATGTCATTCACAAACGAAATAATAGTTTTAAAGAATATAGGTTGGTTGGTTTGTTGGCTGTTTGGTTTGATTTTACGGCATGTAAACCCTTATTGGGTTATTTCATGCATAAAACGTTTTATTTTATTTATTCTTGATGGGTACTCAATTTTTAACATTTTTTCAAACTCATTTTTTTTCTATTTTACCCATAGATGGGACCCTAACAGGTACTAGCACTCTGGGTGGATCTGGGAGTAATGGTAATGAAGGGGTACTCTATACTCCCCAGAACTCCAGAATTAGAACCTCACCATTAGATTGAGTTTAACGTCATACCGAGGTCACTAAGACTCTCAGCCACCGCCTTCTAGCACCCATATGATAAAAAAGGGTTGGGGCTTGTCATAAGGGTCATAGGGCTAGGAAAATTTTATAGGTGCAAGGGCTTGGCGTGACCAGTCGATTGATCAGAGGGACCATTCCGACCACCCGTCTAGAATGTGACACAATGTCGCAATTGTGGGGCCTCCAGTGAGGCTCGAGCTTACTATTCAGTAGTGATAGATCTGCGAGACTAGCTTGCAAACCCTTAAACCATGATGGGACACCCTCTTTGTGAAATACAGTATTGGACAAAGAAAAAAAGACAGAAAAAAAACTAAACCCTTTTTTTATTAGAGTTGCCACAAATTTTATTGACATTTCAATAGCTTATACACACATAGGACGTTATTATGTTCTTTGATTATTGTTGTCAAAGTTGCCTTAATTGTAGCGAAAATCCAAGTCAATGAAAAGGAAATTCTCAGAAATTTCGTTTTAGGAAATTATGATGGGGATCTAAAAGTTACTACCAGGGTACCAAGGAGTAATGGTAATGAAGGGGTACTCCACACTCCCTAGATCTCCAGATTCAGTTTAGTGTCATACCCAGGGGACATCTTTTTGAGGTCTTACCCCACTCTAAGGTTGGTCTTTACCCAACCCGTGGCGAACGGGTTGGGTGTGACATGAGCTCACAAGTATGGAGTATCCACGGAGAATCGAAATCGCTAAATGGTAATGGAGTTGTGAGACTAACTTTCTAACCATTACACCACGATGGGATGCCCTTCTCTTGGAAAAGACATGTATCTAAGGAAAATATCCCTCCAGCTATGGGTAAATAGTAGGGCAGACTAGACGCTTTGATCATGATAAGGTAACTGGTCTAGAAGGAAAACTCTGAATTCAAAGCTGTTAAACTTTGCTTAAAAATGATCTTCTGTCACATCTTGCTAATGCAGAGGGGTTGGTAAATATATACCTATTTTCGACTGACACCAACGTTGTGTGTTCAATCCAAGGTAACGAAACAGCTTTTTAATGTAAATTGTTGTTTTTGTTTTTTTTTTTTTTTGTTTTTTTTTGTTGTGTGTGTGTGTGTTGTGTGTGTGTGTGTGTGTGTGTGTGTGTGTGTTTTTTTTGTTTTGTTTTTTGTTTTTTTAGTCAGCTAGGATGCTTAACGTAACACAATCTTTATTTCTTCATCTGCCTTTGTATTTTACCAAACCAATGGTAGCGATTTTTTTAAGTGATGATGATGATGATGATGATGGGAGGAAATGGTATTTTAGAAAAAGAATTTAAATAAAGACAGAAAATAAATAACCAAGTGATGGCATCTTTCCGTCTGCTAAAGGCAATGACGTAGTGTCCAATTTTTTTTATCTGCATCTGCACGAGTGGCTGAATAGGCCAATTTTTGAATGACAGTCTCTGGTGCAGTGACTGCAGAAGAAACAGAGATGCTTGTTGGGGCTGCTGTTGTCTCTCCTTCCTTCTGGCTCTCTTTGCTGTAGCGGCTACTTTCCTCTCCGTTTCACTCCTTTTTTGTGCCTTGTTTGGATGCGCGATGATGATGATGATGATGATGATGATGATGATGATGGGAGGAAATAGTATTTTTCGAGAAAGAATTCAAAGAAATATAGAAAACAAATAACCAGGAAAGGAAAGAAGAAAAAGTAAAAGAAAATGTGAAAAATAAAAGACTGAAAAGAAAAAAAAGACCAAAAACTTAATTAGGAGAGAAAAGAGAAAATTTAAAACAAATGGAAAGAAAGAATAAAGAAGAAATATGAAACGAAGGAAGGAAAATGGAAAAAAGAATTTTTAAAAAGAATAAAAGAGGAATTAAAGTAAAAGTAAGGAATGAAAGAGGAAAATGAAAAAAGAAAAAAAACAAACAAAAAACGGAAAGAAAGAATAAAAATTAAAAAGAAAGAGAGAAAATGTAAAATGAAAGAAAAAAGAATGAAAAAGGAATAAAAGCAAAAGTGAGGAATGAAAGAGGAAAGAAGAAAGAAGAAAAAAGAGGAAATTAAAACAATGGAAAGGAAGAATAATTAAGAAGAATGAAAAAGAAGGAGGGAAATGAAAAAAAAGAAAGAGCAAAGAATGAAAGAGGAATAAAAGCAAAAGTAAGGAATGAAAGAAGAAAAAGAAAGAAAGAAAGAAAGAAAGAAAGAAAGAAAGGAAAGAATTGGAAAGGAAGTATAAAGAATAAAAATCAAAAAGAAAGAAAGAAAACGTAAAAGGAGAGAACAAAGAATGAAAGAGGAATAAAATCTGAACAAAGAAATGAATGAGGAAAAATACATTTAACCAAAAAAAAAAGAAAAAAGACATTTGTGGCAGTAAATAAGCAAACAAGAAACTATCAATGAACACCCAATGAATTAAACGTAAGTCATAAAATACAGACAAAAAAAAAGACAAAAAGAAAAGATAACAAAAAAAAAAACGAAGCGTGCAGAATCAAGTGTCCTAGCGGTTATTAACTTGTCTACCCATCTGCGGTCGGTAAACCTTTTTTTTTCTTTCTTTCTGGTGTAAACTTTAGATCCCCCACGTTCGGATAGTGGCGCCTTTGGGATGGTAAAAAGAAGTGGGGAGAAAAAACAGAAATTCGAAGACATAAACATGATTTAAGAATGGAATTTAGGATAAGGAATCATGGTTGCATTCTTTGAAAGGTGGAGCTGGTCACGGCCGGTTACCAAAATCTCCTGGCATGATAAAGTACCATTTTAAGAAATTTTATATTCCTATATTTGTACATAGATAACAAGTACCTACATGTACACACGCAAAAAGTAGATTTTCTTGATTGGGAGTTGAGTAGGAGAAAGGCAAAGATGGAGGAAGTTGGGGAAAATTGATATATATATATATCATTATACTAAAGCTGAGTGAATGAATGATTGTTTGTTAAAAGCTTTTTTTTCCTGTTCAGATTAATGACACAATATTTATACTAAGATATACCTTAGTTTTAGGATTAAATTATGTTTGAAAACGATTCAATTTTAATTGGTTATAATAAGTCATAATTTGAAATTAAGTCAAAAACTCACCCGTCTCTTATACACATTCTGCCTGTCACTTCCTCCTCTCTATGTGCATCTTGATTGCCTCCTCGTTATATGTTAGTTTCTCAGAGAGAGAGAGAGAGAGAGAGAGAGAGAGAGAGAGAGAGAGAGAGAGAGAGAGAGAGAGAGAGAGAGAGAGATTGGAAAAGGTGAAACATATTTGTATGTTTAATTTCATAAGCAGCTAACCCGTAATATTTCAACAGCTTGGCTCTTATCACATTTAAATTAGATCAAACGGAAATCTTACAAAATAATTTTAATGTTTTGTTTTTTTTCTAAATTCTCCGGCCGTGTTTTTTTTTTATTTAATTCACTTTGCAAACTCACTTTTCCCTATCCCAATTATCTACCCAGAGCTCAATGGGTGACCCAAAGGGTTATGTTTTGTCTAGTATATATATATATATATTTAACAACACTTCCTCACGAGTAGGGTGCGACACAAGGTCAATTACTTAAGCGGGGTTTAGCGAGTTTGAAATTAGAATTTTCCTTCTCATATACTATTTGCCTAACCAAGTTAAAGAGCCCAGTATGTCCTACTATTTGCCCATAGCTGAAGGGAGAATAGTTGGATTCATACATTTTCCGAGTGGTTTAGCGCTATGTGAAATGCAAACAGCCTCGTGAGTAATGTTGTAACTCGAGTATCAGACTTAATAGTGAAACAATTTTATGACATGTCAACAATTGCTACGTGACGTAAACAGTTTTTCCTTCTCCTAGAGTAGTTGTCATAACAAGGTTAACGAGCCCAGTTTGCCCTCCTATTTACCAATAGTTAGAGTAGTTGGATCCATACCTTTTCCAAGGGTATTAGTGCAATGTGAAATCAAAAAGCTTCGTCCAGGATTAGAACTCGTCTCGCCGTGTCTATTTCCTCCGATGGCAGCCATTACACCACGTGACTCCATCTAGGGGGGAAAATAAATTGAGGTTACCTAAATGACCTATTGTTGTGCCGTTCAGCACAGTGACACAATTTAAAGTGCTTAACTTAATTTTAAGATAAAAAGGAAAATTGATTACGACTGAATAGTAGATTCGATATTCATTAGGTACTCAATACTGGTAGCCTTTTGCCAAACCTAAGCTACGTTCAGTTTTTAGGACTTATGCTGAAATCTATATATTAATACTCTTGTTCTTTAATCTTCCGACCGTTATCTTCTTGCAACACCCTCTGGTTAAAAATGAGACCGTCCAAATCACCCAAGATTGAATGAAATCCTGATTAATATAATGATTATATGGTGTCGGTCTCTTTTTCCACCGAATTCTTATTTCTTATGAGTGTTGTTACCTCAGTAAAATAATGCACCATTTTGTTTTTATTACAAAAAAGGGAAGGAAAAGGACTTGCTATACAGAAAAAATATAGAAAGAAAGACTGAAAGAGAGTAGGAGAAAGAAAGACAGAGGGGGTGAGCGCGCGGAAAAACATTGTAATAATTAAATTATCATACTGTAGTATATCCACAAGTCCTGCTAGTAACGATAAATGCACCGGTTCTCATCATATCAACCCAGTTAAGCAACGATGTGTCTGATCAGAAATTAGAAGAGAGACAACTTAGAAAGAGCAAACACTGTAGGCAAACCAAGTATTGTTTTATCTTCTTCTTTTTTTTAAGATTTTCTCTTTTTTTATTTTATTTTATTTTTTATTCAGTCTATCCAGGTCAAATCCTGGACTAGGCTGGTAGCATTTCTCATAGCACTAATAACCTTGGAGAAATTAGGTCTGTACCCAGCCTGTACACCGATGTGACTCAAAGTCGCAAGAATTGGGGCCACCAGCAAGGATCAAACTCACAACCCAATAGTAATGGCGCTGTGAGACAACCTTACCATTACACCCCGATAGGATCCCCTTTCATTGGGAAAGGTATGCATCCAACTATTCTCCCTCCAGCTATGGGTAAATAGTACCCTAGTCAAACCACTGATTACCTCGTTTAGGCTCTTCGATTCCTATTGAGTAAGTGAGAAATATTAATTGTGCGACTCAATGGGGCCTTCTTCCCCTAACAACACCTGCCCCCTCGCCTAAAAGGGATGAGGGCCAGTTTTATTGCCCCGTACCCCACGCGCCTCTGCACTAGCCACGCATGACTTTCAGTTCATGCGTGGCTCCCCATGAAAAAAAAAAGACTTTATATTCATCCGGCTTAGTGGGAGGTCTGGAAAATATACGATATTTACCTACAGCTTGCAGGAGGGAAACATATACATACCTTTCCCAAGGGTATTAGTGCGAAGTTAAGCATAAATCGTCTCGTCCAGGATTTGAACTCGGGTCATCGATTCCATTTTCTACGACAATAAAATATGTGTATTACATCTGTATGGATTTACGGTCCAGGATCAAAGTTTTCTTTCATTTAAACTCTTCCGATTCGACTTCTACGTGGTTTATAAACATATATGATTTATCATGATCAGCAAGGCGTGCCGCCAGCCTGGTTTCTCTCCCCCCCCCCAATCCGTCCCTATCGGCCATCGCTCTTAGCAAGTCTTCTAGACGGCACCCAATGTCCGTACAGATCCAGTCTGCCAAAACTATCATGTCCATGTATAGGAGTCATAGGCGAACGCCGCTAATGAGTTCGTTCTAACTTCACCGGTTGTGCCCAGTATGTTTTGTTTGTCTTACTTGGGGCTTACGGCCAAGTCACGTTGAAAGCAGCGGTTCCCTCGAGATCACCGAGCTTAAGCAGCGATGGGGGTTTTTAGTACTTAAATGGGTGATCATTTAAGCAACAACAGTTACTGTAAGAAACCCAATATCAAAATGTCTTTATTCGGCATTAAATGACCCGAAATGGTTGATATGCCGCAGAAAGAAAATAACAAAGCATTCATTGTCTTACTTCGATGGTTTGTGAGATGGGAGTTAGTGGCCGTACAGCTGCTGTTTATTTATGAATAGATTAATGATTTCATGGGATCTTTTCAGACTCAATGTGTTTTTAAACAAAAAGTAAGTTGCATTTTTAAGGGTGTGACAAAAATCTCCCAGTTTTTTTATTATGTAACAAACAACTAGGTAATTCCATGTCAAATCATCCAGAAAAAAAGTAAAATTGTCAACTACCCCCCCTTCAATTTTTCTGAAATATGTTAAAGTGCGACAATCCCTAAAAATTGAGCATCCAATTCCAACAATTGCCTGAGTTATGTCGATTTTTAGATCTCCAAATTTTGGGTGGTGCACAAAAATGGTGACTTTTTTATAATCCTTTTTGTCTGTAAAATGAGTTCTAGATCTTCCTTACTCCTAAAAATTAGTTTATAAAAGCTTTTTGGCCCAGGGAATTCAAAAGTGCTATCAGAAATGTCTTAGAATGAATCAATCTTAAATTATTGCTGATTTCTGATTGTTTTCATAGCAAGATCAATAGGTGAGAAAATCCCAATGTGGCACGACATCAATGAGAACATGTTTTTCATTATTATTATCATTTTACTTCTATTGAACATTATTTGACATCGCCGGGGTGATTAGATATGGAATTACCCAACTTTAAATTATTAACAGTTATTTTCATTGGATGGGTTATTTCTTTCTATTAGGATCGAGAAATAAAGTAAGGGTAAACTGATCAACTTCCTCTAGGTTTTTGGAACCTCAAGTCCCCAAAAAGACAAAAATATGTTTTTGTCGTTAGTTAATCGCCTTGTGACCCCCAAAAAGAGGTCAAGAGATTTTCTAACGGGAAATGCCAAAAAATCGGCTTCTTGTAATTTATTTGAACACTTCATTTCTCTAACACACTAATACATCGTTCTTAGGTTTCTCTTTCTTTTGTTTTTTTATCATTATTATTATTATTATTATTATTATTATTATTATTATTATTGTTGTTGTTATTGTTGTTGTTGTTGTTGTTGGAAAACCTAGAGGGTCTTAAAGTAACCCACCTTACTGACTTCCTCTCCCACGGGATCAAATACCGAACCGGATCAAACTTCCTGGAATTTTGAAGAAATCATGAAAAGGTATTTCCATGAGAAATCAATGAAATTGATCGGGATTCCGTGTAAAAGAATACTTCCCCTGGCTCTTTCTTATCAAGTAAGTATTTACACAACCCCTCCCCACGAACAGGTGTGACTTAAGGTATATTTTAAGCCGGGTTTAACAGGTTTGAATTTAGATTTTTTCATTCTCCTAAATCAGTTGACTTACCATCGTTAAAGAGACCAAGAGTCTGTCTTAGTATTTAACCCATAACTAAAGGAGGAATAATTGGATTCATACCTTTCCCAAGGTTATTAGCACTACTAGCAACAACAAAACACCCTACGGGCGGTGTAAAAAATATTTTTTGAAAGATATTGACTGAGATAGATAGATTTGAACTACCTGTGATAGATAGATAGGAACAGCCTGAGATAAATAAATTTGTACAGTCTAAGATAGATAGATTTGAACAGCTTGGATAAATAGATTTGAACTGCCTGAGATAGATAGGAACAGCCTAAGATAGATAGATAGATAGATAGATAGATAGAAACAGACTGAGATAAATAGATAGATAGATTGATAGATAGATAGATAGATATGAACATACTGAAATAGATAAGAAAAGGCTGAAATATATAGATATTAACAGACCGAGATAGATAGATAGATAGATAGATAGATACCTTGGAACGAAATAGAATAAAATCAAGTGGGAGTGTTTCTTTATATAAACAATTAGAATTGATTTTTTCTAATGGCCCATTACTTTTCCGGGAATTCTTTTAAGTATTTCCAGGATTAAACCGGAAATTGCCTCGGACACATGGATACTGTGTATCGAAACCTTTTGCAATGTTCAAGATTTAGTATCAACACACACACATACACACACACACACACACACACAAACACACATGTGTATATATATATATATATATATATATATATATATATATATAAGACAGGAGGTGAACAGATAACACTACAATATATATATATATATATATATATATATATATATAATGTGTGTGTGTGTGTGCGCGCCTGCGTGTTTATTAACAGAAAGTGAGAGATTCCTAATTATTCCATCTTTAAGAGAGTGGTTGGCACGCGACAATTACTTTGTGCGGATGTGTTTGTTTGTTCTTCTAGTAACAAATTACCGAAACGTGGGTCTTTTGCTTTTCTTAAGTCACGTGCTCGTCTCTGTCCCCTGGGCGCCCTTCCTGTCTGACCTTGTGTACACTAGTGTGTGAACACGATAAATTACCTACACAAATAATTATTTCAGGCTCTGGTTTCAGCAAGGGTTTTAAGGGGAATTGTTCGATCCACCTACGCAAGACATCAAGTCCCCTGTATCGTTGGGGGGGGGTCAAAGTTTAGGTACAGTATATGTATGCCAAAAAAGGGACCCCTTAATGAAAAATTGTGATATTGTAAAAAGTACCTGGTACCTATTACTTAAACATAACATTTATTATCTAGACTAGTACAAAATAAAAAACACCCTCCGGGCGATGTAAAAATAGATTTTTGAGTAAAAAATTCAATGTCAGCGAGTTTGTACCCTAAGTAAGTAAAATCATCAAATTCATTAAAGGATTAAAAAATAAAACAATCTGAAATGTAAACTTTAAATATCTATTAAAATAAAACAAATTATATATAGATATATAATACCAGCGCTGTATTTATTAAAACTTGTTTTAAAAAACAATGAGGACTGTCTAATGTTGCATGTTCAAATTTTGAGTGTATTTATTCTATGTTATGACGATTTTGGGTAATGTGACGTAAGCAGTGACGTAATTTTTGTTACAGACTCACTTCGCCAATTCGCTACGAGTAGGATGTGTCACAAGATAGAAATTATGGAGTATCCATAGAGCATCGTAAGGATCTGCAAAACTAGCTTGCTAACCATTAACCCACGATCCAACGCCCTTAAGATGGAAAGGGGAAATAAAAGCAAAACAACAACAAAAATTGGCGGAGTGGCCTATTGTCGGTATCAACCGAACAGCGAGGAAGTCTATCCCCTTTTCGCTAATGCTAGACGGAGTTTTTTTTTTGCTGAGGTGGATCGCCATACCTACCGTCAGCTCCGCACTTTGCTGCACTGATCAGATAATCCAATCTGAGCTGAGTTTTAACCTGAAACTTTGCGATTCTTGGGTGGGTGCTCTACCGACTGAGCTAAAAAGATTGTGTTTTTTTTTATGTAGCCCTGATGTCATTTGAACTCATATCCTGTATAACTTGGAAACGTGTCTGACCTGAACATGCCCTTTGAACATAGAATTCTAAATTCAACTTTAATTATGTTGCTTTAACCACCTACTGGTTGGTTTCCGTGACCTAATTGGCAAGGCTCTCCTGCATGTCAGGCTCCTGCATGATAAGGGGTTGCTAGTTTGAAACTTGTCGGGTCCTATTTCTGCCATACTGATTACTCCACGGTTATGAAATGTAAGAAAAAAAACTCTTAAAAAACAAAATGCGGATAACCTTTTAATGTTCACACTTATATAATAAGCAAACATTTATCAGACTACATAAACACGTTGTATAACGATTATTGTCGTAGGAAATAAAATCGGCGACCCCAGTTCAACTCTTGGACGAGACTGTTTATATTTTACATTTCCTTAGGAAAGGAATGCATCCAACTATTTTCATTCCAGCAATGGGTAAATAGTAGGTCAGACTGGTCTCTTTAACCTTTGTTAGGCAACCAGTGTAGGAAAAGGAAAACTTCGCTTAAGAAACTGATCTTGTTTCACATCCTACTTATGTTAGTGGTTTTATATATATATATATATATATATATATTATATATATATATATATATGTGTGTGTGTGTGTGTGTGTGTGTGTGTGTGTGTAATTGAATTTTATCATCGTAGGAAATGGATACGGAGACACAAGTTCAAATTCTAGTTGCATTTCACATAGCGCTAATACTCTAGGGAAAGGTATGAATCCAACTATTCTCCCTCCATTTTCTAAAGGAAATAATAGGCCAGGCTGGACTCTTTAACCATGGTATGGCAACCGGTTTAGGAGAAGGAAAAACTATGAATTCAAACTTATTAAACTCCGCTTAAAAAGTCGTTTGGGGATGTGGGTAAATATATATCCAGTGGTAACTTGCCTTACAAGTGCCCAATTTAAGAGTTTTCCGAGGTACGCAGTATCACTCCGTCAATTTTTGCTTTGTGTTGTGAGTTAAAATTTGAGGTAGTTTTCAGCTTGAGACATGCGTATGTAAATAATTACTTATTACACAAAAGAAGAATATTTTTATAAAAAAACAAAAACATTAAAACATATCCAGCACATAATTCATTGCATTTTATTTTATTATGTTTTTATACAATACAATCGGCTATTTTTCTTATTTAAAAATGTCCTGGATGTGACGTTAAACTGCATCTAGTGGTGATGTTCAAATTTTGGAGCTTTGGGGAGTGTATAGTGCCCCTTCATCACCATTACTCCTAGGTCCACTCTGACCCGGTGTGGAAGTACCTTTTAGGGTCCCATTTATGGGTTAAATAGATTCGGCATAAATTTTATGCCGAATCTATTTAACACATAAATGGGCCCAACAAATATTGACATGCCGTAAAATCCAATCAACCGACCAGAAACCTATTATTCTATAACTTAACAGAAAATTAGTCTTTTGTGGGAGACTGAAACAGATTAATGGCATTTCAGTTTATTTCAACGGGGAAGATTGATTTGATATACGAGGAAATTGAGTTACGAGTAGAATGAATTAAACCTGTAAATCTACCACTGTAGATATGGTTTCAAATCTACTTTGTTTTTGTTTTTTTTAACGTCCATGCATTAATACGAATGGGGGCGTTCGTTCTTGATATAATGGTCAGAAAGCTAGTCTCACTGAACCATTACTAAATAGTGGATTCGGTTTTCACAGGATGCCCCATATTTACGAACGTGTCACATCCTACTCGTGGCGAACGGATTGGGTAAATACGATGGTGTCCCGTTGTGGTTGTAATGGTCTGCAAGCTAGTCTTGCAGATCCATTACTCAATAGTGAGCGCAATCCTCACTGGACGCCCCACGCTTGCGACCAAGTGTCGCATCCAACTGGTGACGAACGGGTTGGGTATATACCAGGGCGTCCCATCGTGGTGTAATGGTCAGAATGCTCGTCTCACAGATGGACACGGCGAGACGAGTTCAAATCCTGAACAAATCTGTTTTTATTTCACATAGCACGAATACCCCTAGGAAAGGTATGTATCCGATTATCCCCCTCCAGCTATGAGTAAAAAGTAGAGTGAACTGTTTTTTTTTAAACCTTGGTTAAGCAACCAGTCTAGGAGAAGGAAAACTCTGAATTCAAACCTGTTAAACTCCGCTTAAGAAATTGACCGTGTGTCACACCCTGCTGGTGCGGAGTGGTTTGTAAATATACTTAATCAAATTCTTCCATGTAATTTTTACTTATTGGAGCTTTATTTCCTATACAAAGTTTTCTGTTCCTCAGCGAAATATAAGAATGGACACTTCCTTTAATTTTAAATAAAATATCTTGCGCCCCCCCCCCCGCCCTCCACTAAAAAATAATTCGCAAAGGAAATGATAGAAAAATGATCACTTAGTTATTTGCTTCAATTCAAATCCTGTGTGAATTAAGACGCATTAAATTTCGTCAGGAATATTTTTTTTCCTGAAAACGTAATGTTTCAGAAGTGTATTATATTTATATACATAGACCACCAGAATCGAAATAATTTCTTAAAGAATAATTAACTATATGTCTAGACACTGTGACCTACTCTTGTTTAATTCTTTTCTTTCTTTTTTATAAAGGCAACTCGACGGTTGATTTAATATTTAATTATTGAATGCGCCTTTCGAAATTAGGTTACGTGGATACAGATGTTCCTGAAAGATCTCCTCCCATTGAGTTCGTCATACTAGTACTGATTAGTAATGCTACAAAAGAGTTCCACTTGGGTCCACCAATTCCGCAGCTCGACAAATTATCCTGAAAGGACAGAAGACAATGGGAGGAGTACCCGAAAAAAAACTCGCCTTTTGAAAATCAGGAATATCAGGCAAATGAGTCATTTTTTTTCTATTTGTGTTCTTCTGATCAATTTATCGATCGATTTTTAGATCTATCTAAGCGTATTCAAATCTATAAGTATTTCTTTCTTTCTTTCTTCCAATATAAGTATATTTGTATTAAATACTTGCACCACGTGTCCTGGGTATGACAGTTGGTTGTTAGTTGGTAGCCTTCCCTCTACGAGAGACGATGGAGTAGTGTCAAAGTTTGTTTTTTTATTATTATTTCTTTTTGTTAAGTAGTGCCAAGTTTTTTGTTTGTTTTGTTATTTTTTATCTTTTAACTTGAACTACATAGCCTGGGCGGGTTCATGTAGAGGATGAGCTGTTGCCCATGCAGCAAATCCCCCTCTCCACACTGCCGTTGTGATCCAAAGGAAAGGTAAGGTACCAATGCAGTTTGGCAACGGTAGTGTCTCAGGCGTTAATGGGTAGCACTGGATTTCAGCATCACACCACCCTTAGGGACTCCAGCTCCTGATTTGTTTTCGGGGTTTACTCCCCTAGCCTAATTAACCCCTTGTGCCCGCCGTGTAATGGTTGTCGTATGATATGAGCTTGGCGATCAGATTTCAATCAGAGGGTATGACAGTAAACTGCATCTAATGGTGAAATTCCAATTTTTGAGCTCTGGGGAGTGTTTACCCCTTTATTGCCATTACCCCCAGGTCCACTCTGATTCGGCGTTGCAGTCCCTGTTAGGGTCCATCTTAAAAATGAGTTTTAAAAAATGTGTTTAAAAAATTTAGTTGGAAAAAAATTTGAATATCCATCAAGCATGAATAGAACAAAAAATCTTTGGCATAAAATAACTCAACAAGGGTTGACATGCCGTAAAATCCTACAAACCATCACTTGCACCACACAGGTAACAGTTTAGAATGTGGTGAGGATATATCTATCACACTCTGTATAAGTTTGGCTTTGATTTTCTTTAAAAACGTTTCAACAGCCAACTCAAAATGTGCACCGGTTCAATAAAAGAAAAAAAAATAACAGTAAGACATTAATTAGATGAAGCTACCATTGACACTTGCCAAAGTTCACTTGCACCACACAGATTCGCCAATGCAATCTCTCTCTCTCTCTCTCTCTCTCTCTCTCTCTCTCTCTCTCTCTCTCTCTCTCATAGCGCTAATACCCTTGAGAAAGATGCAAATTCAACTATTCTCCCTCCAGCTATAGCAAATAGACGGACTGCCTGGGCTCTTTAAACTTGGTAAGGAAAACAGTCAAGGAGGAGTAAAAGTCTCAATTCAAACCAGTTAATCCGCCCTCAAGAAATTAACCTTGGATCACATCCTGCTCATACGAAGGGTTAGTATATATATATATATATATATATATATATATATATATATATATACATATATATATATATATATATATAATCACGTAAAAAAGTTACCAAAAACAATCGCAGTAATTATAACTTGGGAATCCAAAATTTCAAGATTGTGGACCAGGATTCGATCTGAAGTATTTTAATTTGCTCACGGAGTCGGCCTGATTCCAAAATTGTTTAAAACGTGGAAGATATATAGGCCCCACTCTGTGTAAGATTGGCTTTGATTTTTTTTCTTCTCGTGAAATGTGCTATACAATCTTCCTCCAATTCGTACAGATTGCACATTTACGCACTAGTTAAATCTTCTGACACCACAAAGGAGAAAATAAAAGTCTGTTCCGAATATCACCTTTCTTAGTCGGTTGAATACACAAGAGAAATGAACATGTTATGACAGTTATTCCAGTGTTTATTATCACCATCAACGTTAACTATGAAACTGATTGCGGTTGAACAACACACGAAACACGAGCCGTGCCAATAGGATTTCGCTTACAAATTAAGGATCACTGACATTAAGATAGGAGTTCCTAAAATACTTTCCTGCTCCGATTTCTTTGGGGGGGGGGTTGAAACTTGGTCCGAACATTCTTGCCTGTGTGTGATGGATATTTTGTCTGCTCATAACAAGTTGAATGTGCGCGGTAATTAATAAAAAGCATCGTAAAAACACCGTAAACGGATTTTCTATCTACGAATCAAACGATAATGTGACCGACTTTGTCTCGTTGGGACCGCACGCGAAGTTTTTTTTTAATAAGCACCGGAAGTAGGTGGGCGGTCCCCTCTAGATTTTCTGAGTGTGTCATTGGCTGGCCTACGGGATGTAGTCAGTTGGTACTAATTCTAAAAGAACTGTATTTTCTTTTTCTTTTCTTTTTTTTACGAGGCATGTAATATAACCCTCTGGTTTTCCTAGTTCAACGCTCTGTGATGTAAAATGAAGACTCTACCTCTCAACAATGTTCATAGTTTCATTAAATTCCAGTGACCGTTTCAGAGTTCATTCGAATAAGAATAAGATTTGTTACTCATTTAGTGTGAATCTAATTTCATTCAGTCTAAAAACTAAGAGCACTGTTGGTTGGGGGCAGTAGAATACGCCGACTGTACCTCTGCAAAGGAGATAAGACACCCCTAATGGGGCCACCTGTTGGCCGTGTGTAGCAACCCGTAATGCTGGTAGCTGAGCAGTCCATGATATTCAACACTCCACTTTGGCACTTAGGCTGGATCGGCGGTCGGAGAGCCCATGCAGCTATATGATTGTCCGGACCCTATTGCCCTTATGGCAAGACTCAGCCATTGATATCAAATATGTGCTAGAATGCGGTGGTTGAGGGTCTTAGTGTTCTGGGTATGATGTTAAAATTGCATCTAGTGATGAATTTTCTTTGTGGAGCTCTTGGGGAGTCTGTAGTACCTCTTCATTACCATTGCTTCCAGATCCACTCTGACACGGAGTGGTAGTACCTGTTCCATCTACGGGTTAAATGTATCAAAAAATGAGTTTATAAAAAAATTGACAACCCAACAAGAATGAATGAAACAAAACTTCTTCGGCTTGATATAACCCAACAAGGGCTGACATGCCGTAAAATCCAACCAACCAACCTAAAAAACTAGGCCATCGAGAAACTCTGAAATTTGCTTCAAGTTGAACTTTCAGTAAAAAAAAAATTAAAAAAGAGACCGAAACTCAATAATCATGGCCAGATCGACATTAGGCCGCCCTGACGACTTTACTTTACTTACAAAATAGTTCAATACGTAAAAAGTGTAACAATCTTGATTTAACTGGAGTGAAATCCTTAAAACCATTCGTGGCGTTTAATATAAATGTTTCAAAGAATATAACGAAGATTTCGATATTAAATACGGAGACAACAGTGAATTTTTATTCCTTATTCATTTTAACTTAGTCAAAAATTCTTTCTTTCTTTCTTTCTTTTTCTCTTTCTTTCTTTCTGTCCCTTCTTTTATTCTTTTCTTTATCCTCTTTTTCTCTTATTTGTTCTTTCGTCCTCATTTTCTTTTTTCCATTCCATTGAAACAGACGATAAGCGATATCGCTTCCTCTCTCTCCCGCCTTTCTTTCTTTCTTTCTATATTTGCTTTCTTTTTCCCTGTGGCATGTAGCACCTTTTTTTCTTCCCTCTCTTTCCTCACAATCACAACGGAATAGTCCATTATTTATCTGAGGTGATAACAGGGTGTAACATTTGAACATATGCATTCATATTTTATGAATCAAAACGGATCTGTCAATTATTTATTTGAAGTGATGACATGACGTGATACACGGAGGTACAAGGGTATTAATGTAGGTATTTACCCGATTCGTTCGCCTAGGGTAGGTGGGACACAAGGTCGTAATTATGGGGCATCAAACGAGGATCGAGCTCCCTATTCATTACTAATGGACCAGCGAGACTAGCTTGCTAACCATAACACCACGATGGCATGCCCTTATTTTACTCAAGCCGTTCGCCACAGGTAGGTGGCGACACATGTTCCAGAGTGTATTGTATCCAGCGAGGATCGAACTCGCTATTTGCGAGACTAGCTTGCTGACTATTAAACTATAATGAGACCCAAGCATATTAATGTGTAGACTAGCAGGACCTGTGGATAAACCACATTATGATAATTTAATTATTACATTTGATGTGTTTACTTAAGAGCTATTGCATTTGCTTCAATATATAAAAATGTTTCGATTCGTGTGGCCATTTTTAGTCTGTAGGTGCGAGCAGTTTTACAGTGGCATTAAATTTGATCCGTGTTAAAGAATTGTATAATCCTTGTCCGGATTTACATTTACATCAGAATTTATATTTTTGCATTTCATCTTGGACGATTTGGACGGTCTCATTTTTAACCAGAGGGTGTTACAAGATGATAACGGACGGAAGATTAAGGAACAAGCGTATTAATCTATAAATGTTAAAAAAGCAGCTAAAGTTTTATTGTTGAATATTAAATAGGGTCGTGGGCCAGGACAAGATGAACGTTTGAAAACAAATGTACAATTCTACCTTGACGTATGAGTTTAATTCGTTCTGCTCGAAAATCAATTTCCTCGTATATCAAATCAATTTTATCCATTGAAATAAACTGAAATGACATTAATCCGTTCCAACCCCCAAAATACCCTAACTTTTTGTTACGTTTTCTTAATAAGAAAAATAGCCCTGTGTTGTATTAAAACATAAAATGTAATCATGGTTTAGTTGTTTTACGGCATGTCAACCATTTCGAGTCATTTAATGCCGAATCAAGACATCTTGATATTCGGTTTCTTACAGTAACGCCTGTTAGTTAAATAGTCACCCACCCAAGAATTGAACAAACTCATCATTGCTTAACTTCAGTAATATAGCGGGAACCAATGCTTTCAACGTGACTTTTCCGTAAACAGAATGATATGAATTATATGCTGTAATATATATTAATACTTATCTTTTTTATAAATGATATTTTGGGGCGAAATAAATTCTTTAGAAACTTAAATATTTTTACTGAACTTATCAACATAAGCGTATCTGAAGTTCGCTCGTACCTCAAATTTTAGCTCTCAACACAAAGCAACAACAACAAAAAAAACGGTTCCCGCTAGATCCCGAAGTTAAGCAACGATGAGCCTGTAAAAATTTAATTGGGTGGCTGGTACTATAAGCAACCTGAGTCCTTTGCTTATCAAAATGACTTGATTCGGCATTAAATGACCCGAAAAGGGTTGATATGCCATAAAACGAAAACAACTAACCAATAAAACAAAAAATCAATCGAGTGACAGCTCGTAACTCGGAAAACTCGTAAGTTGGGGCACTCGTAAGTTAAGTACCATTGGTAAGAAAGCGCGATGGTGTACTGGTTAGAAAAGCAGAAAATGGACTCGTCGACCCGAGTTCAATTCCTGGACGAAGCCACAGTTCACATAGCGCTAATACCTTTGGAAAAGGTATGAATCCAACTATTCTCCCTCCAGCTTTGGGTAAATAGTAGGGAAGAATTGGCTCTTTAACCTTGGTTAGGCAACCAGTCTAGGAGAAAATAAACTCTGAATTCAAACCTGGTCACTACTAGAAAATAGACCCAGGCCTACTTAGTGATTTATTTCAATTTAAAAAAAATTAACTGTGTGTTACATGCATTTTTTATTAATTAACTAAATTAAAAAAGAATTTAATTTAAAAACATTCTATAGTGTTTGTTTGTTTGTTTGTTGTTGTTGTAGCTGTTGTTGTTGTTATGTTTTTTGTTTTTGTTTGTTTTTTTTTTCAATTCATTTATTTCTCCGAGTATCAGGGAATTAAAACCAAATGCCCTCATAGAACAATCACAAAACTTTGTACGTCCTTCACTAATCGTTCACCGAGTTTGTGACCAATTATTTCGTTGATTATTTTACAGTTTGTTTATTTATTTGTTTTTTGTTGGGTTTTTTTTGTTGTCTTTTTTAGGGGGAGGGCAATTCTTTTTTCTTTCTTTTTTTTTTTTTTTTTTTTTTGTCGACTTTGAATTTTTCCGGTAGATCATTGGAATGAGATGGGATAAAATTTATGAGCGAGGTTAATGTCTGGGAGTTTGTTGGCGATAAGGCAAAGTGGCGGTCAACGTCGAACAAGGTGGGTCCAGTGTTTCAGATCGGACAGGCGATAAGGTTTCACTAAAATAAAAGTAACGTCCATTGCGTATTCTAGGCACGTTGCTTGATGATGACGTCTGACAGGCCATTTAATGTCTCAGTTTGCGTCCGGCTCATAAATCTTGCTGGAAAATAGAAACAAAAAGGTGAGGAGGGTAGTTTTTGCTGGGCTGGCAAGGAAATGGTTACAAGTGGTTAAAATGTTTTAAAGAAAGAGATAAGGAGGGAAAATATAGAAAGAAAGAGAAAGGGAAAAATAGAAAGAGATATAGCTGAAAACAGATTTTTTAAAGAAAAAAGCAAGAAAAGAATGACAAAGGAAAGAAACTCAGTGAAGAAAGAAGAATGAAGAATGAATGAAAGAAAGAAAGAAAGAAAGAATGAATGAAAGAATGAAAGAAAGAAAGAAAGAAATGACAAAACTGCCAGTAAAGGAAAGAAAGAATTCTTTAGGAAATCAGCAAAAAGAAAGAAAGAAAAAAAAAAGAAAAAAAGAATAAAATTAGCTGCCAGCAACGGAAAGAAAGATTGAGGCTACAAAAGAAATATACAGTCATATAGTAAAAAAGAAAGAAAGAAAGAAAGAAAGAAAGAAAGAAAGAAAGAACAAAACTGCCAGCAAGGGAAATAAAGAATACGTTTGGAAATCAGAAAGAAAGAAAAAAAAAGAAAGAATGAACAAAGTCAGAAGGCCGCAAAAGAAAGAAGAAAAAGAGAAAGAAAGGACAAAATTAGCCGTCAGCAAAGGAGAAAATGAATAAGGCTACAAAAGAAATATAAAGTCAGTAT
>CM042141.1:92905477-92942977 GCA_023376005.1 Doryteuthis pealeii
CCTTTGCTTATTAAAATGACTTGATTCGGTATTAAAGGTTTGGTTTGTTTGTTTTACGGCATATCAACCCTTTTTGGGTCATTTAATTCCGAAACAAGTCATTTTGATAAAGGTTTCTATGTTTCAAGTTCTAAATATCTTCAAATTGGTATAAATAATTTTCATTAATTTCATTTAATTTGGTTTAGTTCGAATTGAGTTGTTTAATAATATAATAACCCAGTGGGTTATTTAATGCCCAAACTGCCAGAGCGTGAGAAAAAAGTTGGTACTGAAAAGTGTTGAAATGCTGTTAAACAAGACAAAACAAAAAAAACAACCAACATCTTCTTGGTCGGGTTGAGAACTTTTCAGTATCCACTTGTAAATAAATTAACTTTAATTGTTTGATCTTTGGGAATAAGTGTTGATTTAATAATGACTGCTGACTCATTCTTTTAAACAACTCTTCATTTCTCGTTTGAAGTCATAAAAATTCCCAAATGAGAAAACAAACAACAATGAACAACGTCTTGGTTTATTGTATCTGTGAATTGATACGAATCAGAGAAACTAATGATAAAATGATAAAATGATATCAGTGTCAGGCAAGCCACATTGAGGGTTGGCTTTGTTCCGACGGATAATTAGCAACTTGTTCGACTTTAGTTTATCTTTCTCCGACGAGTTTTCTCTTTCAAATAAGATAGCGTAAAATGGCGAAACTATCAGTTACAGAGTTCAAAACAATTATAAAAAAAAAAAAAAAAAACAGAATAGTTCAGAATAGAATTTTTTTAAATAAAAGATACAAAAGAAGGGAAACAAGAAACAACAGTTCAGAAAAGAAAGAATGAAGAAAAGTCAGGATACAACAAGAAAAGAATAAGATATGCTCCAAAGTCGTCGGGGTGGCCTAAAGTCGGTATCAGCCAGACAGCGAGGGAGTCTATCTCCTTTTCACTAGCGCTAGATCAAGGAGATTTTTTTAGCGTCTGATGCGGAGCGCCACACCTATCATCAGCTCCTCACTTTACCGCACAGATCCCTGTGCTATTCATACGCTGAGTTGACGAGGGCCGGTATCGAACCAGGAACCTTGAAGATCACAGCCAGACACTCTACTGATTGAGCTAAACCGGCCCAAAGACATTCCCAAAAACAAGATAAAGTCTGTTTCGTACTGAGACAGGTGCATAATTTCTACCAGTATCAAGATTCCGAATGCTGATTTTATAGGCAGGAGAGTCTTCTATAAGACATTGAGAAATTTACTTTTGGACCTTGGATCTGTGCGATAAAGTGGGGAGTTGATGGTAGTTTTGACGCTCCACTTCAGACGCAAAAACAATATCCCTGGTCAAGCGCTAGTGAAAAGGGGATAGACTCTCTCGCTCTACGGATGATACAGACAATAGGCCTTAAAGTCGGTGGAATGGCCTCTAAATAAGAATACAGATAAAAAGATTTGAAAGAGGGAGTATAATAAATGATTTGAACAGGGAGTATAATAAAAAATGGAACAACTGAAACTTACATCACTCTCGTCTTTCATTGTTATTTTTCTAATTTAAGTATTTAGTTAAAAGGGGAAGTAAGAGGAAGTAAGAATAACATGACAGTTATTTTTTCCATTGAAGAGATTTTTGCTTATATTCATTAGAATATACTAGCACATATTTATTAAATTCGATTTTTTAATATTAATATGCAAATTAGCCTTCCCGTTCACACTGTAAACCGTTATTTTGTTGTATATATAAACATAATTGCATGTTGGCAGTATGTATACATAGTTAACAGTATTAATAATGTAAGACTATTAGTACTTATTAGTAGTACTATGACTATAGAAAATTGCTAAATACTAACAAATGTTAAACTATTATATCGGAAAATGCAAAAGATTTAAAATGCAAAAAAGAAAATCCGTCAGAAAAACAATGTCAAAAAATAGGATTCAAAAGAAAGAGAAAGAGATAAAAAAGATTTTTTTAAATGTACAAAAAAATGTAACAAAGAAAAAAATGGAAAAAAAAATGGAAAAAAAAAGATAGATGGTGAGAATGAAAAGAAAATCAAAGCTCAAATAAAGGAAAGAAAAAAGAAAAAAAAGAAGAAAGAAAAAGAAAAATAAGAAAATACAGGGAGAAAAAAAGGGCAGATAAAATATAACAAACAAGAAAAAAGTTTTGTTTAAAAAAAAAAGAATAGGGAAGAAAAAGAATGTGAAGAAGAGATACTAAATACACGACAAACGAAACGAAGCTTTAGAAGAAAAAAAGAAAAAAAAAGAATTTTCAAGTGAGACATTCTTCGAGCAAGATATTTGCGCAACTCGTTCCCGCCAAAAGTCTATTGAAGCCTGAAAAGCATCCGGGTATTTATGCTTCAATGAGTTGCCGCCTTCGTCAAAACAGTGAAAGCAATTTTACGGTCGCCCGCTCGAACAACTGTTGCTTTGTATTTCGGACTTTTGAGACGCAGATTTTTCTTGCCTTTTCTGCGGGTTTTTTTTCTTTTTTTTTTTTTTTTCTTCTTTTCTTTTTTTTGCGTTTGTTACTAGGATTTTGTTTTGTTTTGTTTTTCTTTTCTTTTGTCTTTTTTTCACGAAAAGTTTTCGGTGTTTCTGAAAAAAATAAAAGGTTTCCCGACTCTTTTTACTTTTTATCGAAGAAAAAAAAGAAAAAAAAGAAAAAGAAAAAGAAAGAAAGAAAAGAAAAGAAAAAAATCAATAAAAAAAAAATCTGAGATTCTCTTGACCACATCCACATGAAACGAGTGAATGTTTTTCTGGTGAAGGTTTGCACAAATACTTGGCATTATTACCAAAAGATGTAAGAAATATTTCGAGACAAAACACAACAGGAATTACTACTAATCCCGTAGGTCTGTCTGTCTGTCTGTCTGTCTGTCTCTTTCTCTCTCTCTCATAATGTTTGTATCTATCTATCTATCTATCTATCTATCTGTATTTCTATCTATCTATTTATCTCATGGTGTTCATATATATATATATATATATATATATATATATATATATATATATTATGATGATCATATCTATCTATCTATCTCAGTCTGATCATGTCTATATGAATTTATATATATATATATAATATATATATATATATATATATATATATATATATATATATTACAAGTTTAGATAATAAAAACATGTTCTGAATTTTTGAAGCATGAAGGAATAATAAAACTAAAGATTGAATCTTTCAATCGTTGTTTTTATTATTCTTTCATGCTTCAAAATTCAAGACATTTATCTATTTTATATGACCTTGTCATCTAATACTTGAAGCATACACAATATCTCTACATTTTATATATATATATATATATATATATATATATATATATATAGTGAATAAATATATATTAGTTTGTGTATATCTACTTAATTACATGGATATTTCAAATATATATACGCAAACTAATACATATTTATTTATTATTATTATTATTATTATTATTATTATTATGAGGTTTTCCCGCCTGCCGTAGTCGGTGGTTCACTGGAGGCTGAGTTACAGCAAGTCTCCTCAGATCTCCAGGACTATTCTGAGTATTCTAGCCGATCTTAGCAGTGCTGTAGATTGGATGGTCTTGTTTCTTTATCATTATCATTATTATTATTATTTCACTCCATTCGAGTTTTTCACACCTGCCGTAGCTGGTGGTTCACTGGAGGCTGAGTGACAGCAAGTCTCCTCAGGTTTCCAGGACTCGTCTGAATATTCCAGCCGATGTCAACAATGCTGTAGTCAGGATGGTCTCGATTCTTCCTCTGATTGTCAATTCATCCAGACTATTTTCCAGACCCCTGAGATTCGTTCCAAGGGCCCCAAATACAATTGGTAAGACCTTCACCCTCATGTTCCACAGTTTTCTCAGTTCTCTGGCAAGGTCTAAGTATTTGTCGATCTTTTCGCTGTCTTTCATTTTCACTCTGTGATCGGCCGGACGGCAAAATCTACGAGATGACAGGTTTTCCTCTTCTTGTCAATGAAATCTAGGTCTGGTCTCCTGGCCGGAATTAGGTCATCCGTCTGTACCTCAAAGTTCCAGAGAATTTTGTGTGTCTCATTCTCCAGGTCAGATTCAGGCTTGTGCATATACCATTTTGTTGAATGGTGAAAATTGAATTTCTTGCACAGTTCCCAGTGGATCACCTTTCCCACCCA
Source organism: Doryteuthis pealeii (assembly GCA_023376005.1). Classification (NCBI taxonomy): domain Eukaryota; kingdom Metazoa; phylum Mollusca; class Cephalopoda; order Myopsida; family Loliginidae; genus Doryteuthis; species Doryteuthis pealeii. Next base: position 92,909,659 of record CM042141.1, read on the forward strand.
GTCGTGTCTAGTCTTGTACTCTCTTTGTGCGAGTTTACTGCATTCGCTTATTATATGATTGGCAGTTTCGTCTCTTTCCCCACACATTCTACACTTGCTATTCTGTTGTGTCTTATCTATTTTTGCTTTTATATAATTTGTCCTTATGGCATTATCTTGTGCTGCAAGAGATTCAGTTTCTCTTTTGAGGTTTCCCCTTCTTAGCCATGCCCATGTCTTCTGATGTGCGATCTCCCATGTGTTTCGCTTGAAGTGCCCATGTAGTTGTTTTTCTTCCCATTTCTGTTTTCTTGTCTTTGTTATATTTGTTCTCGTCCATATTGCTATTGTTTTTTTCTGGCTGCTGCTATTAGTCTTTCTTTGCTTTTTTTGTTTATTCATCGAGTGCTCGAATAGTCGAATCTACACAATCTTCAATGCTGGCGAGACCTCTTCCCTTCTTTTCTTGATACACATAGTTTGTCTGTGTCGTCTCTCGGGTGTAATGCCTTGTGCATTGTCATAAGCTTCCTTGTCCTTTGGTCCATCTGTCGGAGCTCCTCTCTTGTCCATTTTAAGAATGTATTTTACAAGAAGGACAGCCCAGGTGTTTATACCCTTGATGAGATTTCTGCTGTAGAGTTTTGTTTCTAGGAGTTTTCTCATTCTCCTGATGTACTCTTTCCTTATTCTTTCTTTCATCTCTCCTTGTTTGATGGTGTCCGCCTCCAGTACTCACAAGTATTTTTTCTACCAGCGTCCTTTTATAACTATCATTGCACATTAGTCTATGCCGAATTCCGTCCCTGTCTCCTGACTGTATGTTCTAATTGTTTGTACTAGTGTTTCTAGCTGTTTTTCTATTATTATTATTATTATTATTATTATTATTATTATTATTATAACTCTATCCCATATATTGAGCAGAAAAGAAAAGTAAAAAAGTAAAGTTGGTGCAATGTCCTATTTTCGGTATCAGCTTAACAGCGAAGGAGCCAATCCCCTTTTTGCTAGCGCTAAACCAGAGACATCGTTTTTTACTGAGTAGAGTGCCACACCTACCGTCAGCTCCCCACTTTACAGCATTGATCAGATTACCTGATCTGGGCTACTCATGTGCTGAGTTGGCGGGGACCTGTATCGAACAAGGAACTTTACGATTACCAAGGCGGTTGCTCTATCGACTGACTTAAACCGGTCTCTCTCTTTCTCTCTCTCTCTCTCTCTCTCTCTCTCTATATATATATATATATATATAATATATATATATATTATATATAACAGTCAGTTTAGATTATCTTGATAAAGCAATGTCATGCTTCCGAAATATTGAATGAAATAAAATGAAACTTAAAACTTTACATCCATTATTATGTATTTCACATCCCATGTTTCACACAATATCCCCAAAAATATATATTATAGACATAGATATATATATAAAACATATATACAAATATGATATATTCACACTGAGAACTAGACTCACCAGATATACCAACAAAGAAGCATACGAGGACTTCACAACCACTATATATATATACTAGAGAAAAAGTGACCCGTTGGGTCACACATTAAGCTCTTGCTAGATGATTAGGGAAAAGAGTAGGATCTAAATCTGCTTTTCATTTTTTTAAATGAACTAAAATTTATTAAATTGATTATTTAAGGTCAAATTTTTGTCTAAGTCGAAAAGTAGTAACATAATGAGCATACTTTTTAAAGTAAGTTTAATAATTCCGAATTTGACTCTATAAATTAATAATTAAAGTAATTTAAAAAATCTATTTTAAAACATGATTTCAATTTTAGTTGAGCGTAAAAACAAAACAAAATTTATTCTCTGTGGTCTGGAGAAAGGGAAGGGGCGAATCTACGGAGAGTTACGCGGTATAAGGAGCGGGTGCCTAACTGCTGGATTTTTGTAATAAAACTATGCTGTGAGCTCTCCCACTCCCGTTAACTCTCCCACTCCCGTTAACTCTCCCACTCCCGTTAACTCTATATAGAGGGAAGAAGAGCGACATATATAATATTAGACAGGGATTGGTCTGTTGTTGACTTAATTGTTAATTACGACTAATTAAAACCAATTAGACTTATTTTTTTAAACAATGAGTAGTCCTAAAACCAAGGAATATCTAAGTATAAATATTGTGTCCATAACATAAATAGAAAAAAATCCTTTAGGAAATGAAAGTTGATAATCTCAGCTTTAGTATATATATATTATATATATATATATATATATATATATATATATATATATATAATACATTCAAGTTTATTTTTCAAAATAATCATCATTTAGTGCTAGACATTTCCAAAATGCTCTATCTACTTTTTCATTGGGTCTATAAAGAAAAATCACGGTCAATTCTTACTGAAAACACCAGTTCCCACTAGATCACTGAAGTTAAGCAGCAATGAACATGCGAAATATTTAATTGGGTACACTTAAGCTACAGTAGGTACTGTAAGCAACCAGGGCCCTTTGTTTATCAAAATGACTTGATCTTTAGCTCGTTTACAAAATTCTTCTCTTTCCCCAATGATGACAGCATCGGAAAATGAGGTCTAAACAAGTTCAGATTTGGGTTACCCATACCACACTTTTAACTTGCACTAATGTACAAAAAATGCGACTTTCGATCTTAGACTAAAGATTCACATCCTAATGATGATAAGACACTCGTACCAATAATGTTTGAATTGTGTTTCTGTCCAATGGATGACTAATAAGTATGAAGATGAAGTAAGTGGAAAATGCTATTTGTCTAGATACATACACTTATATACGCGTATAGATACACACATACTTATACATACATTAACACATATGCCATCTTCATTCATAAACCAGATTATTATAAGCACTCTCCTCCTCCTCCCCTCCTCCTTCTTCTTCTTCTCTTTTTCTTTTTCTCTTCTTCTTTCTTTCTTTCTTTTATAATTTCTGATAGCATCGTTAATTTTTTGCGTGAAATGTTTATGCATTCAACATTAGTAAAAGTCGACTAGCGGGAAATGAGAAAGAAAGAAGAAAGAAAGAAAGAAAGAAAAAAGAAAGAAGCGTGATGAAGAATGTAAAGAAAGAAGATAGCAAAGTTAACTCAAATAGATAAATGAATAAGTAAATAAAGAAAGAAAGAAAGAGAGAGAAGAAAAATGCAAAAAAAGAAAGCTAAGGGACAACAAAGTGAAAGAAAGAAAGAAATAAGAAAGAAAAAAAGAAAGAAAGAAAGAAAGTAAGAAAAAAACGAAAGAAAATGAAAGAAAGAAAGAAAAGAAAGAGAAAGAGAAAGAAAGAAAGAAAAGAAAGAAGAAAGAAAGAAAGAAAGAAAGAAAGAAAGAAAACTAGTGGGATGCAAAATAAGAAACCAAGAAGATAACAAAAATGAAAAAAAAAGAAAAAAAGAAACAAACAAACAAAGTAAAAGCGAGATAAAGAAGAAAGAAAGAAATTTCAACCAAAGAAAGAAAGTGCGAAAATGTTTGTTAAATGAAGCAAAAAGAGAGAGCAAAAAGAAAGAAAGAAAGAAGAAAAAGAGTTTAATGAAGAATGTAAAGAAGTTAGCAATATTAAATCAAAAAAGAAAGAAAGAAAAGAGAGTAGAATAAATAACAAATAAGAACAAAAAGAAAGAATAAGTAATAAAAGAAAGAAAGAGAGAATATAAATTATAAAGGAGGAAAAAAGAAAAACAACATCAAATAGATAAAGAAAAGAAAAAAAAAGAAAAATGCCGGAAGAAAAATAGAAAAACGAATGGAGAACATTTTGTACAAAATCCAAAACAACCAATAACAACAAAAAAAAAAATAATCTAAATCGGAAGAATAACATTCAAATTGCTCAAAATAATATAATAATAATAATAATAATAATAATAATAATAATAATAATAATAATAATCTTTTAAAATACAACCAAAATTGTGTAGGCCAAAAAGGAAAAGAAAACAAACACCAATTCTTTTTTTCTTCTTTTTTTTACAATTAACAATCTTAATTCGTCTAATTCCGCTTTTTTGAATCCAGATTTGTTTTTTTTTTTTTTTTTTTCTATTTCATCTTTTTTCATTTTTTTTTTTTTTTTTTGGGGGGGGGCGATTTTTTTTAAATTTCTACTGTCATTTTCTTCTCTTTTGTATATATATATATATATATATATATATATATATATATATATATACCGCGCTGAAGAGGCGTGAAACGCCGAAACACGTGTCTGTGGATGACTTATTAATATATATATATATATATATATATATATATATATATATATATATATATATACATATATATAATGAATGAAATATATATTAGTTTGTGTATATCTACTTAATTACATGGATATTTTAAATATATATACGCAAACTAATACATATTTATTCATTATTATTATCATTATTCATTATTATTATTATTATCATCATCATCATTATTATTATTATTATTATTATTATTATTATATTATTATCATCATAGCTCTATCTCATCTATTGAGCACTATTTATTTTTCTATGTTTTATTTTCATTTCATATTTTGCTTGCATTTTTTGTTTGCTTCTTCTTTGTTCTTTGTTGTTTTGTTTTGTGGTTTATTTTTTGTTATTTTTTAGGGGGTTTTGTTTGTTTTTTGGTTTTCATTTTTACTTCATCATTTTCTTCTATTCTATCTTGAATGTTTATTTCATTCTATTTTAGATTATTTCGTGTTTTTTTTTTATCTTTTTTTTAGCGCGAGTTGTGTGAATCCTATATATATATATATATATATATATATATATATATATATATATATATATATATATAATTGTTTATTAATGATTTATTGAAAGAGCCAGATCGCCCCAAGGCTATTAAGGCGGTCGTACAGGCTCCAGTTTTTCTGATAATCTTCATTTTAAGCGTTTGTTTATGTTTATAAATGAGTGAATACATTTTTTAGTTTTTAGTTTTATCGTTTAAAAGTCTATTGAATTCGGTTAGAAGACATTTGTTATATAAATACAGTGAAAAACATTCGGGACTACAAACATAAGCATATGTTCGCGCATGCGCACAATTGTGTGTATATAAAGCCATTTGCCCGAAGGAACAGCTCAATGGTTCAGCATAAGAATGAAGGTTACAAAATTCTTAAAATAGACATAAGAAAGAAAGAAAGAAAGAAAGAAAGAAAGAGGGGTGAATAATGCAAAGAAAGAAAGCAAGAAGAAAACAAAAATAAAAATAAATAACGAAAGAAAGAAAGAAGGTGACAAGAAGAAAGAAAAGAAAGAAAGAAAGAAAGAAAAGGAATGAAGAATGCAAAGAAAGAAAGAAAGAAAGAAGACAACGAAAATAAAAGAAAAAAGAAAGAAAGAAAGAAGGCGACAAGAAGAAAGAAAGAAAGAAAGAAAATAAAAGTGAGATGAAGAATACAAAGGAGCAAAGAAAAGGAAAAAAGAAAGAAAAATCTTCAAATAGACAAAAGATTTCGTTTCGTTTCTTTAATTAATGGCATATCAACCGCTTTGGGTTATTTAATGCCAAATCCATCCCTGTAAAAGAACAGTAATGGTACTATTCAACCCATAGCTGGCAGATGAGGGGGTTTCATACCTTTTCCGATGGTATTTGTCTGAAAGTGAAAGTTATAGTGCGACTTGAATTCGAACTCGCTTACAACAATGTCGCAATCCTGTACATTAGCCACTACCACACGGGTTCTCTCACCAGGTAAACTAACTCATTCTCATATATACACAAAGACATTTGATTAATTGGTTTTAACGGCATTTCAATCCGTCTAGGGTCATTTCATACCTAGAGGTTAGCGAATTGCGTTAAAGTGGCCAGTCTGACCTATTATTTACCCATAGCTGTAGGGAGAATAACATTCTGTAGGGATGCATACCTTTCCCAAGTGTATTAGCGCTATGCAAAATGCTACCAGTTTTGTTCAGTATTTGAACTCGTGTCCACTTCCTATAATGATAAGCATCACACGAAGGGCGTATCCATAGCACTGGGGAAGTGCAGAGTACCCTTTAATTGTCATTACTCCCAGGTTCACTCTTACCCAGAGTGGTAGTACCTGTTAGGGTCCATTTATGGATCAAATAGATCTCTTTAAAAAATATTTCCAATTTTATTCCACGGTCCGTGTGCAAAAAAAGAAAAAAACTCGGAAGAAACAACTACACAAAAAAATTAGATATGAATTCATAATGAACACGGTTCCCTAACCTCTAGGCATAAAATAAACCTAGACGGGTTGACATGCCGTTAAGATTAGTAAATCAATCCAACTTACACCTATTTGTTTTTGTGTGATACTAAGATAAGCATTTATAGATTTCAAGCAGATGCGTGAATATGTGCTTATACTCATGAAAAACCTATTTACATATATATATATAATATATATATATATATATATATACATCCACATTTGCACACACACCACCCCTTCATTCATTAGTTAATATGTTTATTATAGGGTTTTTGTTTTGTGACAGTGTTCAATTTCTTCTTCTTCTTTCTTCTTCTTTCCTTTTTTTTCTTTCTTTCTTTTTTGTTCTCAAGTGTAAAACGTTTATTCATTCAAGATGAGTCAAGGCGGACAAAAAAAAGAAGAAAAAAGAAAAGAAAAGAAAACTGAGAAAAAATAAAACGCCAGAAAATGGAGTAAGAAAATATGAAGAGAGAGTAAAGAGGAAATGAAATAACACTGAATATAAACAAAATACAACAGAATCATTGAAAAATAGAATTTTAAAATGCTGCAAAAGAAATTAGTAGAATAATTAAACAAGAAAGAAAGAAAGAAAGAAGAAAGAAAGAAAGAATGGGGTCTAAAATGTAAAGAAAGACAACAGAAATAAAGAAAAAAGAAAGAAAGAAAGAAAGAAAGAAGAAAGACAACAGAAAGAAAGAAAGAAAGAAAGAAAGAAAGAAAGAAAAAAGAAAGAAAGAAAGAAAGCGTGGCATAAATAATCTAAACAAAGAAAACGACAAGACAAGGAAGAATAAAGTCTATAATGTAAAGAAAGACGAAAGAAGGAAAGATAAATCAATTAGAAAGAAAGAAAGAAAGAAAGAAGACAGAAGGAAAGATAAATCAATTGAAAGAAAGAAAGAAAGAAAGAAGAAAGAAGACAAAGAAAGAAAATGTGAAAGAATACAAAGAAAGAATAAAAAAAAGAAAGAAAAAGCAAAAGAAAAGAAGTATCAGATTCAAAACTGCATAGAAATATAACAGAAAGAAAGAAGGTGTGGGTTAGAATATCTAAACAAAGAAAAAGACAACAAAAAAGAAAAGAAAACAATCAAAAGAATGAAAGAATGAAGGAAAATATTGAGTCAAAAGGCAAAGAAAGAGAACAGAAAGAAAGAAAAAGCCATTGAAAAAAGAAATAAAAAAATAAAAAGAATAGATGGACTGATGCTACATAATCTTCCTTCCCTGATCGCAAACTAAATCCTGACCGAGATGAACATTTCTTATAATTACTACAGCCACATTTGGTGAGGGTGTTTCAATAATTGTCAAATTACAAATATCTTTTTTGACTTTTTCGGTCCCTTGCAAACGGCTCGCCATAAAGTTTATGCTTAACTAGGAATTTACACATTTCAAAATAAATAAGTTCTTATCAATTGTTGCCATCAAATAATTAAGTGCTCTCATAGGAAAACTTAACCCCTTAGTAACACATAACGTATGAATTATCTAATCTCCTAAGGAATATAACGCCGATGTACGTCATCAAAATTTGAAAAGTGCTTCTTGCTTCGTAGCAGACCTTTCTTGACAAAATAATATTTGACATGAAAATTTAAACAATATGTATTCTGCAAATAGAAACAAAGCATCTTGATATTTAATTTCTATTTTCAGAAATTATGTTTCCTGTTTTTTGGTATTACGTAAAGGTCTCGCCAAAATCTCATTCAGGGTCTTAATAAAAGAAAAAATCGCATCCGATTTAGCTAGTGTGGTGTCGTAGTCTCAACAACTTTCGATAAACTTAAATGCTGTTGGGCTGACACAGATTATCAGAACACTAAACTTAAGAATGTTATCCCCATAATCCTCGATATAATTATTTTATTCATCCTTTTATTTATAAACGAGTTTGATTTTTATTTAAATAAACATATCTGTATTTCTCTTCTGATTGAATAAAAACTATTTTGATATATTTTTATAAAAGTTTTATAATTAAAAAAGCAACAATAACAATATTAGTTTAAAATTAAAATGTATTTATTTAAAAAAAAAACATTTCCTATTAAATTTTAATTTAATTATGTGTAATGTCATCAAATTAAGAATTATTATTTTTCATAATTTTTAATAAAATTATCAGAAGTGTTGAAAAATATTCGTCAACTTCTGATTAATAAGCAAAAGTTCTGATTCATTTAGTAATTCCAGAGTTTCAGAGATCTCAATTGGATTTCTATTTTGATTAAATAAAAACTTATTGATATAAAAACGTGTCTTTCGTTTAAAGTTTTATAATTTAAAAAAATAACAGTATTAGTTTATCTTTAGTGCACATTTTTTTTTCACATATGCTAACAACAACAACATGAATAACTATTTTTTTTATTAAAATCAAAAATTATTTTAATATAAAAACTTTCTCTTTGGTTTGTATGAAATTCTAATGTCAAAAATCGTCTGTTGATTTTGTTTACTAACAACCGGAAGCGTGAAAAGCAAAATTCCGTTCGTTTGAAAAATGCTCGCAGTTGACGGTGCCGATTGTTTACTTGATCCAAAACCCTTTTTATAATCATATCTAATAATATCTTTTCTGCTAGTATATTAGGTTTGAGACCTGTCTGCTGTTCCTTATGTTTTAAATATCCATCATATCTCACTTATTATATTCATATTCTTTTCACAGTCATCCAACCTTGCCAAAAAGAGTTCAGGGGATGGGAATTCATTACTAATGATGGTAATTTATTCCATGAATCTACTTCCTGTTACTTAAATAATTTTGTCTTACATTTGTTTTGCAAAATTTTTTGAGGGTTTTTATTTTATGACCCCTGGGATTTCTTCTTTTTTCAGCAACATTCAATAGATTAAAGTTTGTTAAATAAAATCCATGAGTATATTTATAGACTTCAAGGACCATATTACCTTTAGGCACCCCTTTTTGATCTCGATTAAGAAAGGAATGTTTTTCATTTACACCGTCAATACCCGATTGTTTGTTAGGGGTTAGGGTTAGGTTAGGTTAGGGGTTAGTTTTATTAAAAAAAAAATTCTAAAAATTGTCTGTTAAAACAATCAAATATTGACGGTGTAAATGAAAAACATGTCCTTTCTTAATCGAGATCAAAAAGAGGTGCCTAAAGGTCATATGGTCCGACATCAATCATATCTCCTCTGGTTCGTCGAAAAGCCAAACTTGGTAAGTCAGTTTTCCTAAGTCTTTCTTCATACGAAAGGTTCTTTAATTCACTCACTACCTTAGTTACGTACTAAGCTTAGCTAAGATGTGCCACAAGGCCAGAAATATGAGGCACCCAATGGGAATCGAACTCACTAACAATGGTCTGTAAATCTAGCTTGTTAACCTTTACACTACGTGAGGTACCCAACTCACAACCCAAGTAGCTCTCCTCTGAACTCCCTCGATGTTTTAATATTGAATTTAAGAGTAATTATTTTTTAATTATTTATTTAACAAATTTCTTTCTTTCTTTTCTTTTTTTCTTATTTGCTATATTTAATTCCAAAGGCGCAGATTGAACCTGTTCTTTACAAACGACATTATCCTTATTCCTCACTTTAACTTCCAGACGCAAATAAAATAAATAAACGATATACAAGATCATAGACTTAACATAAATACATTCCAAATGACATTCCAGACAATATTTGGTCAGCAGATGGAGGCACCTCTACTATCCCACGTGACATATCGGAATGTCTTAGAGTATTCTTCTGGGGTGCCCATTTTCTTTTAACGATCTTAACAAAGAATTCTTCATTTTTAGTCATTTATTTTCTTAAACTCGCATGATTCCACCAAAACTCTTTCAACTGTTTCGTATTTCGATCAAGTGAAATTGGAAATTTTCGCAGAATCCCTTCAAACGAAATCCATTCTGTTTGATCGTCTAACACGAGGCCGCTTTTCTCTTTAGTTACATTCCTATAAGTGTCCACAACAATTATTTGTTATTTCGTTCCACGTTAAAGACATTTCTTTAATAAGTGGACACTTCCATTTTCGGCTGAGATTGAAAAGAGACTTTGGTTTTGATTGGTGCGTGAGCAAAAGGCTAAAAAGATGAAAAATGGTTGGTTGGTTGGTTGTGGTAAGAAATAACTACACAAAAATGTACAGTGATCATGATTCCCTATCTCTAAGCATAAAATAACCCTATACAGTTTGACATGTTAAAATCTATCTATCTATCAATTCGTTTACTTTAAAATCCTTTACTTAATCAAATACTTTAAATTTTTACCTACCAAATTTCTCCCACGGGTGAACCAAATTTTCTTGGTAATTTTTACTTGTATGATGGGATATTTCAAAATCAACAATCTATTCACCTCAGAATTCATTCTATTCAAATAAAGTCCTATTATTATTGTAATCGGAGTCTTTCTACTCAATTATAATGAACTAACCATCAGATTTTGTACTTTGCTTTTGTGGGGTATGCGTAGGATCGCAGTGGTAGGAGAGCCGCTATGAGCTGCTTAAAGTAAGCAAAGAGTTAAAATCAAGAACAATTCAACCTTTCATAGCAGAAGTGTTCTCTATAGAGAGTTTTTTAAAAAAACAACATTCCACCTGGAAAACATCCCGTTGTAAAAATGTCCGTTTTTTATGTGATGAAATAGGCAATACTTGTTCATATCACTTTCAATTATTTCCCCTGGGTTCGGCTATTATTACTAATTTCTTCTCAAGAACTGAATACTGATTTATTTTTTCTTTTATCTTAATAAAATTATACTCATATAATTCTTAAAGAATTTATTTTACTCAATTCACTTGACAGTACGACGCCCCATCATGGTTTAATGTTTAGCAAGCTGGTCTCGCATATCTATTACTAGGGAATATCAAATCAGTCCCCACTGATTTATTTTCATTTCCTTTGATGAAGCTATTGGCGCATATTCTTTAACAATTTCACGGACAACCCATCAACCTGTTGAGTTTCCTTTGAGGCAATTTCCACGGTAATATTGATCATTCGAATTAGAAAAGAGTGAAGGATTCCCTATATTGGCTATATAGGAAATATGTATTACTATATATATATATATATATATATACTGGCTCATCAAATATACCAACTCAGAACCATACATGGACTCCACAACAATACCAGCAACAAGAATATATATATATATATATATATATATATATATATATATATATATATATATGAAAACCTCCTTCGGGGAAAATCGGCCAAAAGATGTGTGAATTCAATGAGAAACTGGGTTGGATATATATATATATATATATATATATGTGTGTGTGTGTGTGTGTGTGTGTGTGTGTGTGTGTGTGTGTGTGTATGTGAAGAAAAGTGGAAGTGAATCCGACAGTATGTAATATTATTTTTAAAAATTGAACATGTTTCAGCGTTCGTTTTACGTTTTAAACATTCAGGAACGCTCGCTTTTCTTTCAACAATTTTTTAATAGACTGGCCGACAAAGCAAAAGAGTCTCACAGATTTCTTATTTTCTGTGATACATTTATTTTTTTCCTCAAACTAACGAAAGCCCTGATGAAGATCTATTGAAACAGATCAAAACACTGCAGCTTAGGCGAAATAAACCTTATTCGTTTATGAACTTGTGTTTTTTCAATTTTTCATAATATTACACACACACACACACACACACACACACACACACACACATATATATATATATATATATATATATATATATATATATATATATTATATATATAATCTATTGCACATGAATAAATATACTCGAAACTTTTTTTTCCGACTTTTTCCCCTAGTGCAAATAAACCTTGTCACTTCTGAGACTGATGAACCGTTTTTGAACTCGTAAAATCTAGAATGTCTTAAAATGACTCTTATCTACACTTCTTTTTATAAGTCTCGTCAATTAAAAGATTAATGATACATTATATTAAATGTTATCGAAAGATCAGAAGAGAAACTGTGTCTTATATAACACTAGGCAACAAAATGTTTATTTTTTTCTTTTTCCTGTTTAGAAATTGATTAGGCCAAATATAAATGAAAAGTATCTATTTTTATCTTCAAACTTTGCCTTTGTGATCTGGGCAATGAAATTTCCAAATAGACCCTATTTTTTCAGAAAACCTATGGTAGATTTAGTGAATAGCAAATAATAACTTTTTTTATATATATTTACAAAAGATGTTTGTATAACTTTAATACAAATACACGTCAATCTTTATTTATATATTCTTTTATTCAGACTTTATGAAAATGAAAATGCGAAAATATACACATATTTACATTTCATTATCCAGGACATAAAAGTAAAGTTTGAAGAGAATCATTTTCTATTTTCTATACTTTTACAACTTAAGCAATGAACAAATAATATACACTATCCAGGAATAAAATAGTTTGGCATGGTGTTATCTTGCACATAAAAGCGAAGTTTGAAGAGAATAATAGCCATTTTCAACACTTTATAGCATTAGCAATTAAGAAATAACACATACTATCCCGGAAGAAAATGTGTCTTACATAGTGCTATCAAGGATACAAAAGCAAAGTTTGAAAGGAATAATGGCCATTTTTATACAATTACAACATAAGTAATTGAGAAATAACACATACAATCCAATAATAATATTTGTGTTACGTAGTATTATCTAGGACTCAAAAGGAAAGTTTGAAGGGAATAATGGCTATTTTATATACTTTTAAAGCAATTAAGAAATTTCACATACAATCCAGGTTTGTAATTTGATTGGTTGGATTTTACATGTCAACCCTTGTGGGGTTATTTTATGCCGAAGACATTTTTTGTTCATTCTTGATGAGTATTGAAAATTCTTTTTTTTAACTCAATTTTTAAACACATTTTTAACTCGTTTTATTCTATTTAACCCAACCTAACAGGTACTACTACTCCGGGTTAGGGGGAACCTGCAAGTAATGATGATGACGGGGTACTCCACACTCCCTAGAGCTTCAGAATTGAAATTTCACCATTAGATGCAGTTTAACGTCATACCCAGGATACTAAGACCCGCAGTATATATATATATGTTAAGAAGGAGTAGGAGTTTACCATAAGGATATTATCCAGGAAGAAAATTAGTGTTACGTAGTGGTATACAGAACAGAAAACACATTTTGAAGGGAATAATGGCGATTTTATATACATATATAACATAAGCAATTAAGAAATGACATATTCTATGCAATAAGAAAATTTGTGCTACATAGTTGTATTCAGGATACAAAAGCAAAGATTGATAGAAATAATGGCAATTTTACTTTCACTTTCACAACATAAACAAATTTTGAATAATGACCATTTTATATACTTATATAGCATAAACAATTAAGAAATAACACATACAATCCAGCAACAAAATGTGTATTATATAGTGTCATAAGAAATCACGATAAAGTTATTGTAACAAAACAAAAGTTAGAATTGTATTTCCAGTCATATCATATGTATATTGAATGGAATAATAACGATGCTAGTTTGTTTTTTTTTCAGATTTTTTCTCAACAAAGTTTATTCTATGGGTTCATTCTGTTACGATTTTTGTGGCCATTTTTAGGCTTCAAGTGAGAACACTTTATAGTGGAGATCCCTTGTGTTAAACAGAGCGCAATCTTTTGTGAAGAATCCCTTGGTTGTTCCTCGGTGTCCCTTAGTGTTAAGTAGAATCCCTTGTTCTTTGGTGTCCCTTAGTGTTGGGTAGAATCCTTTGGTTGAGCAGAGTCCTTGGTTGCAGATCCGTTCGTCCGGGCCGATTACACGCAAATGAACTGCTTTCAAGATCGGTGATTAAATAGGTAACTAATTACGTATTCAATTGTGTTGATTGTCTGGCTATAATCCACGCGCCCACACAGAGTCTATAAGTTTAAGTGGTGGACTTCAGCACACCTTATATTACAAAATATTATAAATCATCATCCCCCCTCCCTCAACAATATGGTTAGGTGTAGGATTTTCATAGAGTGACTGGTAAGTTTTGGTGACTGTTGTGCAAATTGGTTTTATGATGAAAGGAAAATTGTAGAACGAATTGGGTCACGAATGATAATAATTAAATTAAAAGTTAGAATAGAGATGACCATCCTTCCCCGCTCCGATTTTGGCCTTGTGCCACATTTGTATCTTAAAATACAATAAATATATATATTACAAAATATTCCAACACACTCAAAATGCCTTTAAGGGATTGTGTCTGATGATTGGAAACACTTGTTTGTTTGTCTATTTATTGTTAGATTCTTTGAAGAATTGTCATATAAACATCTTATTGTATCCTCTACAACTCAATCATTGACCCTTTACATTCTAAAGACAAATGACGATTAAGGATAACACCCACCTTTCCCATCAAGTTTCCCTCCCCCCCCGTTCCTTCCGTCCTTCTTTCATTTTCTTTTCTTTCAATCAATTCATCTATTTATTTATTGGACTTCCTCTTGATATTGTCAACAAAACGTCGATCTTGGTGGGCCACTTATAATACACCACCCTTCCCTCTGAACATACCAAACAGTACATCCTGGCAGTCGCTAAGTATAACATCTATCTTTGGACTCTTTTTTTCTCTCACCCCCCCCCCCGCACACACACACTCGTCTTCCTGCCACTGACGAGTTCTCGGATGAAGTATCGCGAGATAATGACGTCCATATGACGTTCATATCACGTGTCATGAGTCTCGCTTCTTTTTTTCTTCTCCCCCTCTTAGAAAATGTGCACTGTGACAAGCCACCGTAACGATAATACGTTGGCTCTTTCTACATTCTCTCTTAGCAATTCGTTCTTTTTTTCTTTCTTTTTTGGTGGTGGTTAGGAATTGGGGGGATTTTTTGGTGGGGGTGAAGGGGTTCTGGTGTGGGGGGGGTTGTTAACGGTTGTTGGGAGTTTTTAGAATTTTTCGATACACTTTTTGTTGTTCGTCTTTCTTTCGCTTCCAATTCTGTCATAGATATTTCAGAGTTTCTTTTGTTATTATGAAAAATGTGATTCTCTTACGTCGTCAGGATAGGCATTAAGTTCACAGCCTGACTCGTTTTCTATCCACCTCCTTTTAACTTACTTTTTTTTTTTTTTTTTACTTACTTATTTATCTATTTATTCATCTATTTATTTATTGTCTTTTTTTTTCCATTTCTTCCTTCCTCGCCATTTTTTTTGTTTTCTTTTTTCTTTTTCTTTTTTTCTTTTTCTTTTTTCCTTTTTTATCCCCTTTTTTTTTCATCTATTTTTTCTTTTATTCCAACATCTGCTTCTACTTTTCATTCATAAATCTCATTCTTTTTATTTCTACGTTTATTTCACTCTTTCATATCCCTATTTTTTCTTTCTTTCTTTCATCATTTCCCCACTTTTCTGTAGTTTAACCGTTTTATAACTTCTTTCTTTCTCCTTTCTTAATGTACACATCACGAAAATTCTCATTTATATATATATATATATATATATATATATATATATATATATATCTGTGTGTGTATTTAAATCGGTGTAAATAACCCAATAAAAACAGCACATCGTAGCGATATTTTTGCCTGAGCAATACATATGAATTCTCTAATCTAGTGACGAAAGTAATTTCTTACAACTGAATGATAATTTCAATTTTAATTATGTAAATATTACTAGAATTCTCTTATATATATATATATATATATATATATATATATATATATATATATATATATTGAGGGGTAATCCGTTTATATTATCCCAGCTTATTTGCATTTTATAAGGTCAAATTATTGAGTGAATATGAACGAATTAAAAATAATAGAATGTGGAAAATAGTTGACCTGTTTTCGTTTTATGAATATATATATATATATATATATATATATATATATATATATATATATATATATATACAAGGTGTATCAAAAAGTATCAAGATTTTTTGTACTTTCGACACACCTCGTATTCTAAAAAAATATAACGTTCCATTCATTAATTTTTTCATAGAATACGAGTTGTTTCAAAACCAAGTTTAAAGGTATTTATCAAGATAGAAATGAAGAATGAATGGAACATTTTTTAGAATACAGGGTATGTCAAAAAGTACAAAAAATCTCGATTCTTTTTTGACACACCTTATATATATATATATATATATATATATATATATATATATATATAATATATTCTTTATCTATTTTTTCTTTTACTTATTTTCCTTCTCTTTCTTTCGTTCTTTTTTTTTTTAGATTTTCCTTTGATTTTGATCTTTCCTGCTACATCTCCCCTCTCTCTCTCTCTCTCTCTCTCTCTCTCTCTCTCTCTCTCTCTCTCTCTCTCTCTCTCTCTCTTTCACACTCACACGCGCACGCGTGTTCCTTAAATTTTGATTTTTACATATTTCTATCTTTTTTTTAATTTTTATTAATTTTTTTTCTACCATTTCTTCTTTCTTCTTTCTCTCTGTAAATAATTTAGGCGGAGTGGCCTATTGTCGGTATCAGCCAGACAGCGATAGAACCTATCTCCTTTTCACTAGCGCTAGACTAGGGTGATTGTTTCTACGTCTGAGGTGAAGCGCAACACCTACCATCAGCTCCCCACTTTAGCGCACAGATCCAAGCTGTGTTAATCGTTGGCTGGGTTGGCAAAGACCGGTGTTGAACAAAGTGGATGCTCTACCGACTAAACTAAACCGACACTTTTTTCTCGATATAATTTTTGTTCTCCTTTTTATTTCTTTTTTTCCCCCTTTTTTTTTTCTCTATTCCATACACTTTAAAGTGTCCAAATCTCAAAACTATCCCATAATTCCTTACGAAAACCCTTTACAAACGATTAATCGTCATTTCCGACTCCCAATAAGAAAAAAACAAGGAATATTAAAACCATATTGCCGGCACTCAAGTCAGTCAGCCAATACCACAGACTCATGACAGGAAAGAGAGAGAGAGAGAGAGAGAGAGAGAGAGAGAGAGAGAGGGGGGGGTGGAGGAGACCGCCATTTTGTTGCCAAGGCCATCCACTTACCAACAGGTGATTACGATTAATGTTTGATATTTACTGTTGACGTTTTTATCCTCCATCAGGATGAGGCGGCGTCACTTCCACGGTCAAAAATTGGCTGCATATATTTTCTGACATCTGGACATTGCAATCTTTAAACGTAACGAATATTCGGCTAGAAACCACAAGGTTCCTAGTTCGATACCGGCCCTTGCCAACTCAGCGTATGAGTAGCACAGGGATTTGTGCGGTAAAGTAAGGTGCTGATGGTAGGTGTGGCGCTCCACCTCAGATGCAAAAAAATCTCCTTGGTGTAGCGCTAGTGTAAAGGGGGATAGACTCCCTTGCTGTCTGGCTGATACCGACTTTAGGCCACCCCGACGACGACGATGACTTTTATATATATATAGAGAGAGAGTCATCCACAGACACGTGTTTCGACTTATCAAGTCTCTTCAGTGTGGCTAGACATTGAAATCTGATCGGTTGGATGTCAGTCCGATACCTTAACCATTAGGCTGTCTTCACTTACAGAATGCGAAGGGGATTTTAATTGTTTTAATACACATCGCTTTGTAGGTCGTCATAGAGTGCTCCATCCCTTATATAGGAGAGCGTTGCGTTTACGCTTGAGTTGGCGGCCCTCAGCGAAAATCCCCCCCAGAGTGCTCAACCCTAGGGGGATGGGGATATATATATATATATATATATAATATATATATATATATTATATATATATGTGTGTGTGTGTGTGTGTGTGGTTATCCACTGACACCGTTTTTCGACGTTTCACGTCTCATTAGACACAGCAACTAACTCCGACCAGCAGTTGAATCTGGGTTTGGTTATGAGTATTATTCTTTAAGCTAACGGGGAAATACTTAGAACATAGAATGGGGGGGGTTGATCTGTGGCCCAAACTCAAAAACCTTCAACCTAATATTGTAATCCCAACAGAATTCACCAAACACGTCTTTCCTATAAAAATGAATTCGAGAATTAAAGGTGAGTTTGCCTTTATAGTTTACTGATTCTTTTCACATGTATATTGTATTAAACACTGGTAAAATAGTTCTATTTTGTAACTTAATATTCAATTAATTAGTTGGGGGTGAATGAAATTAAATTTAGTTGGAGGTGAATGGAAATTAAATTTAGTTACAAGGATTGCATCAAATAAAATGTATGAGAGGTTTTCGTACATATATATATATATATATATATATATATATATATATATAATATTTACCAATCCCTCCACATGAACAGAATGTGACACAAGGTTAATTTCTTAAAAGGAGTTTAACAGGTTAGGATAGCGAATACATAAGGTCGCATAGGCGAGAAACTGTCTGTTACCAAGTGCCATTGACTTCATGTCTCTGCTACCCTAACACACCCCTCCACACACACCCCACACACATACACTCACTTGATTCAACTGGAGTGGAATCTTCGATAACATTGAGAAAGTTTAATATAAATATATTTACCCAATCACACCACACGAGCAGGATGTAACACAAAGTGATTTTCTTGAGTTTAGCAGGTTTGACTTCCGATTTTTTCCTTCTCCTAGACTGGTTGCCAAACCAAGGTTAAACTGCCCAGTCTGCCCTATTATTTACCCATAGCTGGATGTTTTGGTACATATATGGAGAGAGAGTGCTATCTGACTCTTGTACCGATTAATAAGTGTGGGGCTAAACTCTATGGGACGGACAATCTTTTACAGACCAACCCAGATAATCATAAAGTCGTTTTTTACGTGGGAGTAAAAGCATTGTTATTAATTTGTGGGAAAGGTTTCAGGGTAGTGATTTACCCAACTCGTTTGCCATGAGTAGTATGACAAAAGGTCGCAAGTATGGGGCATCCAGCGAGGATCGAACTTGCTATTCAGTAGTAATTCTGTACACTGCACGTTCATATTTATATTTGTGTATAGTTATTTCTTAAGAGGTTTTTGTACATGGTCTTATTGAATACAAATAATCTTTAATCATCTATTTGACTCATAAATGGGACCCTAACAAATTCCACTATCCGGTCAGAGGGTACTAGGAATAATAATAATAATAAGAGTACTCAATACTATCCAGACGTTCAGAAATGGAGACTCAACAATAAATACAATTTAGTGTGATACTCAGGATACTCCTTTATGTGAGGAGTCTGTGGGGTGGCAGAAGGTTTCTTGTTTAAGGTTTAAAACGTAGCTTGTTATTTTTGGTGCGTGTTTCTAGGGTTTGCTTTTAACCCCATCTTATTTGGTGGTCGCGCTGAAAGGAAAGAAAAGGAAGAGACAAAGACAAGAGGTAGTTTAAGAGTTTGGGCTTTATTCTCGGGTCATAGCCACCACGTGGTAAGGAAATCTCTTCCTAACCAGTTGTCGTGTCTCGCCCCAGTTAAGGCCTAAGCTCGAATCACCGAGAGATTATCTTGGGGATCGGAAGTGGTCCTTTTTTCCCGCACATGTTCGGGGTTTTTTTTCCGGTGTAGAGACTTATGGGAGTTTGTTATTTTTTCATTATTTTATTTTTATTTTATTTTAATCCCCACAGGTCTTACATCTTTGCAGGAGATACAGTTAGTGTATTCTAAGCCTCACCGACAGCAAATTTTTACTGTAAGAGAGAAAGACAGTGAGACTTTTTATTTCTTTGTCTCTCTTCTTTTTCTTTTCTCTTCTTTTTCTTTATTTTACTCTTTCTTCTTTTTTCTTCTTTTTTTCATCATACTTTTTCTTCACCTTCTATATTTTTCTCTCTCCCTTTTTCTCTTTTTCCTTCTTTTTCTTCATTTCACTTTTCTTCTTTCATCTTTGATCCCCAACCCCAGGCATTCCGTCTACCTGTTACACGGGCCTTCTACACCCTATGCTTTCACAGAAACTCCACGCACCAGTTGCATCTTTCCGCGTACCTGTTACATGATGGTTTCTCTACACAGTAAGTGACAACCTTCAATTTCCATTTAATAGTCTCAGGCGATCTACAAAGATTCAACTCTCATATTTTGTATTGTTTCTGTTAGAATTTGCTTAGACGATAACCATTACACCACGGGTGCCTCCATCTTTGTAAATACAGAACCACCCATGCTGGAATATTTTGTTATATAAGGTGTGCAGAGGTCCACCACTTAAACTTATAGACTCTGTGTGGGCGCATCGATTAAATCCAGTTAATCAACAGGCTTAAATACATGGTTAGTTAACTATTTAATCGCCGAACTTGAAAGCCGTTCATTTGCAAGTATTCAACACGGACGAACGGAACTGCAACCAAAGGATTCTGCTCAACCAAAGGATTCGACCCAACACAAAGGGACACCAAGGAACAACCAAAGGATTCTTCACTAATGATCAGCCTCTGCTTAACACAAGGGATCTCCATTGTAAAGTGCTCTCATTTGAAGCCTAAAAATGGCCACAAAAATCGTAACAGCCCATAAAGTCTTTTGTTTTGTTAAAACTTTTGTCGGGATTTGTTCAATATTCAAGTTTATACCATGTTTGAGGAAATAATAGACACCTACTGTCATTCATTTTAACATTAGGATCTCCTGGTAGTTTTGTTTTACAGCATATCAACCTCAGTGGGTCATTTAATGCCAATAAAGTTTTGAAATAAATTCATTCTTAATGGATACTCAATTTTTTTTATAACCTCATTTCTCTGTTTAATCCATAGATGGGACCCTAACAGGTACTACCACTCCGGATCAGAGTGGACCAGGGAGCAATGGTGATGAAGGGGTGCTCCACATTCCCCAAACCTCCAGAATTGGAACCTCATCATCAGATAGAGTTTAACGTCATTCCCAGGACATGAAGACCCCCATCCACAGCCTTCTAGCACCCATAGGATAAAAAGGGTTGGGGCTTGTCATGAGGGCAATAGGGTTGGGGAAATCATATAGGTGCTAGGACTTTACGTGACCAACCGATTGATCGGAGGGGGCGTCTCTGACCGACCGTCTAGCCTAAGTAAGGATCTAAGTGGAGTGATGCATGTCATGGGTTGCTCATCCAACAGGATTCTGTCCTTAAGCATCATGGGTCGCCACCCACGACCAACAGGCGGCCCCATTGGGGGTTCTTACCCCTCTGCAGAGGTGCAGTCGGTGTATTCTAAAGCCCCAGCCGACAGGGCTTCTCCTGGTAGAGTTTTAAATATTTCCAGAGATTTCTGAAAGTTTCGCTTGAAATAGGATCTAAAACAACGGAGCTTTCACGCTACGGACGGACAGACATTTGGATATTTTTTTTTATTTTTTTATTTTTTTTTGCCACACCCAACATGGAAACAAAATGTTTTTAGAAAAAAGGAATTTTAGATTAATGAAAGAAAAAAATTATATTAATTCCTTATGCAATAAAGATATTTCAAGTTTTTTTATAAAAGAGTTCCAGAATTTCTGGAATTAGGGCGTTGCAGTTGGTTATTTTTAGATATTATTTGTAATACTGATTGGGTAGATATACACGAATACATAATGTTTACGTATGTATGTATGTATGTACTAGCAAAAATGTCTACTTTCTGGGCGCAAGTATTTAAGTTTTAATATATACATATATATATATATATATATATATATATATATATATATATATATACTTATTTAAACTTTCTAAAAACAATTTCTTTCGCTAGAAACTTTCTCCTGGTGATGACCTAAGGTCGAAAATAGTTCAGAACAATTAACAAAGAAAATAACGTAAAAGAAATATTCCTGTTTGTCTCATCACTTTTTGTTCATCTTCAAAAAATTATGAGTCTACCGCGGTTTCAATCGTCAGTCATGATCTCATCAGGACTTCAAGTTTTACTTACCCACCCTGTATATATATATATATATATATATATATATATACAAGATTTGTCATAAAAGTATCGAGATTGAAGCTTTATTTATCAAGATAGAAATAAACAATGAATGGAACGTTAATTTTTTCAGAATATAAGGTGTGTCAAAAAGTACAAAAAATCTCGATACTTTATTGACACACCTTATATATATATATGTGGAGAAAGGTAGACAAACACGGGA
The DNA here is from genome assembly GCA_023376005.1 of Doryteuthis pealeii. Taxonomy (NCBI): domain Eukaryota; kingdom Metazoa; phylum Mollusca; class Cephalopoda; order Myopsida; family Loliginidae; genus Doryteuthis; species Doryteuthis pealeii. Next base: position 92,931,901 of record CM042141.1, read on the forward strand.
TGTAATGGAAACAGGATGTTTGTCTACCTTTCTCCACATACTGTCGGATTAACCTCCTCACATTTCCCCATATATATATATATATATATATATATATATATTATATATATATATGGGAGAAATGAGAAGGTTAATCCGACTTTATGTGGAGAAAGGTATATATTATATATATATATATATATATATATATATATATATATATATATATATATGGGTCATGTAGCCGTGTTCAAAACAAACATAAACTATACAAAAAATGACGATATAAATGTACAATAACACAGTTCTCTAACCTCTAGACATAAAATAACCCTAGACAGGTTGATATGTCCTTAAAATAAGTCAATCAATCAATATCTTATCTATGGGTCAAACAGATATTATTTGTATTGGATAAGGGTATTTGATACGATGAATGCGATTCCCTAACTTCCAAGCATCAATCATAATATTGTATATCCGGGTTGGAAAATGAAGAAAATTGGATTGCCACTTGTCAGCAAAAATCACTGACCGAAAATCCAAGTCCAAATTCTCGATATCAAACTATAAATTTCTAATTAGAATCGTTCATTTCTTCCTAAACAAAAGCAACAAGGAAAGCGGCAACCCAATGAGCTTTACGGTTAGTCTCGTTACCTTCTTAACTAATCGTGATCCCGTTCGTTGTCTTACGGATAGAATTTTGTTGACAGGGGTAAAATGAATGAGGCAGACGAGAAACTGGTTCACCCAATTGTTGATGGAAGATAATGAATTTAACACAAGGACTTTAATTACAAAGTTGAAATCGCTTACTTAACTGACGTTTCAGATTTTGGCTCGGCTAAAAGAAGAAAAACCAAGTTTCGGCTCAATCATCATCATCATCATCATCATTATTTATTTATTTATTTATTTATTCTTGCTGCTTTCTTCTCTATTAGAGTTTGGTTTTTGAGTTGTTGTTTTTTTTTTTTGTATGGATATTTTGTTTTGTTGTGAAGTTTGTTTTGTTTTGTTTTTTTGTTGTTTTGTTGGGTTTTTTGGGGTTTTTTTGCTTTTTAGCTGTTTTGTTAAGGGGGGGGGTGTTTTTTGTTACTCATTTTTTATGTTGTTTTCTCCATAATTGATTAAACATTTGTTTATATTTGCCTTCTACCTTGTTTACATGTTTTCTTTTTCTTTTTCTTTTTCTCTTTGCTTCTGTATGTGCTTTGTGTGTACAGATATCTGTACACACCAGATATTTTAAGGGCATATGTGTGTACGTGTTCGCATACGTACACGTGTTCTCATCTTCCATGTTAATTTTTGCCCTTATTTGATTTACAACGTCGACTAAAATAGTTTCCGTTTTATTTTATTTTATTTTATTTAAATTTGTTTTGTTTTGGGGGGTGGGTTGGGTTTTTTTACTGTTGCGTACAACTCTCATCTAACGTGCACGTGCGAGAGTGAGAGTTTTTTGGGGGGAAGTGTTTTCGTTCTTTTCACTTATTGGTCCCTTATTTGGGTTTGCACGAACCCAAAAGTTTAGCGAATTTTTTGGGGAGGGGATACGTGAGAACATCAAATGTTCAAAATCTAAATGCCACTTACATTGATTGATTGATTTCAACGGCATCGAGTTATTCTATTGTATTTTTACAAATAATATACATATTTACCATTACGTTCACTTTTACCATTGGGAAAGGTATGAACCCCCTCATCCCCCAACTATGGGTTAAATAGTACCAATACTGTTCTTCTGCAGTGGTAGCTTTGGCTTTAAATGACCCATGAGGGTTAATATGCCATTAAACAAAGAAACTAAACCATATTCAATATGGGGGACATCCTTGAAAATGATTTTGTGCCTGTCCTAGAGTGAAAGCTAGCAGACAAAGCTCGAAGACTGTTACTAGTGTAGGGAGCTTGATTCCCACTGGGTGCGTCGCAATTTAGACATGGTGCCAAACTAAGACAAAATTAATATATATCAATATATTCAAACGCTTTTTCTCCCGTTATGTATTTACCCGACCTCTCCACACGAGCAGGATGCTACACAAGGTCAATTTCTTAAGCAGAGGTTTGAATTCAGTTTTCTTTGTCCTAGACTGGTTGCCTAACAAAGTTTAAAGAGTCCAATATACCCTACTATTTACCCATAGCTGAAGGGAGAATAATTGGATGCTTGTGTAGAGGGGTTGGGTTTATACATATAAATACTTGGGATTGATTTCCTCGAAATAGGTGCAGTGTTTCCTATTGTCAACTCCTTAGAAAAAATTCACTTTATTTAGTGACCCTCGTATCTGTTGGGCTCTTCCTGAAATTGAATTGACACTTCTAGAAATGTATTACAAGTGAGTTCGAACTTCTTGATTGTATTTTTTTTTTTTTATTTGTCTTTTATTTGATTTTTATTATGTTTTATCCTTTATTAATTTGTTTTAATTTTAATCACTGTTTGAATTATTTTTTTAATATATCATTGATATTTTTATTTAGATTTCCTTATGGAAAAATTAAGGCGGGGTAAAAGTTTTTTAACCCCCTCTCGGACAAAAAGTAGAATGTGAATTTTATTGAATTTTGGTCTTTGCTTGTCTCCACTAATTTCGGTCGATGTACAAAACAAAAAACAAAAAACATTGAGACATACAGAATATTTATCATATTTATAGGGCCAGATTAGCTCAGTCGGTAGAGCGTTTGGCTAGAAACCACAAGGTTCCTAGTTCGATACCAGCCCTCGTCAACTCAGCGTATGAGTTGCACAGGGATCTGTGCGGTAAACTAAGGAGTTGGTGGTAGGTGTGGCGCTCCACCTCAGACGCAAAACAATCTTCTTGGTCTAGTGCTAGAGAAAAGGTGATAGACTCCCTCGGTGTATGGCTCATACCGACATTAGGCCGCCCAATGATGATGATATGGTTTTCAAAAATACAAAAATTCAACAAATATTTAAATTGTGAACACACTGCAATAAAACATTCAACAATTCTTTTCATCAAACTTTCTTTCATACTCCTGATGGAGTGCGACTTCTGGGACTCCCTATATATATATATAGTATATATATATATATATATATATATATATATATATATATATATATATATATATATATATATATAAAGTATTGTTATGGTTTCAACGAGAGAAAATTAAATATTTGATAAAAAAAAAGGATGTCTGCAAAATGGATTATATTTTTTAGAATAGAATATTTTTTATTTTACATTAGCGACACGTGTTTCTGATCTTCTGATATCTTCTTCAGGCTTTGAATAACCACATTACAATATATATATATATATATATATATATATATATATATATATATATATGTGTGTGTGTGTGTGTGTGTGTGTGTGTGTGTGTGTGTGTGTGTGTGTGTGTGTGAATATACATATGTTTATATATATATATAGAAAGACAGACAGATAGACAGAGACAGAGATTGATGGATAGATAGATAGATATCTTCGTCGATGGTAACGATGACAGGAATTGAACCTCAAATCTTCAATCACCGTCAATAAGCTCATCAGATGGTTACCAAACAAAAGAAGAGACATTTGTTTCCAATTGCAATTCATTATTTTCTCTCCCATGACTCATATAAAGACACTGCACATCAATAAGATAAACCTGGATGATTAAAACGGAAACACTAACTCCAATATCTTCTTAAGCATTCACTGAAGCCGGTCTTTTCATCACTGCTTTATTGGCTATGACCTCACCTTTTTCGTAATACTTTCAACCCCCACAAAAAAGAACTTTTTAAATATCAACTATTCAGCAATCTATACGTTTTATTTCCGAGCGATAAAATTTATCTATTTTTTATTAGATTGGAATTTGTTTCGAAAGGGTGAGTGAAAATATTTTATAGAGAGAATTGAAAGAGAATTGAAAGAGAGAGAATTGAAAGAGAGAGAACGGAGGTTTTCCCATTGCGTGTTAGACGCTTTTTCGTGTTAAGAAACAGAAAAAAAAACATATCACTCATCATATACAACGAACAACAACCAAATAAATGTCTTTGACCTCCCGTTTTATTGAAACAATTTTTGTAGCAGTCACCGCTTCTGCGTGCAACTTATGTGTCACGCTATGTGACATTGAAATAAAATATATTGGAGATAGTTATACACTTCTGCTTAGTCTGGTACAAGATTACAATAGTGCAGAGTTTTCAACCGGTTTGCCTCAGCACACTAGTGTACCGTGAAGCTTCCGTGGCTGTGCCGTGAGTGTTGAAGACGGTTGATCATTCTCTTATATTTTTATTCGATTACTTTAATATTTTTTGTTTTAATTATGCTACACTTGTAGCATATTTTCACTATTCCTTTTCTTTTAAAATTCAAATGATAAAATAATTATGTTTATATACTGATGGTATAACTCGATCAATTTATTGCCCAGTTCACTGTACCGTGAGATGAAAAAGGTTGAACAACTCTGCAATGGCCGGATATTCTATTTGGTTGGTGAATAATTATTGCGGCTTATCCTTTTTTTTTCAACAAATTTTATTCAACAAAAACAAACACAATTGGCAGTTTGTTTAATTTGTTTCATAAAAATAATCTTCTCTTTTCAGAATGTGTATCAAAAATCATATTCACATTCATCATATTTTGCTTTAACACTTCAAGAAAAGTTGGAATGCAGCAAAATCATTTCGGGATTTCAATAAAGTTTTTGGTCAAAGAAAATCAGTAAAAGCCAAATTGAAAAATGGTTCAGAAAGTTGAAATTGGGCAATACAAACCTGGCAGATGAAGATGTTGATCATCAAATTTCAACGACCAGGCACTTTTGGCAGACAAGAATACGAAAGCTCGACAACGAAAATGCTGCCCGAAGACTTCAATGTGGACTATTCGACAATTGTTAGTCGTCTCAAAAAGCCCGAAACAGTTTGGGAAATTGGCTGGGTGGGCCCTCCACAAACTCTCTGAAAACAACAAAGACGAATGTGTCCGAATTTTTACCGATGAATAAAATTTGTTGAAAAAAAAACCGCAATAATTATGTACCAACCAAATATAAAGTCTGAACTCGCTAGTAATATTTTATTAGAATCGACAAATAAGTTTCAGAAAGTGCCCAAGAGATACGAGAGTCATTCAATAAATTAAGTGAATTTTATCTAAAGAGTTGGCAATAGAAATCATTGCTTATAGTTGGTCCTATTTCAAAGAAATCAATAATGATGGATCATTTCATATCTCAGAAAATTGCCAGTATGACTTTCTTTACTAGCTGTTGCACCAGGACACTTTTTCTTTAGCAGAAAGTCAGGGTATTTCAATTCCATTTACTTTCTTTTCGACTCAGTCTCGAAGTGACAAACCCACATTTGGCCGATGTTATGAAGTTCTAGTTAGACTGGTCCAAGATCACAATATTTCTGTTTATTTTTCTGTTTAGTTTGTTTGTTGGATGTTATGGCATGTCAACTTTTGTGGGGTTATTTTATGCCGAGAACATTTTGTTTTATTCATTCTTGATGGGTTCGGAATTTTTTTAAATCCAATTTTTTAAACACACACAAATTTATTAAAGGAGCAAAGAAATAAAACAATTTGAAATGGAAACTTAGTTCTGTTCCCCTCAAATAAAATGTTGCGTGCATCTATTAATTATTAATTAAATAATTATTTTGAATATTTTACACATAAATTTTACACAAAATCGTAGATATTTATTTATTTGTAAACCGTTTAGTTACTGAAAAAAAAAAAAGGGTAAGAGTATTATTGGGTAGTATTGGGTTTTGTGACGTAAGCAGTGACGTAGTTTTCATTACAGACAGACAGCGAATCTCCATCATTAATAGATGTATCTGTCCAACCCCTCTGCACAAACAGGATTTGACAGAAGGTTTGAGTTCGGAGTTTTTCTTTTCCTAGACCGGTGGCCGTACCAAGGTTAAAAGGCCAAGCTCACATTACTATTTACCCATATCTGGGGGAGAATAATTTGATTCATACATTTCTCAAGAATATTAGCGCTATGTGAACTGCAAACAGACTCGCTCTGGATTTTAACTCCCGTGTCCATTTCGTGCGATGATAACCATTACACTACAAACATATTTCCTTACTACTTATGTCTAAAGTCAATGAAAAAGACCCAATTTTGTCTTCAAACGTTTCTTTTGTGACTTGGGTTATAAAATAGAATAAAAAATAGAATAGGAAACTATATTTGGCTACTGAGACGTGAAAGTGATTTACAGTAGAGTTGTAAATCTGGAAAAACTACTTCTAATCATTGTCGTTCATTTTTGTATAACTTCAGTATAAAATGCATGTAAATTTTGATTCATATGTTCTTTTATTGAAAATTTATCACAATGAACATGTGCAATTTTTGGTAAGTAGCGGATTCGTGCGTCCTGGCCTCCTGCCCTAAAAAAACGCTAAGCGGTGCCTGCTCAAAATGAGAACCGTGCTAGTTATTAACTCCTTAGCTGTTTGAAGGCGTTTTCTCGACAAGTTAATGCGATATGAAAGCGATATTTTACCACCGCCAAGTCTTTTCACGACAAAGAAATGTAAATATTTTAACCTCCTCCCTTTCAAATATTTTTTAGCGGTTTGAAGGCGTTTTTATGGACAAATAACTTATTTTATTGGTTTGAAAGCTTTAAAATCAACAAGTTAATGCGATAAGAAAGCGATATTTTACAGACACCCCAAGGTTTTTTTATCAAGTATATATATATATATATATATATATATATATATATATATATATAAACGCCTTCAAACAGCTGAGGAGTTCTTAACTAGCACGGTTCACATTTTGAGCAGGCACCGCACTCTATTTACCAATTTTTTTTCCGTTTATACACAAAAAACATTAATCTTTAAATTACATTACCCAGGACACCAAAGCAAAGTTAGCCCTGTCGACTGGGGCTTTAGAATACACCGACTATGTCTATGTAGGTAGGTAGGTGGCGACCAGTGATGCGTGACAATGGGATCCCGGTGTCGGAGCGGCCTGTGACTTGCAAAATTCTACAGTGGCCCTTACATAGGTTAGACGGGCGGTCGGAGAGGCCCTCTAAGATCAATTGGCTGATCATGTCAAGCCCTAGCACCTATATGATAGTCCCGACTCCAATTCCCTTTTATCAAACATTCAACCCTTTTTAACATTTGCTAGAAGGTGGCGGCTGAGGGTCTTAGTGTCATGGGCATGACGTTAAACTGCATTTAGTGGTGAAATTACAGCTCCGGAGCTCTGGGGAGTGTGGAGTACCCCTTCATCACCATTACTTCCAGGTCCACCCTCACCCGGAGTGGTAGTATTTATTAGGGTCCCATCTATGGGTTGAATAGAAAAATAGTTGAGATGAAAAAGTTTGTAAAAATTGAGTTTAAAAGAATGTTTAATACCCATCAAAAACGAATAAAACAAAATGTCTTCGGCATAAAATAACCCAACAAGGGAAGACATGCCATAAAATCCCAGCCAATAAAAAATCGTATTTAAATGAACGTGTGCAAATTTTTCCATTTTGACACAGAAAACGTTAATTCTTAAATTGCATTACCCAGAGCACAAAGGCAAAGTTTAAAAGAAAAAGGATAATCTTTTATTCTTTTGCAACATAAGCAATAAGGAAAATAACACTGACTATGAACGGAGAGAAAGTCCCCTTGACATAAATAGTACCAATACTGCTCTTCTACAAAAATGGCTTTGGCATTATATAACCCATATGTGTTACATACTATTATCCAGGGCATACATTTTCCCGTTTTTACACAGAAAAAACACTAGACGGGCGGTTGGAAAGACCTCCTCCGATCAATCGGCTGACCACGACAAGCCCTCTTGCACCTATATGATTTTCCCAACCTTATTACCCTTATGGCAATCCCCCAAACCTTTTATTTGCTAGAAGGCGATGGCCGATAGTCTTAGTGTCCTGGGCATGACGTTAAATTGCATCTAATGGTAAAGTCCCAATTCTGAGGCCGTGGGGAGTGTGGAGTACTCATTCGTTGCCATTCAGCCCCGGGGAGGTACTACCTTTTAGGGTCCCATCTATGTGTTTAATAGGAAAAATGAGTTTAAAAAAATGCGTAAAAATATTGAATGCCCATCAAACATGAATAGAACAAAACATCTTCGACATAAAATAACCCAACAAGAGTTGACATGCCGTAAAATTCAACAAACCAAACTAAGCAGAAAATATGTTAATTTTAGATTGCATCATTCAAGGCTCAAAAGCAAAGTTTAAAGGAAAAAGGGTAATTTTCTATTCTTTTACAACAATAAGAAAATAATAAAGACCAGGAACAGAATGTGTTTCCATGGCACAATTTGTCCTGTTTTTACGCATAAAAATATGTTAATTGCAAAATCTCATTATCTGGGCACAAGCGCAAATTTTAAAGAAAAAGGATTCATTTTCTGTTCTTTAACCGCATAATCAATAAGGAAATGATACATACTATCCAAGATTAGAATGCGTGTTACATAGTGTTATACAAGGCACAAAGTTTCCCGTTTTTACATAAAATATGGGAATTTCAAAATTCCCTTAGTCAGGAAACAAGCTAAAAAAAAAAAAAAACAAAGTTAAAAAATAATGCCAGAAGATCCACTATGTGCATACAATATCCAGATTAACATCAGCATCTTCTGCAATTTTATTTGTCCATCTGTTTATGAGCCGCAAAGGTCAACGAATGCCTCAACATTTAATTTAACCTTCAAAATGACATTCAAGAAGACCTTCAAGACAAAGTTGTGTTAATATTTCTGTTAAGTGTTCAACTTATTGCGATTGATAATTACGTGCCGAGTCACATATGTTCGTAACTCAGCAACTTCAGAATCTTCATTTTCAGGTCAAACCTCCACCCGATTTGGTTCGTTCGTTTGTTTGTGGGGTTTTTTTTTGTGTTTTTTTGTTTTTTGTTTTTTATTTTTACTTTCGTTTTGTTTGTTTTTGTTTTTTTTTGTTTTTGTTTTTTGGGGGGCGTGGGGAGTTCTGAATCGTTCAAGGTGTCATTTTTTTTCTTTGTCTAATAACATATCAACCTTGGAATATTGAATGACCCTCGTCCACCCTTGAGCAAATTAATTGAAACAAAATTTCGCAGACAATGGCAGTAGGACAACTAATCGACAGTCGAGACAATACTCTCTGGGCGTGATAAAATCTGATATAACCACGGAGAACGCAATATTTTTCAAGGCCAAACAAATTTCATCGTACACTCTGAAAATAGATTCATATTACTGTAGACCACTGCAAATGACCTAATCGGAGGGAAAATAGAAATCGATTACACCCTGTCACTCCACTGAGTCTAAAACTGACCGTATGGTGAAAGAAAGGAATCTAAAGCGGTTGTTTCGATTAATTTGCACAATTAATTTACGTGACTTCTAATTTGTGAGCGGTACTTTAGGTTGCTGGTTGGATTTCGATTCCCTCAAAGACTGTTTGATTATCCGACATCTTGAATAGCCTCAAAACAAATATTTTTGTGTAATTTTTTTCTATAAACCAATTCCAACCAATTCAGAGTTTACATTTATAAATAAATTTGAAAAATTTTAAAGAAATTCTGAAAAAAATATTTTGCTCTTTAAAAAAAAACGTCTCTCATCTTATTATAATGGAGATTCAGTGTCTGTCTGCCTCTAACCGAAACTGCATCACTGCTTACGTCACATTACCTTCAGGAATTGAGTAAGTTCATCAATGAGTATTTAATTTATAGTCAAAATCATTAATACATAGAACAAATCTGATTTATTAACGCGGTTTCTATGAAAACCTGAGTTAGATTTGCCTCAAAACAGCCCATGTTAATTAGTGCATTTAAAATCCTTCAGTGTGTCTTATATATCACGAAGAAATAAAGGTTTACATAATATACGGTGTGGTTCATTTGCATACTGGTTTTAACAAAATCGGGTTTAATAAACAATTACGTGTTATTGATTGATTATTGTTTTATTATCCAACGTATTCAAATGAATGATTTTATATAGAAACCAATTAAAATATAGTCAAAATAAGTATAATCTGTTTATTTGCGTTCTTATTTAATTTTGTTTGTCTTTACACGTATTTCTTTGACTTTGTCGCTGGAGATACATTAGCGCCGTACATATTTATAATATGTCTAGACTTCGTTCTTCCAACATCATTAGATGCCATAAAAGAAAAAGGCCTCACGCTAAAAAAAAAAAATTAAAAAAGGCAATAAGCAGGCGATATCCCGCACAGAGTATTACGGATGCTGACTATGCAGATGATCTGGCACTTCTCGCAAATACACCTGCACAATCCGAATCCTTGTTACACATCCTAGAAAAGGCAGCAGAGAACATTGGCCTATGCGTGATCTCCGATAAAACTGAGTTCATGTGTTTTAAAAATAAAGGAGACATCTCCACACTCGATGGTAAACTCCTAAACTCGGAGAAACAATTCCCGTGCGTAGGTGGTAATATCTCATCCACAGAAAGCGATGTTAATGCACGTTTAGGAAAGGCATGGTCTACTATAAATAGATCATCAGTTATATGGAAATCTGATCTCACTGACAAGTTAAAGAGACAATTCTTCCATGCCGTAGTTGTATCAGAGCTATTGTACGGCTGCACCACTTGGACCCTAATGAAGTGCCTAGAGAATAAGTTGCATGGGAGCAACAGAAGAATGCTGCGTGTAATCTTAAACAAATCGTGGAAACAGCTTCCCACGAGAAAACAACTGTACGGCCATTTGCCTTCTATCACACAGACCATCCGAGTAAGACGAACGAGACACGCTGGACAGTTGGGAAAACAAGGACGAACTCATAAGTGACCTTCTCCTGTGGAAGCCAACACATGGCCATGTCGGTGAGGGTCGTCCAATAAAGATATACATTGACCAGCTCTGCTCGGATACTGGATGCTGCGTAGAGGACCTCCCGGGGGCAGTGAGTGATAGGGACGGTTGGCGAGAGATTGTCATGGATGTCCATGCTACTAGCGGCATATCACGATGATGATGATGATGATGATGATGATGATGATGATGATGATATCAAAACTTAAA
>CM042141.1:92950477-92997977 GCA_023376005.1 Doryteuthis pealeii
TATACACAAAAAACATTTATTTTTAAATTGCATTAACCCAAGACACCAAAGCAAAGTTTAACCCTGTCGGCTGGGGCTTTAGAATACACCGACTATGCCTATGTAGAGGTGGTAGGTGGCGACCAGTGATGCGTAACAAATGGGATCCCCGTGTCGGAGCGTCCGTGACTTGCAAAACTCTACATTGCCCTTACGTAGGTTAGACGGGCATCAGAGGCCCTCTCAGATCAATTGGCTGATCATGTCCAAGCCCTAGCACCTATATGATAGTCCCGACCCCAATGCCCTTTTATCAAACATTCAACCCTTTTTAACATGTGCTAGAAGGTGGGCGGCTGAAGGTCTATTAGTGTCCTGGGCATTGACGTAAACTGCATTAGTGTGTGAAATTTCAGCTCCGGAGCTCTGGGGAGTGTGGAGTACCCCTTCATCACCATTACTCTCAGTCCACCCTCACCCGGAGTGTAGTATTATATTAGGCGTAATTTTTATTGGGTAGTATTTATTAGGGTTTGAATAGAAAATAGTTGAGTTAAAAAAAAGTTTTTAAAAATGAGTTTAAAAGAATGTTTAATACCCATCAAAAATGAATAAAACAAAATGTCTTCGGCATAAAATAACCCAACAAGTAAGACATGCCATAAAATCCAGCCAACAAAAAATCTTATTTTAAATAACGTGTGCAAATTTTTCCATTTTACACAGAAAACGTTAATTCTTAAATTGCATACTCAGAGCACAAAAGCAAGATTAAAAAAGGATAACCCTTATTCTTTTGAAATATAAGCAATAAGGAAAATAACACGTGACATAAATAGTACCAATACTGCTTCTTCTACAAAAGGCTTTGGCATTAATAAACCCATATGTGTTACATACTATATCCAGGCATACATTTTCCGTTTTTACACAGGAAATACACTAGACGGCGGTTGGAAAGACCTCCGTCGATCAATCGGCTGACCACGACAAGCCTCTTGCACCTATATGATTTTCCCCAACCTATTGCCCTATGGCAATCCCCCAAACCTTTATTTTGCTAGAAGCGGTGGCTGATAGTCCTTGTATTCCCAATTCTGAGCCGTTGGTACTCTCTCATTGCCATTACTCCGAGGTTCACTCAGCCCCGGGGAGTCTACCGTTTAGGGTCCATCTATGTGTTTAATATAAAAAATGAGTTTTAAAAAAATGCGTAAAAATATTTGAATGCCATCAAACATGAATTAGGACCAAAACATCTTTCGACATAAATAAACCCAACAAGAGTTGACATGCCGTAAAAATTCAACAAAACCAACTAGCAAATATGTTAATTTTAGATTGCATCATTCCAAGGCTCAAAAGCAAAGTTTAAAGAAAAGGGTAATTTTCTATTTTTTACAACAATAAGAAAATAAAAAGGCCAGAACAGAATTGTGTTCCATGCACAATTTCTCCTGTTTTTTTACGATAAAATTATGTTAATTGCAAATCTCATTATCTAGGACACAAATGCAAAGTTTTAAAGAAAAAGGGTTCATTTTTCTGTTCTTTAACCGCATAATCAATAAGGAAATGATACATACTATCCAAGATTAGATGCGTGTTACATAGTGTTATACAAGGCACAAAGTTCCTGTTTTTACATAAAATATGTTCATTTCAAAATTCCCTTAGTCAGGAAACAAAGCTAAAAAAAAAAAAAAATTAAAAATAATAATGCCAGAGATCCACTATGTGCATACAATATCCAGATTAACATCAGCATCTTCTGCAATTATTTTTCCATCTGTTTATGAGCCGCAAAGGTCAACGCATGCCTCAACATTTAATTTCACCTTCAAAATGACATTCAAGAAGACCTTCAAGACAAAGTTGTGTTAATATTTCTGTTAAGTGTTCAACTTATTGCCTATTGATAATTACGTGCCGAGTCACATGTGTCGTAACTCAGCAACTTCAGAATCTTCATTTTCAGGTCAAACCTCCACCCGATTTGGTTCTTTCGTTTGTTTGTGGGTTTTTTTATGGTTTTTTGTTTTTGTTTTTTATTTTACTTTCGTTTTGTTTTTTTTTTTGTTTTTGTTTTTTTTGTTTTTTTTGGTGGCGGTTGGGGTGTTCTGAATCGTTCAAGGTGTCATTTTTTTTCTTTGTCTAATGACATATCAACCTGGAATATTGAATGACCTCGTCCACCCTTGTGCAAATAATTGAAAACAAAATTTCGCAGACATGGCGAGTAGGACAAACTATCGACAGTCGAGACAAACTCTCTGGGCGTGATAAAATCTGATATAACCACTGAGAATGCAATATTTTTCAAGGCCAAACAAATTTCATCGTACACTCTGGAAAATAGATTCATATTACTGTAGACCACTGCAAATGACCTAATCGGAGGGAAAATAGAAATCGATTACACCCTGTCACTCCATGAGTCTAAAACGACCGTATGGTGAAAGAAAGGAATCTAAAGCGGTTGTTTCGATTAATTTGCACAATTAATTTACCGTGACTTCTAATTTTGAGCGGTACTTTAGGTTGCTGGTTGGATTTCGATTCCCTCAAAGACTGTTTGATTATCCACATCTTAATAGCCTTCAAAACAAATATTTTGGTGTAATTTTTTTCTATAAAACCAATTCCAACAATTCAGAGTTTACATTTATAAATAAATTTAAAAATTTTAAAGAAATTCTGAAAAAAAATATTTTGCTCTTAAAAAAAAAACGGTCTCTCATCTTATTATAATGGAGATTTCAGTGTCGTCTGCCTGTAACCGAAACTGCATCACTGCTACGTCAACATACCCTCAGGAATTGAGTAAGTTCTCAATGAGTATTTAATTTATAATCAAAATCATAATACATAGAACAAATCTGATTTATTAACGAGGTTTCTATGAAAACCTGAGTTAGATTTGCCTCAAAACAGCCCATGTTAATTAGTGCATTTAAAATCCTTCAGTTTGTCTTATATATCACGAAGAAATAAAGGTTTACATAATATACGGAGTGTTCTTTTGCATACTGGTTCTTAACAAAATCGGGTTTAATAAACAATTACGTGTATTGATTGATTATTGTTTTATTATCCAACGTATTAAAATCAATCCTATGAATATTTAAATAGAAACCAATTAAAATATAGTCAAAATAAGTAGTATAATCTGTTTATTTGTGTTCTTATTTTTCTGTTTGTCTTTACACGTATTTCTTTGACTTTGTCGCTGGAGTCCTACCACTAGAGATACATTAGCGCCTACATATTTATAATATGTCTAGACTACGTTCTTCCAACATCATTAGATCCCATAAAAGAAAAAGGCATCACGCTAAAAAAAAAAAATTAAAAAAGGCCAATAAGCAGGCGATATCCCGCACAGAGTATTACGGATGCTGACTATGCAGATGATCTGCACTTCTTACAAATACACCTGCACAATCCGAATCCTTGCTACACAGTCTAGAAAAGCAGCACAGAACATTGGCCTATTCATGTGTTTTAAAAATGAAGGAGACATCTCCACACTCGATGGTAAACTCCTAAACTCGGAGAAACAATCACATGCGTAGGGTAATATCTCATCCACAGAAAGCGATATTATGCACGTATAGGAAAGCATGGTCTACTATAAATAGTATTATCAGTCATATGGAAATCTGATCTCACTGACAAGTTAAAGCGACAATTCTTCCATGCCGTAGTTGTATTCAGAGCTATTGTACGGCTGCACCACTTAGACCCTAACGAAGTGCCTAGAGAATAAGTTCCATGGAGCACAGAAAGAATGTTGCGTGCAACCTTAAACAAATTGTGAAACAGCATTCCCACGAGAAAACAACTGTACGGCCATTTGCCTTCTATCACACAGGACCATCCGAGAAGGACGAACGAGACACGCTGGACAGTTGGGAAGCAAGACGAACTCATAAGTGACTTTCTCGTGTGGAAGCCAACACATGTCATGTCGGTGAGGGTCGTCCAATAAAGATATAATTGACCAGTTCTGCGCGGATACTGGATGCTGCGTAGAGACCTCCCGGGGGCAGTGAGTGATAGGACGGTGCAAGAATGTTCATGGATGTCCATGCTACTAGCGGGATATGATGATGATGATGATGATGATGATGATGTGATGATTACGTCCGGAAGCGTATATTCTTGCTAGTTTATTGAATGGACACCTAGTATATTTTTATGTGGGCTTTTATTTGTGGGGATACTGTAAGCTAGGCACTGCCAAAGTGCCATAAAAATCGTATTTTACAAAATTAATTACACACACACACACCCGATGAAAAATTTTTACCAAATATTAGGGTATTATCCGATTTTAATGATATTTTCAGTTGATTTTATCAATAAATGAATTTTATTAATTATTTTATTTCAAAACTTCAGCTATTTTATTTCAAAACTTTCTGATTTTTTCAGTCACTTCACTTCAACCCCACCCTCGCTTATTTTGTGGGACGTAAAATATCGTGGGGTAATATAAAGTTGAAACTAATTACAGTATAAATAAAAAGACAAAAGACCGAAGGCTGCGAATAGAAAAGAAATAACTGATGCATTATGAAATTCATTCATTGATTAAATCTATATTGAAAATTACATTAAATCGTGATAATTCCCAGATTTTTGGTAATTTTTTCAATCGGTGGGTGGGGGATTTATTTTGTAAAAAGGGATTTTTACTAACCTTAGCAGTGTTTTACGGCCATGTTACGGATATATATGAACAAATTGACCGAAAAAAAATAGTTTTTTAAAAGTATTAAAGATAAATTAAATGTGTAATATTATTTTGCTTTTTACTGATGCTCGTTCATGTTACTACTTTTCGATTAATTTGTTTAATTTCGTTTTTTCAAAATGAAAATTAGTCAACATTTTGGCAGTGCCTACTGTAATTGTTAGATGGATATCGTTGCCTCAAAAAACAGTTGGGTAAGAATCAAGTAGTTTCTTTACAGCTCGTCATTTACGTTATGGAAAATGCATTTTTAACTGTGCTTGGCTTGAAAGTAAATAATTTAGAGATTTCCAGTGCCGATCGTAAATGTTCGCAAAGATGTATGACCTTCTGAAATTATAAACAGATAACATTCCAACGTAAAAAAAAAAAAAAAAACCTCTACGATATGAGCAGAGTGAAAGATAATCAGCGTTCCACGTACTTCATCTTCAATACAAACGGGGCCCTCATTTTTTAATACCCGTCTGTGTTTACATATCGATTCGCAGGGAAGGGATTTAATTCTAAATATTAACAACAAGCAGAAATCGTATTATTCTACAAAAGCCCCTGGGGAGAAAGAGTATTTTAAAAATATAGAAAAACGATTTATTCTTATGTGAGGTCGCCAACATATCTAGAAACTTGTGACTTACATTCCGGCAAATAAAATAAAAAACGAGGAGAAAGAAAAAAAAACGAGAATACAGCGGGTGTTGGTGAGGAAGTTTTTAAAAAGAGTCACTTACGCTATTAACTCTGTGTCTAGCTATCCTAACTTTTATATTAATATATATATATATAATATATATATATATTAATATATATATTTATATATATATATATATATATCTGTGTGTGTGTGTTGTGTGTGTGTGTGTGTGATGTGTGCTGACAAGTACGCGTCCTGAGTCCCTGACGCATTAAAATCTAAAAGGACGCAGTAAAATCTTATCCATGCCATCCCAGTGTTTTTCTTTTTTCTTCCCTCGCCATTTCAAGCTAACTGTAAATGCATTTCAATAGTTTCTTAGAAAACGAATACCAGGATAGGTTACAGCTAGGAGTTAATGGCTTTAGTTGTTCCAGATCATAAATAAAAAACCCTACAATCTATAAGAAACTTAGTTGGGACCCATAAATTCCTGGGGACTATTCAAAGTAAATATGTGCGTCCCAGGACGCACTAAATCAAAAAGCTACCAGCATCATTATATATTTATTTATTTATTTATTAATAGTCACCAATACAAATTCGTCTTACCAATGGTTTCGGATGTTTATCCGTCATCAGAGACGTTGACTTTTTCTGATAACGGATAAACATCCGAAACCATTGGTAGACGAACTTTGTATGGTGACTTAAATAAATAAATATATAATAGAGCTCTTAAAGAAATAAATTTAGCATTTTTATAATCATTTCTCCAAATTAATAACAAAAATTAACTATATAACATTATATATAGTTTGTATATTTATTAATCAAAGAGTGCTCCATATCAGTGACAAAGTATGTATATCTAAGTAGAGTAGCGTAGATATCAAGTCAACGGTTTGTGGTAACTGTCAGTTTTCGCCCATCACGATTATGCGATTTCAAACCAACTATGCAACCCTAGCCTATATATATATATATATATATTAAATTAATATATATATATATATTATATTGCATTAGGTGCATAGCACTACTATATATATATATATATATATATTATATATAATATATATATATATATATGCTAGGTTGCATAACTGGTTGAATATAATATATATATATATATAATATATATAATATATATGTGTGTGTGATGGTGTGTGTGTGGTGTGGTGTGTCTGTGTCTGTGATCTGTGTGTGTGTGTGTGTGTGGGTGTGTGTGTGTGTGTGTATGTGTGTGTGTGTGGTGTGTGTGTGTGTGCTGTGTTGATAAACATATTCTAAGTAGTATCTGACAAAATGACACAAAAAATAAGATATTGAAAACCTGTAGTGGTATATTTATTTCTTGGTGTAACGTCTTCGATATATTGATCAACGACATTTCAAACACAATTGAAATGTCTTGAAATTCTGTAAAAATATACTGAAACTCCAGTTTTTATTTATAATGCATACGTGTTGTTTGATGTGATGGAATCTGATGAGATATATTGTAACTAGAAAACTTAACTGGAAATCTTTAATGTGTTACTATAAAGTTTATTTGATATTTGTGTTACATTTATTTTGCTCTGTTAATGGGACCGGTGTCCATAAAATTTAAGAAATTTTTAAGATATTTTAGAAAATTTGAATATTTTTCAACTGAAAAGGGTTTATAACTAAACGTTATTCCTATAGGATCTCTCCTCTCTCTCTCTCTCTCTATAATTATATATATATATATATATATATATATATATATATATATATATGAGAAGTAAACAAAACAAACAATGTGTTTTTGATATGGCTTTTAGCGACCAATTTTTTTATGTGCTTAATGAAGTCATACCTAATTTGAAATTTAATAGTGATAATTAATGAAATTAAGCCGGAATATAGTTCAAATGTAAGCTAAACAAATCGAGAAAAAAGTCAATCTCTTATGCGCATTTCAGCCTATTTTGGGCCTCATTCAGCAGAGTTATAGACAAGGAAAGCTGCTTCGTGTGTGATTCGAACCCTAGCCGCTCTAACCATTACACTAGCTGAAATGCGCATACAGCGATTGACTTTTTTCTTCGATTTGTTTAGCCTTACATTTGAACATATATGCCCCTTATTCATAAATTATCAGCTAATTATATATATATATATATATATATATATATATATATAAATTTTTACATACATTTAATTGTATGGAAATTTTGCTACCATATCGTTAAACTTGCTTGTTTAAGTGAAGCAATCTTCTGCATGAGATTGCTCTGTTTAAACAAGCAAGTTTAAAGAGCATGAAACCAATATGTAGCGATTGGTTTCTATTACAATTAAATAATATTTAAACATATATATATTTATTTATTATCATTATATCGCTCTATCTTATATTGAGCACTTTCCTAATAATACTGTATACATAGGCTTTACGTATTGTATCATCAAGTGATATAGTGTTAACCATACACTGTGTAATATAATATATATAATATATAATATATATATATATATATATTATATAAGTGTGTCGTTAAAGTAGCCAATTGAAGCTGTATTTACCAAGATAGAAAATGAACAGTGAATGGAACGTTAATTTTTCAGAATACAAGCAAGTGTGTCAGAAAGTACAAAAAATCTCGATACTTTTTGATACTCTTATAATACAATGATATATAATTTATAGTAATAGAGAATTCATTGTCTGCTTGTGGGGCCAGAACTTTTAGCACTACTTTAGCAACTACCATAGTGGCATGCTTTAAATTACTGTGAAAAATAAAAATAAGATCTGGTCTTAAATATTGACGTGCAGGATAATTTGATGAATTTAATTGGCAAAGAAGAATTAAGAGATCATCCCATTAAATCCACTGGCGCCTCTTTCTTTTAAAGCGATTTTTGTTGTGTGGGTGGGGCGGGTATGAAGTATTAAGTTGGGGGGGGGAATTATTCTAGCGAAACAAAGTTCAAATAAGCTCAAGTATTTTGGATCGAATGACCCGCAAACGACCCTAACGACGCCTCGTTGACACCAAAACGTCTAAATAGAAACCGTTATAGTGTTGACGCAATCGTTGGTGTGATCTGATGGAGGGTCACGCAGTTTACTCATGCGCCCATTGCATCTATCCTGGATTAAGTGTCGCCCCAAAAACGCTTTGGGGGGTAAAAACGTAAGCTCTATTGTCAAATGATTTTCATTGAATAAAACCTTCTCGGCAATCTATACGTTTTATTTCCGAGCGATAAAAATTATCTGTTTTTATTAGATTGGAATTTGTTTCGAAAGGGTGAGTGAAAATATTTTTAAAGAGAGAATTGAAGAGAATTGAAAGATGAGAGATTGAAAGAGAGAGAACGGACGTTTTCCCATTGCGTGTTAGACGCTTTTCGTTGTTAAGTAAAACAGAAGAAAAAAACATATCACTCATCATATACAACGAACAACAACCCAAATAAATGTCTTTGACCTCCCGTTTTATTGAAACAATTTTTGTAGCAGTCACCGCTTCTGCGTGCAACTTATGTGTCACGCTATGTGACATTGAAATAAAATATATTGGAGATAGTTATACCTTCTGCTTAGTCTGGTACAAGATTACAATAGTGCAGAGTTTTTTCAACGGTTGCCTCAGCACACTAGTGTACCGTGAAGCTTCCGTGGCTGTACCGTGAGTGTTGAGACGGTTGATCATTCTCTATATATTTTTATTCGATTACTTTAATATTTTTGTTTTAATTATGCTACACTTGTAGCATATTTTCACTATTCCTTTCTTTTTAAAATTCAAATGATAAAATAATTATATGTTTCTATATACTGATGGTGTACCTCGATCAATTTATTGCCCAGTTTCACTGTACCGTGAGATGAAAAAGGTTGAACAACTCTGCAATGGCGGATATTCTATTTTGGTTGGTGATAAATTATTGCGGCTTATCCTTTTTTTTTCAACAAATTTTATTCAACAAAAACAAACACAATTGGCAGTTTGTTTAATTTGTTTCATAAAAATAATCTTCTCTTTTCAGAATTTGTATCAAAAATCATATTCACATTCATCATATTCTATTCGAGCACTTCAAGAAAAGTTGGAATACAGCAAAGTCATTTCGGGATCTCAATAGAATTTTTGGTCAAGGAACAATCAGTAAAAGTCAAATTGAAAAATGGTTCAGGAAGTTCCAATTGGGCAATACAAACCTCGCAGATGAAGAAGGAAGAGGTCAACCATCAAATTTCAACGACCAGGCACTTTTGGCAGACAAGAATACGAAAGCTTGACAACGAGAATGTTGGTCGAAGACTTCAATGTGGACTATTCGATAATTGTTCGTCGTCTCAAAAAGCCCGAAACAGTTTGGGAAATTGGCTGGGTGAGCCCTCCACAAACTCTCTGAAAACAACAAAGACGAACGTGTCCGAATTTTTACCGATGAATAAAATTTGTTAAAAAAAACGCAATAATTATGTACCAACCAAATATAAAGTCTGAACTCGCTAGTAATATTTTATTAGAATCGACAAATAAGTTTCACAAAGTGCCCAAGAGATACGAGTCATTCAATAAATTAAGTGAATTTTATCTAAAGATTTGGCAATAGAAATCATTGCTTACAGTTGGTCATATTTCAAAGAAATCAATAATGATGGATCTTTTCATATCTCAGAAAATTGCCAGCATGACTTTCTTTACTGACTGTTGCGCCAGGACACTTTTTTTTTAGCAGAAAGTCAGGGTGTTTCAATTCCATTTACTTTCTTTTCGACTCAGTCTCCAAGTGACAAACCCACATTTGGACGACGTTATAAAGTTCTGGTTAGTCTGGTCCAAGATCACAATAGTTCTGTTTATTTTTCTGTTTGGTTTGATTTGTTGGATGTTATGGCATGTCAACTTTTGTGGGGTTATTTTATGCCGAGGACATTTTATTTTATTCATTCTTGATGGGTTCGGAATTTTTTTAAACCCAATTTTTTAAACACACACAGATTTATTAAAGGAGCAAAGAAATAAAACAATTTGAAATGGAAACTTACTTCTGTTCCCCTCAAATAAAATGTTGCGTGCATCTATTAATTATTAATTAGATAATCATTTTGAATATTTTACACATAAATTTTACACAAAATCGTAGGTATTTATTTATTTGTAAACCGTTTAGTTACTGAAAAAAAAAGGGTAAGAGTATTATTGGGTAGTATTTGGGTTTTGTGACGTAAGCAGTGACGTAGTTTCATTACAGACAGACAGCGAATCTTCATTATTAATAGATGTATCTGTCCAACCCCTCTGCACAAACAGGATTTGACAGAAGGTTTGAGTTCGGAGTTTTTCTTTTCCTAGACCGGTGGCCGTACCAAGGTTAAAAGGCCAAGCTCACATTACTATTTACCCATATCTGGAGGGAGAATAATTTGATTCATACATTTCTCAAGAATATTAGCACTATGTGAACTGCAAACAGACTCGCTCTGGATTTTAACTCCCATGTCCATTTCGTGCGATGATAACCATTACACTACAAACATATTTCCTTACTACTTATGTCTAAAGTCAATGAAAAAGACCCAATTTTGTCTTCAAACGTTTCTTTTGTGACTTGGGTTATAAAATAGAATAAAATATATAATAGGAAACTCTATTTGGCTACTGATACGTGAAAGTGATTTACAGTAGAGTTGTAAATCTGGAAAAACTACTTCTAATCATTGTCGTTCATTTTTGTATAACTTCAGTATAAAATGCATGTAAATTTTGATTCATATGTTCTTTTATTGAAAATTTATCACAATGAACATGTGCAATTTTTGGTAAGTAGCGGATTCGTGCGTCCTGGCCTCCTGCCCTAAAAAAACGCTAAGCGGTGCCTGCTCAAAATGAGAACCGTGCTAGTTATGAACTCCTTAGCTGTTTGAAGGCGTTTTCTCGACAAGTTAATGCGATATGAAAGCGATATTTTACCACCGCCAAGTCTTTTCATGACAAAGAAATGTAAATATTTTAACCTCCTCCCTTTCAAATATTTTTTAGCGGTTTGAAGGCGTTTTATGGACAAATAACTTATTTATTGGTTTGAAAGCTTTAAAATCAACAAGTTAATGCGATAAGAAAGCGATATTTTACAGACACCCCAAGGTTTTTTTTATCAAGTATAATATATATATATATATATTATATATATATATATATATAAACGCCTTCAAACAGCTGAGGAGTTCTTAACTCCTACGGTTCACATTTTGAGCAGGCACCGCACTCTATTTACCAAATTTTTTTCCGTTTATACACAAAAACATTTATTTTTAAATTGCATTACCCAAGACACCAAAGCAAAGTTAACCCTGTCGGCTGGGGCTTTAGAATACACCGACTATGCCTATGTAGGTAGGTAGGTAGGTGGCGACCAGTGATGCGTAACAATGGGATCCCCGTGTCGGAGCGGTCCGTGACTTGCAAAACTCTACATTGGCCCTTACGTAGGTTAGACGGGCGATCGAAGAGGCCCTCTCAGATCAATTGGCTGATCATGTCAAGCCCTAGCACCTATATGATAGTCCCGACCCCAATGCCCTTTTATCAAACATTCAACCCTTTTTAACATGTGCTAGAAGGTGGCGGCTGAGGGTCTTAGTGTCCTGGGCATGACGTTAAACTGCATTTAGTGGTGAAATTTCAGCTCCGGAGCTCTGGGGAGTGTGGAGTACCCCTTCATCACCATTACTTCCAGGTCCACCCTCACCCGGAGTGGTAGTATTTATTAGGGTAGTATTTATTAGGGTAGTATTTATTAGGGTTGAATAGAAAAATAGTTGAGTTAAAAAAAAGTTTTTAAAAATTGAGTTTAAAAGAATGTTTAATACCCATCAAAAATGAATAAAACAAAATGTCTTCGGCATAAAATAACCCAACAAGGTAAGACATGCCATAAAATCCCAGCCAACAAAAAATCTTATTTAAATGAACGTGTGCAAATTTTTCCATTTTTACACAGAAAACGTTAATTCTTAAATTGCATTACTCAGAGCACAAAAGCAAAGATTAAAAAAAGGGATAACCCTTTATTCTTTTGAAATATAAGCAATAAGGAAAATAACACGTGACATAAATAGTACCAATACTGCTCTTCTACAAAAATGGCTTTGGCATTATATAACCCATATGTGTTACATACTATTATCCAGGGCATACATTTTCCTGTTTTTACACAGGAAATACACTAGACGGGCGGTTGGAAAGACCTCCTCCGATCAATCGGCTGACCACGACAAGCCCTCTTGCACCTATATGATTTTCCCAACCTTATTGCCCTTATGGCAATCCCCCAAACCTTTTATTTGCTAGAAGGCGGTGGCTGATAGTCCTGGTAATGTCCCAATTCTGAGGCCGTGTGGAGTACTCCTTCATTGCCATTACTCCGAGGTCCACTCAGCCCCGGGGAGGTACTACCGTTTAGGGTCCCATCTATGTGTTTAATATAAAAAATGAGTTTTAAAAAATGCGTAAAAATATTGAATGCCCATCAAACATGAATAGGACAAAACATCTTCGACATAAAATAACCCAACAAGAGTTGACATGCCGTAAAATTCAACAAACCAAACTAAGCAGAAAATATGTTAATTTTAGATTGCATCATTCAAGGCTCAAAAGCAAAGTTTAAAGGAAAAGGGGTAATTTTCTATTCTTTTACAACAATAAGAAAATAATAAAGACCAGGAACAGAATGTGTTTCCATGGCACAATTTCTCCTGTTTTTACGCATAAAATTATGTTAATTGCAAAATCTCATTATCTAGGACACAAATGCAAAGTTTAAAGAAAAAGGGTTCATTTTTCTGTTCTTTAACCGCATAATCAATAAGGAAATGATACATACTATCCAAGATTAGAATGCGTGTTACATAGTGTTATACAAGGCACAAAGTTTCCTGTTTTTACATAAAATATGTTCATTTCAAAATTCCCTTAGTCAGGAAACAAGCTAAAAAAAAAAAAAAATTAAAAAAATAATGCCAGAAGATCCACTATGTGCATACAATATCCAGATTAACATCAGCATCTTCTGCAATTTTATTTTTCCATCTGTTTATGAGCCGCAAAGGTCAACGAATGCCTCAACATTTAATTTCACCTTCAAAATGACATTCAAGAAGACCTTCAAGACAAAGTTGTGTTAATATTTCTGTTAAGTGTTCAACTTATTGCTATTGATAATTACGTGCCGAGTCACATGTGTTCGTAACTCAGCAACTTCAGAATCTTCATTTTCAGGTCAAACCTCCACCCGATTTGGTTCGTTCGTTTGTTTGTGGGTTTTTTTTATGGTTTTTTTGTTTTTTGTTTTTTATTTTTACTTTCGTTTTGTTTTTTTTTTTGTTTTTTGTTTTTTTTTTTTTTTTGGTGGCGTGGGGGTGTCTGAATCGTTCAAGGTGTCATTTTTTTTCTTTGTGTCTAATGACATATCAACCTTGGAATATTGAATGACCCTCGTCCACCCTTGTGCAAATTAATTGAAACAAAATTTCGCAGACAATGGCAGTAGGACAACTAATCGACAGTCGAGACAATACTCTCTGGGCGTGATAAAATCTGATATAACCACTGAGAATGCAATATTTTTCAAGGCCAAACAAATTTCATCGTACACTCTGAAAATAGATTCATATTACTGTAGACCACTGCAAATGACCTAATCGGAGGGAAAATAGAAATCGATTACACCCTGTCACTCCACTGAGTCTAAAACTGACCGTATGGTGAAAGAAAGGAATCTAAAGCGGTTGTTTCGATTAATTTGCACAATTAATTTACGTGACTTCTAATTTGTGAGCGGTACTTTAGGTTGCTGGTTGGATTTCGATTCCCTCAAAGACTGTTTGATTATCCGACATCTTTAATAGCCTCAAAACAAATATTTTTGTGTAATTTTTTTCTATAAACCAATTCCAACCAATTCAGAGTTTACATTTATAAATAAATTTGAAAAATTTTAAAGAAATTCTGAAAAAAAATATTTTGCTCTTAAAAAAAAACGTCTCTCATCTTATTATAATGGAGATTCAGTGTCTGTCTGCCTGTAACCGAAACTGCATCACTGCTTACGTCACATTACCCTCAGGAATTGAGTAAGTTCATCAATGAGTATTTAATTTATAATCAAAATCATTAATACATAGAACAAATCTGATTTATTAACGAGGTTTCTATGAAAACCTGAGTTAGATTTGCCTCAAAACAGCCCATGTTAATTAGTGCATTTAAAATCCTTCAGTTTGTCTTATATATCACGAAGAAATAAAGGTTTACATAATATACGGAGTGTTTCTTTTGCATACTGGTTTTAACAAAATCGGGTTTAATAAACAATTACGTGTTATTGATTGATTATTGTTTTATTATCCAACGTATTAAAATCAATCCTATGAATGATTTAAATAGAAACCAATTAAAATATAGTCAAAATAAGTATAATCTGTTTATTTGTGTTCTTATTTAATTCTGTTTGTCTTTACACGTATTTCTTTGACTTTGTCGCTGGAGTCCAGCTAGGAGATACATTAGCGCCGTACATATTTATAATATGTCTAGACTACGTTCTTCCAACATCATTAGATCCCATAAAAGAAAAAGGCATCACGCTAAAAAAAAAAAATTAAAAAAGGCAATAAGCAGGCGATATCCCGCACAGAGTATTACGGATGCTGACTATGCAGATGATCTGGCACTTCTTACAAATACACCTGCACAATCCGAATCCTTGCTACACAGTCTAGAAAAGGCAGCACAGAACATTGGCCTATTCATGTGTTTTAAAAATGAAGGAGACATCTCCACACTCGATGGTAAACTCCTAAACTCGGAGAAACAATTCACATGCGTAGGTGTAATATCTCATCCACAGAAAGCGATATTAATGCACGTATAGGAAAGGCATGGTCTACTATAAATAGATTATCAGTCATATGGAAATCTGATCTCACTGACAAGTTAAAGCGACAATTCTTCCATGCCGTAGTTGTATCAGAGCTATTGTACGGCTGCACCACTTAGACCCTAACGAAGTGCCTAGAGAATAAGTTGCATGGGAGCAACAGAAGAATGTTGCGTGCAACCTTAAACAAATTGTGGAAACAGCATCCCACGAGAAAACAACTGTACGGCCATTTGCCTTCTATCACACAGACCATCCGAGAAGGACGAACGAGACACGCTGGACAGTTGGGAAAGCAAGGACGAACTCATAAGTGACTTTCTCGTGTGGAAGCCAACACATGGTCATGTCGGTGAGGGTCGTCCAATAAAGATATACATTGACCAGTTCTGCGCGGATACTGGATGCTGCGTAGAGGACCTCCCGGGGGCAGTGAGTGATAGGGACGGTTGGCAAGAGATTGTCATGGATGTCCATGCTACTAGCGGGATATGATGATGATGATGATGATGATGATGATGATGATTACGTCCGGAGGGCGTATATTCTTGCTAGTTTATTGAATGACCCTCGTATATTTTATGTGGGCTTTTATTTGTGGGTGATACTGTAAGCTAGGCACTGCCAAAGTTGCCATAAAAATCCGTATTTTACAAAATTAATTTACACACACACACACCCGATTGAAAAATGTTTTACCAAATATTAGGGTATTATCCGATTTTAATGATATTTTCAGTGTTGATTTATCAATAAATGAATTTTATTAATTATTTTATTTCAAAACTTTCAGCTATTTTATTTCAAAACTTTCTGATTTTTTCAGGTCACTTCACTTCAACCCCACCCTCGCTTATTTTGGGGACGTAAAATATCGGTGGGGTAATATAAAGTTGAAACTAATTACAGTATAAATAAAAAGACAAAAGACCGAAGGTGCGAATAGAAAAGAAATAACTGATGCATTATGAAATTCATTCATTGATAAATCTATATTGAAAATTACATTAAAATCGGATAATTCCCAGATTTTTGGTAATTTTTTCAATCGGGGGGGGGGATTTATTTTGTAAAAAGGGGATTTTACGTAACCTTAGGCAGTGTTTACGGCCATGTTTACGATATATATGAACAAAATTGACCGAAAAAATAGTTTTTAAAATGTATTAAAGATAAATTACATGTGTAATATTATTTTGCTTTTTTTACTGATGCTCGTCATGTTACTACTTTTCGATTTAATTGATTTTAATTCGTTTTCAAAATGAAAATTAGTCAACATTTTGGCAGTGCCTACTGTAAGTTGTTGATGGGATATCGTTTGCCTCAAAAAACATGTTGGGTAAGAATCAAGTAGGTTTTCTTTACAGCTCTGCCATTTACTGTATGGAAAATGGCATTTTTAACTGTGCTGTGGGCTTGAAAGTAAATAATTTAGGAGATTTCAGTGCCGATCGTAAAATGTTCGCAAAGATGTAGTGACCTTCTGAAATTATAAACAGATAACATTCCAACGTAAAAAAAAAAAAAAACCTGCTACGAGTTATGAGCAGAGTGAAAGATAATCAGCGTTCCACGTACTTCATCTTCAATACAAACGGGGGCCCTCATTTTTTAATACCCGTCTGTGTTTACATATCGATTCGCAGGGAAGGGATTTAATTTCTAAATATTAACAACAAGCAGAAATCGTATATTCTACAAAAGCCCCTGGGGGAGAAAAGAGTATTTTTTAAAAATACGAAAACGATTTATCTTATGTGAGGTTCGCCAACATATCTAGAACTTGTGACTTACATTCCGGCAAATAAAATAAAAAACGAGGAGGAAAGAAAAAAAAAGAGAATACAGCGGGTTGGTGAGGAAGTTTTTTAAAAAGAGTCACTTAGCGCTATTAACTCTGTGTCTACGCTATCCTAACTTTTATATATATATATATATATATAATATATATATATATATATATATATATATATATATATATATATATCTGTGTGTGTGTGTGTGTGTGTGTGTGTGTGTGTGTGCTGACAAGTACGCGTCCTGAGTCCCTGACGCATAAAAATCTAAAAGGACGCAGTAAAATCTTATCCATGCATCCCAGTGTTTTTCTTTTTTCTTCCCTCGCCATTTCAAGCTAACTGTAAATGCATTTCAATAGTTTCTTAGAAACGAATTACACAGGATAGGTTACAAGCTAGGAGTTAGATGGCTTTAGTTGTTTCCCCAGATCATAAATAAAAACCCTACAATCTATTAAGAAACTTTAGTTGGGACCCATAAATTTTCCTGGGGACTCATTCAAAGTAAATATGTGCGTCCCAGGACGCACTAAATCAAAAAGCTACCAGCATCATTATATATTTATTTATTTATTTATTAATAGTCACCAATACAAAGTTCGTCTTACCAATGGTTTCGGATGTTTATCCGTCATCAGAGACGTTGACTTTTTTCTGATAACGGATAAACATCCGAAACCATTGGTAAGACGAACTTTGTATTGGTGACTTAAATAAATAAATATATAAATAGAGCTCTTAAAGAAATAATTTAGCATTTTATAATCATTTCTCCAATATTAATAACAAAAAATTAACTATATATACATATATATAGTTTGTTATATTTATAATCAAAGAGTGCTCAATATCAGTGACAAAGTATGTATATCTAAGTTAGAGTAGCGTAGATATCAAGTCAACGGTGTTTGGTAACTGTCAGTTTCTCGCCCATACGATTATGCGATTTTCAAACCAACTATGCAACCCTAGCCTATATATATATATATAATATATATATATATATATATATATATATATATTATAGCATATATATATATATATATATATATATATATATATATATATATATATATATGCTATTGCATATGGTATATATATATATATATATATATATATATATATATATGTGTGTGTGTGTGTGTGTGTGTGTGTGTGTGTGTGTGTCTGTGTGTGTGTGTGTGTGTGTGTGTGTGTGTGTGTGTGTGTGTGTGTGTGTGTGTGTGTGTGTGTGTGTGTGTGTGTGATAAACATATTCTAAGTAGTATCTGACAAAATGACAAAAAATAAGATTTGAAAACCTGTAGTTGGTATTTTATTTCTTGTGTAACGTTTCGATATTGATCATACGAACATTTTCAAACACAATTGAAATGTCTTGAAATTCTGTAAAATATACTGAAACTCCAGTTTTATTTATAATGCATACGTGTTGTGATGTGATGTGAATCTGATGAGATATATTGTAACTAGAATAACTTAAACTGGAAATTCTTTAATGTGTTACTATAAAGTTTATTTGATATTTGTGTTACATTTATTTTGCTCTGTTAATGGGACGGTGTCCATAAAATTTAAGAAATTTTTAAGATATTTTAGAATTTGAATATTTTTCAACTGAAAAGGGTTTATAACTAAAACGTTTATTCCTATAGGATCTCTCTCTCTCTCTCTCTCTCTATATATATATATATATATATATATATATATATATATATATATATATATATGAGAAGTAAACAAACAAACAATGTGTTTTTGATATGGCTTTTAGCCGACAATTTTTTTATGTGCTTAATTGAAGTCATACCTAATTTTGAAATTTAATTAGTTGATAATTAATGAATTAAGCGGGAATATATGTTCAAATGTAAGGCTAAACAAATCGAGAAAAAGTCAATCTCTGTATGCGCATTTCAGCCTATTTGGGCCTCATCAGCAGAGTTATAGACAAGGAAAGCTGCTTCGTGTGTGATTCGAACCCTAGCCGCTCTAACCATTACACTAGCTGAAATGCGCATACAGCGATTGACTTTTTCTCGATTTGTTTAGCCTTACATTTGAACATATATGCCCGCTTAATTCATAAATTATCAGCTAATTATATATATATATATATATATATATATATATATAAATTTTTACATACATTTAATTGTATGGAAATTTGCTACCATATCGTTAAACTTGCTTGTTTAAGTGGAGCAATCTTCTGCTTGAAGATTGCTCTGTTTAAACAAGCAAGTTTAAAGAGCATGAAACCAATATGGTAGCGGATTGGTTTCTATACAATTAAATATATATTTAAACATATATATATTTATTTATTATCATTAATATCGCTCTATCTTATATTGAGCACTTTCCTAATAATACTGTATACATAGGCTTACTATTGTATCATCAAGTGATATAGTGTTAACCATACACTGTGGTAATATATATATATATATATATATATATATATATATATATATATATATAAGGTGTCGTAAAAGTAGCCAGATTGAAGCTGTATTTACCAAGATAGAAATGAACAGTGAATGGAACGTTAATTTTTTCAGAATACAAGGTGTGTCAGAAAGTACAAAAAATCTCGATACTTTTTGATACATCTTGTATATACAATGATAATAATTTATATAGGTAATAGAGAATTCATTGTCTGCTTGGTGGGGCCAGGAACTTTTTAGCACTACTTTAGCACTACCATAGTGGCATGCTTTAAATTACTGGAAAAAAAAATAAGATCTGGTCTTAAATTTGACGTGCAGGATAATTTTGATGAATTTAATTGGCAAAGAAGAATTAAGAGATCATCCCATTAATCCACTGGGCGCCTCTTTCTTTTTAAAGCGATTTTTGTGTGTGGGTGGGGGGGGGTATGAAGTATTAAGTTGGGGGGGGGGAATTATTCTAGCGAAATAAGTTCAAATAAGCTCAAGTATTTTGGATCGAATGACCCGCAAACGACCCTAACGACGACCTCGTTGACACCAAAACGTCTAAATAGAAACCGTTAAGTGTTGACGCAATCGTTGGTGTTGATCTGATGGGAGGGGTCACGCAGTTTACTCATGCGCCATTGCATCTAATCCTTGGATTAAGTGTCGCCCCAAAAACGGTTGGGGGGTAAAACGTAAGCTCTATTGTCAATGATTTTCATTGAATTAAAAACCTTCTCCTTATCAAGTCAGCCCTGTCGGCCGGGGCGTTAGAATGCACCGACTGCACCTCTGCAGAAGGGTAAGAGTCTCCCAATGGGACCACCTGTTGGCCGTGGGTGGTGATCCGTGATGATTAACGATGGAACCCTAGTGGATGAAAGATCCATGACATGCAACACTCCACTTAGACCCTTTCTTAGGCTAGGCGGGCGGTCGGAGAGCCCCCTTCCGATCAATCGGCTGGCCAAGTCAAGCCATAGCACCTATATGACTGCCCAAACACTATTGCCCTCATGACAACCCCAACCTTTTCTATCATATGGATGCTAGAAGGCGGTGGCTGAAGGTCTTCATGTCATTGGAATGACATTAAACACTATCAGATGGTGAGGTTCCACTTCTGGATGTTTGGGAAATGTGGAGCACCCCTTCATCACCATTGCTCTCTGGTCCACTCTGACCCGGAGTGGTAGTACTTGATAGGGTCCCATCTATGGGTTAAATAGTAAAATGTGTTAATAAAAAAATGAGTATCCATTAAGAATGAATTTATTTCAAAACAATGTTGGCATTAAATGACTCACCGAGGTTGATATGCCGTAAAACAAACCAAACGAAACCTTATCAAGTAATTATCAAAATCAAACAACGAAAATAACTCTGGTAAATGTGTTTTGAATAGTCAATACCGGGTCAATGAACTAAAGGGATAATCTATATAGATAAAAGAAAAGCTTCTGTCTGTCTGTATGTATGTATGTTTCTTTGTACAACGACCAAGCACACGTCATTTTAGAAAGGGAAATTGGTTGGTTTTGGTTGATTGTTTGGTGTTTATGGCATGTCAACCCATTGGGTTATTTTATGCCGAAGACGTTTTTGTTTTATTCATTCTTGTTGGTATTCAAAATTTCATAACCTCATTTTTTAGACATATTTTTGAAAAGTGATTTTTTTATATATTTAACCCATGGATTGGGGGGGGGGTACATTGGTGAAAAGAAGAAAAGGTCAAAGTTCAATAAAATCCGTGCCCAATTATTGCCCGAGATGGAGTTATAAAAAAACTATTTACCCCACATTTTCCATACATTTTCCAAAATTAAAATATTATAAAAATACAGATCAATAATATATATATATATATATATATATATATATATATATATATATATATAATATATATAATATAGAAATATTCTGTCTGTCTGTATGTTGTTTTGGGGCTTTTTGAGGGGGGTTGCTTCTGTTTTTCTGTAGAACGACAGATCGCTCGTTCTTTTATAAAGGAAAATTGGTGGAGACGAGCAATTACCAAAGTCCAATAAGATCCATTCCCTATTTTGCGTTTTAGATGAGTTTTTTTACCCCTTATTTTCCATAAGAAAAGCTAAAAAAAATTATATAAACTAGTAAATATATAGCCCCACCGGGTGCTAGTATTTAAGTTTTCATGTAATAAATTATTATATTAAATTAAAAAGACTAATGAAACTAAATAAGAATGCAGATAACACACACACACACACACACATTATATATATATATATATATATATATATATATATATATTATATATATATATATATAATATATATATATATATAACAATGCTTTGTCTCTTTCTTACACACTCATTCACACAGACACACACATATATATACATATGTATAAATTTACACACACTATATATATATATATATAAGCTTACACGCACGCACACACATTATATATATATATATATATATATATATATATATATATATATATATATATATATATATCTTAGTGCGATCTCGTTGTAAGTCGACTGAATGCCGTGTCTCGGATTATCGTTCTCTTTACGGTTGTCAGGTAGATCCTTGGCCCCTTAAGTCCCGGCTCAAGAGTCTAAGCATTCAGTTAAGCGAAGAAGCGATGAGATAAACAATTCTCTGCAGGTAATTCTTTACCCCCCCTCCCCCCCCCACCGTCTTGGGTTATCAAGTTCAGTTGTAGATGCAAAATATGTAACGTTTCTTCTCTCTCTCTCGGCCGAGTGCACACGACACACATTCAAGGTGACATCTGAACGCAAACGATCCTTTTCTACTCTCTCTCTTTTAACACTCGCAAATACATTTCTTCTTTCTTTCTTTCTTTCTTTTCTTTCTTCTTTCTTTTCTTTTTTTTCTTTTTCTGTTTATTTTTATTCATTTATTTTTTGTAAGATATATTATTAGAATAGAAAGTAATAATGCTGAAACAAAACCATTTTAAGAATATCTTTATTAAATACAACTTTTTCATCATCATCATCATCATCATCATCAAGACATTCACTCTCACACCCTCTCTCTCTCTCTCTCAGTCTCTCTCTCTCTCTCTCTCTCTCAGTCACTCACTCTTTCTCTCTAGGACATCGCTTTGGTAAAGTCCTCTTCACGGCATTCACTGTCCGTACAGAGCTGATGAATGTATGTTTTTTCCCCTGTCGACCAACACTGGTGTATCCATGTGAGTCCAAAAGTCTGAAACCGATATCAATTAATTTCGGTTTAAAGAGGCGCAATATTTGTATCACATAGATTACAGTTTAACTCTTTCACTACCAAATTTTCCTCAGGGCTGTACCAAATTTTCTTGGAATGTTTCACTTGTCTGAAGGGATATTTCAAAGTTCCCTATCTCTTCACATTTAAACTCATTTCATTAGATATTATTATTGTAATCTGAGTCATTCTGTTCAATCCTATTGAACTAACCATCATTTCTTTCTACTTTGATGGAGAAAGCGTTATACGCCGTTTAAAGTCGGCAAAGAGTTAAGATGTTCTCACTCTGTATATCGTTTCTTTAATAATTCTAAAAAGATATCGATATATTTTCTTGAATATCATCCATTTCTTGGTTGTGCCGAAAACTTTTCATTGCCCCTTCGATATTCAAAAAAAAAATTGGAGGCGTGAGGTGTAATGGTTAGAGTCGTAGGAAATGGACTCATCGACCCGAGTTCAAATTCTGGACGAAGCTGTTTGCATTTCACATAGCGCTAATACCCTCGGGAAATGTATGAATACAACTACTCTCCCTCCAGATATGGGTAAATAGTAGGGTGGATTGGGCTTTTTACCCATGGCTTGGTAACCAGTCTAGGAGAAGGAAAACTCTGAATTCAAACCTGTTAAATTTTGTTTAGGAGATTGACCTTGTATCACACCCTGCACGTGCGGAGGGGTTGGCAAATATATATATATATATATATATATATATATATATATATATATATATATATATATATATTAAAAAGAACTCGACTCGAATTAGATTACGTAAAGAAAAATAGAAAATAACTTCTTTTTTTTAAAGTGAAAAAAGTAAAGACATTTTTTGAAATTTTGAGATGAAAAATGTAGATAAAAGTTTTCATGCGACACCGTCTTTCTAAGAATTGCACAACCTGAATTTTTGCTTTGACTTTTAACCGTTTATTTATTTTGTATTTTGAAGAACATCAGCGAAACTTTTTCAAATCAAAAAGATCTTTGTGTAATACGACGCCATTGAAACACGAACGATAATCCATGTCTCTCTCTCTCTCTCTCTCTCTCTCTCTCTCTCTCTCTCTCTCTCTCTCTCTCTCTCTCTCTCTCTCCTTTCTATTCGTCTGCATTCTTTTGAACTATTAAAGCAAACAAATAAAATCTGCTTTTAAAACTACACCAACAGACTTTGTCTTCTTTGTTTCTAGTGAGCATTTCTTTCATCCAGATTTCTTCAAAGCTTCAAAAACCCACCAGCATCATCATCATCATCATTATCATGTTGCACTAGTAACACGGATATCCATGACAATGTCTCGCCAACCGACCCTATTATTCATTGGGGTGGGGTTTGGTGAAGGGATCCACACCTTTCCGAATTGTTTTAGCCCAAAAGTGAACGAAATAGCGCAACTGGAATTTAAACTTGTTTACTACGATGTCATAGCCCACCCAGCACGTTAACCATTACACCAAGGAGACTCTATACTTTCATTTTTTGTGAAATTGTTGTTTAAGAATTTTTCGTATGAACATTATTTAAATAGATCTATTTGACCCATATATGGGATCCTAACAGGTACTACCAGTTCGAGTTAGAGTGAACATGGTAGTAGTAATGGCGATGAATGGGTGACTTCACACTCCCCAGATTTCCAGAACTAGAACCCTCACTATCAGATGCAGGACCCCTGAACCTTTTTTTGGGGGCTTTGAAGGTATTCTAAGCCTTACTGACAGGGTGTAGGGACATTATTAGAATTATTCCTTCTCTTTTTATGAATATTAAAGCGAAAACGAAATTCAAAACTTGTTGTTTTTTTTTGTTTTTGTTTTTCAAATTAATTGTCTATATTACTACGGTTACATAATTTATGAGCAGCTTATAAATTATGATCATACCTGTAGTTAGAATATTTAAATAATGTCTATGAGATTAAAAATGACGGGGTCTGTGGAAAGTTACCCGACAGTTGTTGACGGGTAATAACCTTGACCCCTTGAAAGCGCGCGATTGGGCGCTGTGAGAATAAGTTTTAGTTTAGTTCAGATGCGACGCAGATTTCAGAGCGGGCGAACCTATAGGTCGCCGTTCTGGGTCTATCTCCCCCGGTGGAATCAATATGTGCAGGGGTAAAAAAAATAAAGCTTTATTAAGAAAACAAGTCTTGTTGAGTGAATTGAATATTAAAAACAGCTCAGCTCGAAGAAAGCCCCAAAAGATCAAACCCCAGCAGAAGCTCTGAAGAGAAGTAAGCCTACTAGACCAACAAGAGAAGAATATGACGGTCGAGTTAGGCGATCCAGACGAAGAACAAGAAGCAGAGTTAAAAAGTAAGACTATCATCTGTCTGTCTGTCTGTCTGTCTGTCTGTCTGTCTCTCTCTCTCTCTCTCTCTCTCTCTCTCTCTCTCTCTCTTCTCTCTCTCTCTCTCTCTCTGTTTATATACCCAATGTTGAACGAGTATATATAACACTATCTTTATACTTTTTGAGGAGCATACGTCAATTAGAAATTGAAATACGTAGAAAGTGAGACAAACAAGACATTGCATGTCTTGTTCGTTTCACTCGGATGGTTTGTGTGATAGGAGACAAGTGGCCGTACAGCTGTTTCTTTGTGGGGTGTTGTATCCACGATTTGTTTAAGATTGCACGCAGCATTCTTGTGCAGCTTCCATCTAGCTTATTCACTCTCTGGCAAGGTCTAGGTATATATCCAGTTTTTCGCTTTCCTTCACTTTTACTCTGTAACTTGTGTAGCGTTGTGCTTTAGACCAACATCTGGTTGGATTGTAGATGCGGCTTCCTAGATCATCGATTGTGGCTGGAAAATTGGGGTAGGTTGATTTTTAACTTTTTTTAAAAAATATCAAACTCTCTCAAACAGCGAAAGTTGTGTGTTGTTATAATAAATACTGATACCAAAAACGAGATTTCTTTGTTTGAGGAAATATTATCAAAGATCTTCTGCTAAAGTCCACCAAAAGTTTTCGTTTTGCAACATTTAACTAGCTAAGAAATTGGTTAGAAAATGTATCAATTTCAATATTTAAAACAGAAAAGGTTATCATTTTAAACGAAACGAATAAAATATTATAACTAGAATTCAAGTTGAAAATCACCGACACCTCTGATATGCTGCTTTTTACCTAATAAATAAGCTGTAAAAGTGATAACACTTTAAAAGATTTCCTCAAACAAAGGCAAAGTTTTGAACAAAAGTATTTTGTGTAGTAATTCTTTATGTTAATTTGCAACTTTCGCCACATGGGAGACATTATAGTTCCAAAATTGATCTACCCTACTGGACATAGAATTAAATGCATTCTGTTAAGAAAATATCTCGGGGGAAAAATTATAGTAAATATATTTTTATTGTCAGCAACAACTCAGAGTTAACAGACTTAGGGTAGAATTATTTTACCAGGGACAATGACGAGCTTGAATGCTTGTCTGATTGTTAATCGGATTAATATGCGTGTTGCTTGGATATGGATTCAGCCTCTTTGTTTTATCAGAATTGTCAAAGGCTCATTAGTCCTGTGTAGGTTCCGCTTAAACTGATGTAAGCAAAGTTCTGCTGATTTACGTTCAACTAATAGAAAAAAAACAGAAAAAATAATAGTTTCTAATACATAAGTTGTGGGTTTTTTCATTATGGGAAATTTTTCTCTCGACTGACAGAAATCTCTGTGTTTTATGGCGTTCTTGTTAGAAACGTTCAATGACCATTGGCCAACGCCCAATCACCTCTACTCCTGTGCAAATCAGTCCGACCACTACAGTAGCAGACTCCAAATATTTATTTGTAAGTCAGAGATCAAGATTTTGATCCACACAAGGTAACAATCGCATTAATCATATTCCATACCAGATACAAACTACACTAACTCACTTACCCCGCCTAGGCAATGTTTCACTACAATAACTGCATCAGACTACAGACTTATTGATTTTACCTTCACTTTCCCATGCTAACACTTTCTTATATTGCTTTTTATTTATTAAACTTTCTATGAAACCTTTCTTTCCACCCGGCCCTCGTGTCGAGGGTTCACAGTGGTTCAGCCTCTGGGCTGGATAAGTAATATTAACAGCATTGATCCCAGGGGGTTATCCCCCCACTCAATACCTGCCCCCTTGATTTAAAGGGACAGGGCTGGGTTTATTGTCCAGTGTCTGATGCGCCCCCTCCCTTGACGGGATCAACGCATTTTTTGCACTTACCACCCATGAGTCTCGGCTCCTGGGTGGGTCCACATTAAAATGTCCTTATGTCACACCCTCATAAGTGGAATGAGTGGTAAGTACTCTTTCTATTCAACCAGTTAATTTTTGCATGTTAAGGTTTGGTTTGATGGATTTTACGGCATGTCAACCCTTGTTGGGTTATTTTATGCCGAAGACGTTTTATTCTATTTATACATGATGGGTATTAAAAAAATGTTTAAACTTATATTTTAAACTCATTTTTTTCTATTTAACCCTTAGATAGGACCTTAACAGGTACTACCACTCCGGTTCAGAGTGGACCTGGGAGTAATGGTGATGAAAGGGTATTCCACATTCCCCAGAACTCCAGAAATAGAAAATCACCATCAGATAGAGTTTAACTTTATGCCAAAGACACTAAGACCTTCAACCATCGCCTTCTAGCACATATATGATGAAAAGGGTCATGGAGTCGGGACAATCATATAGGTGTTAGGTTTGACCTGGGCAGCCGATTGATCAGGAGGGGGCCTCTCCGACTGTCCGTCTAGCCTAAGTAAGGGCCAAAGTGGAGTGCTGCATGTTATGGACTGCTCAGCCCTCAGTGTTCCATCCTTTGGCATTACGGGTCACCATCCATGGTCATCAAGTGGCCTCATTGAGGGGGTGTCTTACCCCTCTGCAGAGGTGCAGTCGGTGTATTCTAAAGCACTACCCGGGGTGATCGTACCTTTTAGCGTCCTATTAAAATAGAAGAAAAATGAGTTTTAAAAACATTTTTTGAATACCCATCAAGCATAAATAGAACATGACGTTTTCGGCATAAAATAACCCAACAAGGGTTGACATGCCGTAAAATCCAACAAACCAAATCTTAACGTGCATATCAAGGCATTAAATGGATACGGTAATACTCTAACAAATAACGTTGACTTTGTGAAGTTATATTTTTTTTTTCTATAAAGTATTGCGATCGTATTTGATTAATTCCTATGAGAATAGACTTTTGAGTCAGTCTGTATAAATGTTTATAGAATGTTTATAAATTTCTTTTTCATGTCCTTTGATTCTTTTGATAACTTTTCTTCATTCAGATTATTTTCAACTTCACGTCTGTTAAAAGAATTTTTTCAAAATGAATA
The DNA here is from genome assembly GCA_023376005.1 of Doryteuthis pealeii. Classification (NCBI taxonomy): domain Eukaryota; kingdom Metazoa; phylum Mollusca; class Cephalopoda; order Myopsida; family Loliginidae; genus Doryteuthis; species Doryteuthis pealeii. The sequence continues at coordinate 92,978,631 of CM042141.1, forward strand.
ACGTATTTAGCAGATCTTTAAAGCCGCTTTGATGTCTTTTTAGTTCGAGATTTTACGAAATCAATTTCATTGACGATCTTTCCATTCGAAATCAAAGGGATTCACTCAATCTTAAAAACAAAGCATTCTGATTTACTGTGTAGACTCGTGTATAGTTCGACCCTTGATTCATGATCCTAAAATCATTAATCAATAGAATTATTTTGGAAGCTAATATTTGCTCCCGGTCATTTCAATTATATTTCATTTTCAACCCTAATAAATTATTACTCATGTATAGGTCGACCCTTGATTTATGGTTATGAAATCATTCATTTCTATTTTCGCCTGTAATGTTTATCTCAAATCAGGTCTTAAATCTTTAATATTTTGCCAAAATCTGTAAATATGTTGATTTAGAGCAATGCGCCGTATATACTCTTGGATAATTCGATTGTGTGACCCTGGATTTATGAACATGAAATCATTAATTTATGGAATTGAATTTTGAAGCCAAAATTTGCTCCTAGTCCTTTCAATTATGTTAGAATTTCAACGTAGGGAAATTATTACTCGTGTATAGGTCGACCCTTTGTTCTATGTTCCTGAACTGAAATCATTAATTTGTGGAATTAATATTTGAAGCTAAGATTTGTTCCTAGTCCTTCTCAATTATCTTTCAATATCAACCGTGCGAAATTATTACTCGTGTATAAGTCGACCCGTGCTTTATAGTCATGAAATCATTAATTCATGGAATTGATTTTTTGTATAAGTCGACAGTAATTTTTACCTAAAATCAAGTCTTAAATCTTTTGCTAAAATCTGTCAATGTTTTGATTTAGAGTAATGTACCGTATATACTCTTGTATAAGTCGATTGCGCGACTCTTGATTTATAGTCATGAAATCATTAATTCATGGAATTAAATGTTGAAGCCAAGATTTTCTCTTAGTCCCTCCAGTTATGTTTGAATTTCAAACTTCAACGTTAAGAAATTATTACTCGACCTTTGATTTATGGTCATGAAATCATTGATTTATGGAATTAATATTTTTTTAAATTTCAACATTAAAAATTGTTACGGATGATGTATTCACCACAAACAGGATGTGACACAAGGTAAATTTTGAAGCCGAGTACAACTGATTTGAATTCAGAGTTTTCCTTCTTTTAGACTGGTTGCCATACCAAGGTTAAAGAGCCAAGTTTTTCCTACTATTTAAACATACATAAGGGGAAAAGAAATGTTTTTTTTACCAAGGGTGAAGTGAAGCGTAAACATCCCCGTCCTGGATTTCAATTCGGGTCGTCGCGTTCATTTCCTTTCACAATAACGGTTATGCCACGCACAGTTTATTGCGTGTGTATCATAAGTGGAGGTGTTATCGATCCCTTCACTCGAGAGACGATTTTTTATTTTAAGGGGGAAGTAGTTTAGCTTGGATTGTTTCTTGTTTATTTTTTATTTTTAAAGGCATCACAACCTACATCGGTTATTTAATGTCAAAGGCATTTTTGTTGAAGAACAGTAGTGTTACAATTTAAACCATAGCTTAGGTGATAAGGGTTTCACACCTTTAGTATTAGTCCGAAAGTGAACTTAATAGCACGACTAGAGTTCGAACTTGCTGACTACGATGTCACAGCCCGGCACGTTAGTCAATACGCCATGGAAACTCACCCAGTTTGATTCTTTATTAGTTTTTTACTAATTTTATCAATTATATTTTTGTGTGTGGGTACTAAATACTTTACTGTAGAAATATTTTCAAATTTTATGTAAAGTGGGTGAGGGCCGTTAACATGTAATATTCTTTCTAAAATATACCAAAATGAACTTTGATACAAAAATTTTTAAGAATTTGAAGAATCTTCATAGATCTATTATTATGCTAAAACTGAGCAAATCAACTTTTGTCTCCTAAAGGCTTTTTTCCTATTTAGTTTAATGACATGAAAATTATACTGAATTATCCTTTACTTTTAGGATTGAATTATGTTTGAAAAAAATTCCATTTTAATTGGTTCTAATTAGTCATAATTTTCAATTATGTCAAAAACTGACCAATCTCTTACTTTACATTCTGCCTATCACTTCCTTCCCCTCTATGTATATCTTGATTACCTCCTTGTTATATATGGTTAGAATCTCTGGGAGAGAGAGATGGGAGAAGTTGAAATGTATTTCTGTGTTAAATTTCATAAGTAGCAACCCGTATTTTAAATTAGGCCAAACATTCCCTTTCTTAGAAATCTTACAAAATGATTTTAATGTTTTATCCGGCTGTATTTATTTAAAAAAATTTAATTCGCCTTGCAAATTCACTTTTCCCTAATCTCAATTATCTACCCAGAGCTGAATGGGTGCCCAACGGGTCACATGTTTCTAGTATATATATATATATATATATATATATATATATATATATATATATATATATATATATATATAGTAATTAACTCTGTCTCCTTTCTCCTGACATTTTGGAATGTCTAAACTGTTCTAGAGGATTTTTAGAACCAAACTGGCCAGAATTCCTCAAAATTCCAGTTTTAATTAAAGCCGGAAATGTCAGTTTAAACCTTACTTTTTATTTTACTGTTATCATCTTTTAACAATTTTTCAAATTCCATGACTGGTCGTTGTACAGCGGTTAGCTTATTGGTCATGCAAATGAATTTTAATATCTGAGTAAAGGTATTCTTCAATTAAAGTCTACGTACATCAGCAAATATCTCATCTCTAAAAGTAGACGAAAATTTACATAGTGTAGTGACCGGAAATATCACTTTCTAAAGTGACTTCCGGTTTCTTTTTTTTTTTTTTTTTCGACACTCTTTGTTTTTTCCTTTTTCAATTCACACACCTTTTACACACCCCTCCTCCAAGGCGTCCAATCGCGGTGTACTGGTTAGCAAGCTAGTCTTGGTGATCTATTACTACTGGATAGAGAGTTCGATTCTCTCTGGATGCATTATGCAACATCCTACCCGTGGTGAACGGGTCTTGGAAATCTACCTTCTACTACCTTCAGTTGAACTAATACCTCTTCAATAGAAATTTCTTCTCGCTCTATAAGTTGAAATGAGGGTTTTCAAAGTAAGGCTCCTGTTTATAAAATATTACACTTACCTGTATACTTTCCCTCGCCCTTCTCCTCTCTTTAAGGTTCCTGGTTGTTAAAGGTACTTAAGAGTCCTTCGTATAAAAAGTGAGATATTATTTTGGTGATGAGTTATTCTTGGACAAAAGAGATAATTTTTAAAAATGAGAATATTACTCGGATGGTAAACTAAATTGAGTATGATTGCAGGTAATCTGAACATTAGCTACATAAATGAGAGTAATCTCCCTTGTTTGTTTCACTTTGAGGAAGCCTTATGTTTTGGTCGGCCATTTTCATTTCACCGTAAATCAACACTGAAAATACAAATTTGTTCGAATCAATTACAACTGCATGTTTTTAGACGAAAATATCATAAAATGTGTTCTTAATAACAATTAAGTTCATTCCAAATAATGCGCAAGCACAATTAAGAACAGTTTGGTGATTCCTGATCTATTTTGTTGCCCCGTAGTTTCTTTATTCTCAGCAAGTCCTGCAAAACACATAATCTAAGTTTCAGCAAAGTCTGGTCTTATACATACAACAAAGGATTGGTTGACTGGTTAAATTTTACGGCATGTCAACCCTTCTTAGGTTACTTTATACTGAAGACGTTTTGTTTTATTCATTCTTGATAGGTATTCAATAATTTCAACTCAATTTTTAATCATATTTTTTAAACTTGTGTCTTTTCTATTTAACCCTTAGATGAGATCCTAACAGGTACTATAACCCCGAGTCAGGGTGGACCTGGAAGTAATAGTGATGAAGAGGTACTCCACATTTGCCAGAGCTCCAAAATTAGAACTATACCATTAGATGCAGTTTAGCGTCATACTCAGGACACTAAGACCCTCAGCCACCACCTTCTAGTACATATATGATAAAAAGGGTTGGGCGCTTGCCATCAGGGTAATAGGGTCGGGACAATCATATAGGTGATAGGGCTGGACGTAACTAGCCGATTGATCTGAGGGCGCCTCTCCAACCACCCGTCTAGCCAAGTAAGGGCCAAAGTGGTGTGTTACATGTCATGGTTTACACAGACACCAAATTCCGTCCTTAAGTATCATGGGTGGCCCACGTGGGTGGCCCCAGTGGGGATTTTACCCCTCTGCAGAGATGCAATCGGTGAATTCTTCTAATGAAATGGACACGGTAACATCTTGGACATAGTTCTAATACCATTCGGAAAGGTATGAACCCAACTATTCTCCCTCCAGCTTTTATTTTCACTTTGAAATATAACACTAAAGCTTTTTTCGAGGGGGGTGTCTAATTCTTCATATATCAAAAAACGTTCATAGAAATGGACTAGTTCAAAACCAAGCGCTAATAAAAGGTATGAAAAGCTAAACAGAAAAGGCAAATCTGAGTTAAAAACACAAACAAAAAACGATATTACGAAGTTTACAAAATTTCTATTTCTATTTATTTACCATTAACATGTTCTTTTATTAAAAATTCATTAACGATAATTCATTCAAAAATAATCTATTATCATCATCCTCTGAAATGTTACTGCTCTCAACTAGGGCTTATTTTAAGGGGGGATTATATTAAAATCATCATGAAAAATCATGCTAGTTCTTACTTTGTAGGTAAGTCTTATTTTCGAGGAAACACGGTATTCGGTGAAAATTGATTCTAATTGAGGTTGATTAACCGCCCTGCTTTCACGTAAAAGAATTGAAAAAGCAGAAATGTACCAAAATCTTTTAACAGACGTAAAAAAAATAACAGGACTCTTCTTACTTTCAAAAAATGTTCCGAATGACATTAATTCTTTTCTATCAACTTCTACCTTTATTCATTGCTTTTCCTCTTTATTCATATTTCTTCTTATCAACACGATCACTTATACTTCGGTGGAGCTACGATATCAGCCCCTAAAGAAACTTAAAACATTCCTTACCCTTTCAACCCCGTATTTTTTTATGTCTACGTGTAGGCGAACAGTAGAAAGATTTATATATCACTGATCAGGGTAACGAAGCGGAGGATGAGACAAAAAAAAACTTCAGTCTGTTGTCACTCCATCATTGGGCTCACCCTAGCACATTCATGTGTCGGGTGGATTAAAAATTAATGAGCTCAACTCCAGGGGGTCTTCCTAACGGGCAGCACCTGCCTTCTCGTCTAAGTTTCTGGAGGCCTTTCATCATGCAGCACCTGTCTACTAGTTTAAAAGGGGTGTAATAAGTAATTGAGAATTACCTCCCCTATTTTATGATCACCTCTTCTTTTGGAGAACTCTCTACAGAATACTAACTATATAAACTCGCAATAAGTGTATTAATTATTCTAAGTAGAATAAAGCTTTCCAAAATCTATGGGTATTATCGTTTGTCATTACAAGGGTTAGATTTATTGCCTGGCGCCTGAGGTGCTCCAAAAGGGGAATGCCGACGGAACTTGTTTTCTGCAGAGCTCCCTATATTAAACTGACCTTGTGTCATATTCTAGCACCGTTTATTTGTGGCGGGAGGATATCCATTAAGCTTATTCGCTTAACCAGCACCAGAAAAACCGAGTTTAAATTCGTGAAAATGTCTTCAGCAATTGACAAGCAAATTATTTTCTCTTTTGGAAGGAGCACTTATTGTGATGTGACGGTTATCTTCGTAGAAAATGAAATCGAAAACCCGAGTTCAAATCCTGGATGAGGCTGTTTGCATTTCATTTAACGGTAATTTTAAATCGGGTCACTGATTCCATTTCCTAGAGGTATAATCGTTATGTCATGCAGAAAATAGAGACCTAATAATTTAAATACCTTTTTGCAGTGTGTGTGTGTGTAATAAGTAACTAACAGTTACCTCCCATACTTAAGGATTACCTGCCCTTTGGGGAACTCTCTAGGGAATACTAGGCTATAAATTCTTAATAAGTACACCAATTATTCTAAGTAGAATAAAGTTTTCCAAAATCTATCGGTGTTATCGTTTGTCATTACAGTGTGTGTGTGTCTGTGTCTGTGTATATGTATGTATGTGCGTGTTTGTCTGTCTGTGACTGTGTGTCTGTGAGTGTGGATGTATGTGTGTGTATATGTGTATGTGAGACTATGTGTCTGTCTATCTGGCTGAGTTTGTCTGGGTTGGTGTTTGTGCGGGTGGGTCTCTAGTGTAGGGGTGTATATGTGTGTGTGTCTGTCTCTGAGTGTTGTGTGTGTGTGTGTGTGTGTGTGTGTGTGTGTGCGTGTGTGTGTGTGTGTACGTATTTATGTATGTATGTATATATGTAGGTGAGGGAGAGGAGGGGCTTTCTTAACTACAAGATATTTATCTGTTGGTTCTTACTATCAAATTTTTAATTCTACTAGTTTTTTTCTGTTTTGTTTCTTCTTTTTTTGTTTCTTCTTTTTTATTTTGTTTTTTGTTTGATTTCTTTTTCTTTTCTTTTAGTTTGTAGCGAAAGTACATTTTTGGATAATAAATTATTCAAACATACACAAAATAATAAAAGGAAAGATTTCGCTTACCAAACTCATCTGATTCCAATTCCTGTGTCTTTGATAATTCTTTTATTCTTTCTTTATTTCTTTTTGCAATTCTTTTTAATCCTACCAATTTGACATTCATAGCAGAAATTATCTTTTGTATTAGTGTCGGGTAGGGAGGGAAAATAAATGAAAACACCGGTGACTTCCGCTCGGTGGATCTTTAAATTTGATTTTGCTACAAACTTCAAAAACTGGTAGCATTAAGAATAAAGATGAATTTTATGAGAACAAGCAAAGAATAATGAATGTCCCAATGAATTGTAAAAAAAAGTGGATTTTTTTCTATACGGCATAGGAATATTTTATAAATACAACAAAGAAAGGAAGAATATGTCAAATAAATTAAAACAACGCTAAACAAAACAATGTATGTATTTTTAAAATTGTTCGTCGTTGTTTTTCATTTGCTCGACAAAAGATACACAGCTTAAGGCTGTCTTACCATCATGATATGAAAAGAATCCGTGGTACACCTTGATCACGAATTCTCTCTCTCTCTCTCTCTCTCTCTCTCTCTCTCTCTCTCTCTCTCTCTCTCTCTCTCTCTCTCTCTATATATATATATATATACAAACCCCTCCGCACGAGCAGTTAAGCGGAGTTTAACAGGTTTGAATTCAGAGTTTTCCTTATACTAGACTGGTTACCAAGCCATGGTTAAAGAGCCCAGTCTGCCCTGCTATTTACCGAGAGCTGTTTGGAGAATTGGATTATTAGTGTATTAGCGCCATGTGAAATGCAAATATATATATATATATATATATATATATATATATATATATATATATATATATATATATTCGTCCCAATCGGCCCTCACACTTATTAAGTATTAAGATAAGACTGCAAAATATGACCGAACGTGATTTTTTAGGATGATTTTAATATATGACCTTCACTTAAAATAATCCCTAGTTGAGAGCGGCAGACAGACGTTCGGAAGTAATAAGCATTCTTCACAATCACATCAGGCGACGCAAACTCTCATCAACCCCCAAAAATAAGCCCGTCGGAGTGAAAATTGATATAAACCCCCCTGTCTTATTTTCGGGGAAACACGGTACTAATGGAATCAGAGGAAAAAGTAACCAAAAAATTACAATTTTTAATTGAGAGAAAAGTCGTAGGAAAAAGGGCACAATTAATTCATGGTGGAAGGTTAGAGTTCATGGTTTGGTTTGTTTGGTTTTACAACAAATCAACCTCAGTGTGTCATTTAATGCCAACAAAGTTTTGAAATAAATCAATTCTTAATGGATACTCAATTCTTTTATAAACACATTTTTCTATTTAACCCATAGATGGACCCTAACAGGTACTACCACTCCGGGTCAGAGTGGACCAGAGATCAATGGTGATGAAGGGGTGCTCCACATTCCCCAAACCTCCAAAACTGGAACCTCACCATCAGAGTTTAACGTCATTCCCAGGATATGAAGACCCTCAGCCACCGCCTTCTAGCACCCATATGATAAAAAAGGGTTGGGGCTTGCTATAAGAGCAATAGGGTTGGGGCAATCATATAGGGTTAGGGCTTGACGTGACTAGCCGATTGGTCAGAGGGGCCTCTCCCACCGCCCGTCTAACCTAGGTAAGGTTATAATGGGAGTGTTGCATGACTGCTCATGCACAAGGATTCCATCCTTAAGCATCACGGGTCACCACCCACGGCCAACAGGTGACCCCATTAGGCGGGTCTTACCCCTCTGAAGAGGCGCAGTCGGTGTATTTAAAGCCCAGCCGACAAGGCTAGTTAGAGTTCAGTTTTGGCGTCAAATATGTTTTTAATTCGAGTTAGATGTAAGGGTTTAAGAATGTTTTCTTTTCTGTAATGCCATTTTGTTTAGGGCAGATATAATTACCAACACAGGAACATGTATCATACATCAAAATAAAGCTGGTCCTCTGTTGATCACATCCCTACTCCACATTATCACTATTTATCTCAATATCAATGTTCAACCTTTGAATGAGAATAACATCCCTGCCCCGTAAAATTCTGTTGACTGTACTTTGAACCACTTCTTCACTACAGATTTCTCTTTCTCCTGGAATAATGTTTGTCTCTCAAACCCTCTTTCATGAGGCCGAATAGATGATAGTCTGAAGTGGAGAAGTAAGGATGTGAATCTACAAAAGACCAGCTTCATTTTTATGTATGATACATGTTCCTGTGTTGGTAATTATACCTGTCATAAACAAAATGGCATTACTTTTTAACTTACCTTCGTATGTTATCATAGGGTTAAACAACTACCGGGCTTGAAGGTAACACCACTGCACAAACTTGCTTGGTAAGGTGCGAGCGGATCTACAAAAGGCTAGACTGGAGCACTATGATCTGGCGAGTGTCTGAGGACTCTCGCAAAGAAAAGGACAGACTGGCTTCAAAGAATGGTTGTTACCGTAGGATTTTCTAAACTAATACAGCGGTAGAATACAATAAATCATCAAAATGCAAGACTGGGAGCCTCAAAATCTGATATGTGACTAAGGGAGCCACAAAAAAGAAAAGAACAGAGTGACTTCAAATGAAGGACTGGGTGTTACTGTAGCATGTTCCGAACTATTACAACTGTTATATATTTATATATACCACTAACATAATTTGAGTATATAATGGTGGAGAATTCTCGTATATAATAGAGAGAGTTCTCGAGTATATAATAGAGGAGATAGATTAGAGATGATACAGATGATAGCTCTTACTTGATTACACTTCTGCCTACTACTTCTTCGTCTAGGTCGTCTAACTTATCGGCCGCCATGTTCTCTGGGCTGATCTCTCTTCAGGGCTTTCAGCTGGGTGATGATTTTCTTTGTTAATTCTTCTTACTGGGCTGGGTTGGTTATTGTCTTAACATTCAGTTAACAACAATACTTGGTTGTTTCTTATAATAAAGTTTTACTTCCCCAGCCCATTTGATTCCACCGCGGGGAGACCGACCCACCTGAGCCAACAATCGCGTCTGCACTCCTTCGAAATCGGGTCGCATCTACTTACTAAAACTAAAACTTATTCTCACGTGTCTGTATCGGAGGTCAGATGGGATCATCGTCACGTCACTCATAATCCCAAACGGGTATGGAAAATTACCCACCTCCGCTTTTAATTCTAACGAACTTTATTTAAAATTCTAACTACAGATACGCTTACAATTTATGAATACTCATAAATTGTAATACAACGACAGAATACAGTAAAATATCAAAATGCAGGACAGGGACCCCTAAGATCCGGCAAGCGACGAAGTGAGCCAAGGACCATCGCAATAGAAAGGAGATAATGGCTTCAATGAGGAAGGGCGGAATGCAGCTGTAGTAATTTCCTAACAACTCCAGCGGCAGAATGCATTAAATTATCAAAAGGCAGAACTAGGAGGTTCGAGATCTAGCAAACTACTGAAGGAGTTAAGGACTCTCACAAAGAAATGTACACAGATTGGTTCAAATGAAGAAGGACTGAATATGGCTGAAGGATGTTCCAAACTACTACAGGGGCAGAATACAACAAATCATCATCATCATCATCATTATCAGTATCATCATCAAATGCACAGCAATCACATATAAAAGGATTTGTCTTTACAACTTTGAGGAGTGTTTTGTTGTTTTTCGTTTTTGTTTATTGTTTTTTTTGGGGGGTCGGAAGCCTTTTCTGGAAATGAAGCAGTAATCTACAGCTTGTTTAGCTTATAATTAAATTACAGTCTGCATGCCATGTGATAGAGTTCCTTAAAAGTAATCACTGTGTTTAGTACGGGCTCACCCACTGTGCGACACCTACAAATCTAGTCTTTTATCTTATACGCATTACTTTTTATTAACGTTTACTCACGTTCTTAAAGGTTTTTTGTTTTTTTTGTCCCATTCATGGAGAGCGTGAGAAAATTAAAAATACGCCAGTTTGAATGAGTAGATGCAAAAAATATGAATGAAATGATTACGTGTACTGCACTCTCTTTTTTCTCCCTCGACTTTTTGGCGTGTGTGTGTGTGTGTGTGTGTGTGTGTGTGTGTGTGTGTGTGTGTGTGTGTGTGTGTGTGTGTGTGTTTCATTTGTAATTGTAATAGGACTGTGTAATGAAGTGTGAGAAAAATAAAGAATTAATGAAAAATGCATTAAGAAATAAACTGAGCAAATGAAGAGAAACAGATGGCAAAGGCGTTGGCAAAAAGCCATTGTCATTTATTCTTCAATGAATTTGTATGAAATAATTAAAGATGTTGGCTTACTTGTTAAGTCATTTAGAAGCCAAAAGAAATTAGAATGACTGAAATAATTGTCTCTTTCATTAAAGCTGTTGCCTATATTATGTCATTGTGTTATTGGTCAGGATCTAGTAAAAGAGTAACGGATATGTATATATATATATATATATATGTGTGTGTGTGGGAGAAATGTGAGGAGGTTAATCCGACAGTATGTGGAGAAAGGTAGACAAACACGGGATGTTATGGAAACTGGATTTGTCGACGATGCAACGTTTCGGTCTATTAGACCTTCTTCAGGATTTGGATATAGTTCTTTTGAAGCAAGAACTATATTCAAATCCTGAAGAAGGTCTAATAGACCGAAACGTTGCATCGTCGACCCGACAATAATATTTAACTCATAGCTGGAAGAGATAAAGGGGCTTCAATCCTTTCCCAAGGGCATTAGTCCGAAAGTGAATGCAATAGAGCAACTGGAGTTTGAACACTACGATGTCACAGTCCAACACGTTAACCACAACGCCATGATGAATTTCCCCTCTCTCTCTCTCTCTCTCTCTCTCGCTTCCGGTTTTTGTCTGTAACAAAAACTACGTCACTGCTTACGTCATTATACACAAAATCATCATAACATGGAAAAGTTCAATGGTTTTGCAGTCAAAATTCATGGTAGTATTGGGATTATCTTCTCTTGCTTTCTACGGTTTTCCGTGAGGTGCCGTTGCGACCAGAATATATGAAGGCAACGTGTTGTAATCGTTAAAGTCATGGGAAATGGACTCGTCGCCCCGAGTTCAAATCCTGGCTGTGGTAATTGCACTTCACTTAGCGCTAATATCCTTTGGAAAGATATAAAACCTACTCTCCCTCTAGCTATGGACAAATAGTAGGGCAGACAGGGTTCTTTAACCTTGGATAGGCAACCGGTCTAGGAGAAGGAAAAACTCTGAATTCAAACCTGTTGAACTCCGCTTAAGAAATTGACCTTGTGTCACATCCTGCTCGGGGGAGGGGGGAGGTAAATATATATAAACGTAGTACCACCAAAATCACTCTACCTTTCTCTTGGACTCCGCTGCCTTCTGAACTAACATACAAGTTGTGTCTCCGTCCATTTGAACTGAAGGGCTTAGACCCCCCCCCTAGCTACATACATTACATGGACCTATACATGGGCCCTTCTATACTATGCTTTTAGAGAGGCTTAACCCTACAGCTAGAAGCATTTCTGTGTACAGTGCACGTGACCTTCTATATTATATATTTCATAGAGACAACGTACCAGTTGCGTCCTTTTAGTAGTTTCCAGTAAGTGACAACATTTATTCTCCATTTAGTAGCCTCAAGACTATCTACAAAGATTCTTTTCCTTAAGACATTAATTTATCCTGTTTTGTATTGTTTCTGTAAGAATTTGCTTAGACCATAAAGTCTATCTATCTATACATATATAAAGGGCAGTAGTGTATATGTGTATGTCCGGAGGAAACTTCGAAAATAAAACTATTAACGACAAAGTAAATATATATATACACATTAAATATCACCACGGCTTGGTTTTTGAGCAAAAATAAAAGAGATTTGATTTATATTTGTGAAGATAATTAAAAAATGAAATTTAAATGATAACAGCGTGGAATTTCTTTTCAGAGTAGCTTGTTCAATGCAAGGTCTTTTTTTACATAGGGATTTAAATGGGGCATCCCACGAGGATTTAACTCACGATTCAGTAATAATGGATCTGCGGGACTAACTTAAAAAACTTTACCTAGGCGACGCCTGGTAGCCGCTGCTAGTAAATGTATAAAGGGCAATTGTGTGTATGTGTGTATGTCCGGAGGAAACTTCGAAAATAAAACAATTAATGACAAAGTACATATATATATACATTCAAAATCACCAGATCTTGGTTTTTGAGCAAAAATAATGAAGATTTGTTTTATATTTGGGAAGATAATTAAAAAATAAAATTAAAATGATAACAGCATTAATTTTTTTTGCATTAAGTATTTTAAATAGGAGACATGAATTTTTCTTTGCAGATTTTCTGGATCAACAGAAGGTCTTTTTTACATAGGGATTTTAATGGAGCATCCTACGAGGGTCCAACTTACGATTCAACAGTAATGGATCTCCGAGACTACCTTTCTTTTAACCCCCCCTCCCCCACCCTCTATACAGGCGACGCCGGGTAGCTGCTTCTAGTTTGCTATAATTCTTTGTCGGCATTTGTTCAGTATACATGTTTGAGTCACGTTGAGAAAAATGACAGACATTTCATTTCCAACAGCAGGAACTTTTAACCTGGGAAAGTGAACACAACCTTCATCTAAATGTGTTTCATCTCTGAATATGAGAAATGCTTCCATCCGCAAAGAAAACTACAATTAATTGAATGAACATTAACGAGATTTTAATTGGTAATCAGTCTCGTGACCTGAAACTTCACTGACACAAAACCGAAAACATTGCAAATGATTCTTATGTAACTAACAACCCTGGGACAGAAGAATACACTGACTGCATCTCTGCAGAGGGGTAAAACCCCATCAATGGGGCCACCTGTTGGCCGTGGGTGGCGACCCATGATACTTAAGAACGGAATCCTGGTGGCTGAGCAGTAGGGAAGGTCGATTTTTCACTTTTTAAAAATATTAAATTATCCATCTATGCGAAAGTTGTGTGTCAGTATACTAAATACTGATACCAAAAATTAGATCTTTTATTTGCACCATTGTTTGAGGAAATACCATTCTACTAAAATGGACTAAAAATCCTCTTTTTCTAAAGGCTGAATTTTGCGAAAAAGAGGATTTTTAGTGAATTTTAGTAGACGATCTTTGATGCTATTTCCTCAAACAATTTGATATTTTTAAAAAGTGAAAAATCGACCTACCCTACTGAGACATGCAATATTCCACTTTGACACTTACCCAGGTTAGACGGGTGGTTGGAGACACCTCCTCCGATCAATCGACTGGTCACATCAAGCCCTGGCACCAATATAATTGTCACATCCCTATTGCCCTTATGGCAACCTCCCGACCCTTTTTATCATATATGTGCTACAAGGCGGTGACTGGGGGTCTTAGTGTCCTGAGTACCACTGCATATTATGGTAAAGTTCCAATTCTGGAGTTCTGGGGCGTGTGGAGTACCACTTCATCGCCATTAGTCCCAGGTTCATCCTGACCCGGAGTGGTAGTACCTTTTAAGCTCCCATTTATGGGTTGAATAGAAGAAAATGAGTTAACGAAAAATGTGTTTGAAAAAGATTGAGGGTTTTTTTTTTTTTGGTGGGTGGGGTCAGTAACCATCAAGAACGAATAAAACAATATCTTCGGCATAAAATAACCCAACAAGGATTGACATGCCGTAAAATCCAACCAACCAACTAACAGCTTATATAACCAGTGAATTCACTGGAACGGTTTCATTACGACAAAACTTCCATCCTCTTTGATGATTACTTATAAATGTGACGGAGAGAATTCCAGTAGTTGAACTCAACGGCATCAATATTGAAGGATGTATCTAAATGACAGCAACAACAGCATAGAAGGCGGTTAGTGTCGTAGGAAAAATATAAATTAAAAACTTACAAGAAATAGAGGAGGGTCAAATGCAGTATAGCCAAACACAGTAAGATCACTCCGAATATTAATCTGCTTATTAATCAACTGTTGAAGTCCTTAATCGTAAACTATTTAAGGCTATGAGCCATCTGGTAGAGTGGTGAAGGAGGGGTGCTAGCTATTCTACAACAATATACACATTAAGTATCTCCAGTTCTTGCTTTTTGTGTAAAAATTATGAAGATTTGATTTATTCGAAGAAAATTAGAAATTAAAATATACATACAAAAATCATTGAAATTCTACTTAAAAATATCCAACATTTGTAAATCTCAAAAGTAAACAAATCAATACACCATAATTCCTTCTCTACCAAAGCTGGGTAGCTGTTTCTAGTATGACTATAAATATGCAGATATTGTTTGGGTTTTGCTTATTGCTTTTTCCTCGCCCTGTCGATGGGGTTTAGAATATTCTGCCTGCACCTCCTGAAGCGGGATATGACCCCCACCAAAAATAGGGATCTCTTTGTTTTGATTCTAAACTACGACCAGTGATAAAGCTCTAGTTCTGGAGAATGTGGAGTCATCCCTTTATGGCCATTACTCCCAGTTACACTCTGCCCGGAGTGGTAGGGCATGTTAGGGTCCTATCTATGAGTCAAATATATATTTTTAAATATTATTTGGATTCAATAAAACCAAATTTTAAAAAACAACTACATAAAAAATATAAATATGAACATACATGTTTCGTTTTACAGCATATCAACCCCTTTTGGGTTATTTAATGCCGAACCAAGCAATTTTGATATTCGGTTTCTTACAGTACCTGCTGTTGCTTAAATAGTCACCAGTCTAAGTATTGAATAGGCTCATCGCTGATTAACTTCGGTGATTCAGCCGAAACCGGGCTTCAAGCTGACTTGACCGTAAACAACAGACAATGAATACGATTCCCTAACCTTTAGGCATTAAACGATAAAAAGGATGACATGCCGTTAAAGTCAGTCAATCAATCTATTTTTATATTTAGTCTTGCTTTGTTTTTTCTTCTTTTTTTCTTCTTTTTTTTCTTTTCTTTTTTCTTTTTTCTTTTCTTTTCTTTTTTCTTTTCTTCTTTTTTCTTTTTTCTTTCTTTTCTTTTTTCTTTTCTTTTTTTATCTTTTCTTTTTTTTTCTTTTCCTCTTTTTTTCTTTTCCTCTTTTTTCTTTTCTTTTTTTCATTTTTTTTCTTTTCTTTTCTTTTTTCTTTGCTTGATCAAATATCCAAAATGATCAAAATCTTGATCTATTTTCCAAGTTGAACATCTAAGCGCATTACTCGGTTCTAACTGACATAGACCCAAGATACAATCATGTGTCGTCATGTTCTCAATCGTCATGGAAGACCGGAAGTAACAAGCCGTGAATAGAAGGGAAACGAAGCGTATAAACCAAAAAGACTTTCGAGGCGAATCGACGCTGACACTTTGTTCTTGTAAGATCAAAAGAACCAGGCACGGGGTACATCAGTAAGAATTGTGGAATTGGTTTTTGAAGTCTGATAAAGAAACGGATTAGACGGTTAAGGATGCGGGGAAAATAAGTGCAAAACAGGATGGGGTGAAAGAGGAAAGAGGGGATGATGAGGATGAGAGAAATGGGATGAAAATGATAGGAACAGTTAAGATGATGCAGAGGTTTATGTTGAGGATTAGAACATTGATTAATAGAAAGAAAGAAAAAGGTTTTGAATAATTTCTAAAAATATCCAAATAAAATATAATCTTAAAGAGACGCTTTTATCTATATACTAGAAACGGCTACCCGGCGTGACCTGGGTGATGGGAGATTTTTTAAGTTAGTCTCGCAGATCCATTATTACTGAATCTTGAGTTGGATCCTTGCAGGATGCCCCATTTTGGGGGGGAGAGGGGGTCAAATACATGCTTAATCATATATCTTCGTCTTGATTGTTATCGCCTCTCTAACAACCGAGATGAGTACACTAGTCGACATTGTAACGGTAAAAAAAAGAGGGTTAACTTCCCTTACCACGAGGATTTCGTTGATAGGTGGCGCTGCAAGGAGTTGAGTATTTAAACTCAGCCAGCAAGCCACCAGCTTCTCTCTTTTACTAAGCTAGCTGGATGAGTAGAGACGCGTGTAGTCTCTATCTACTAACGTGTGGGGGTGGGCTTTCAAGCTCGTATCCATGCGGGTACACAACTTTATAGACCTGCTTCTGTGGGTTAATCCTCAATTAAGTGACCCTCACATTCTGTAGAACTCTTTCTTACTTTCCATGGACTTTAATACTCATTTGTGTTTATTGTTTTATGTTATGTTTTATTTGCCCAGACAAATAAAGTCTCTATGTGTTTTCTTCTAGTTGCTTCGTTCGGACTTTATTGTGAATCTTTTCACTTACGTTTTTCTAACGTATTATAAGAACCAGTTTTGGCCACTAAGTCCAAAAACAACATGTCAATCTTATAAGATAATGTATAATAAAAATGTATTTATTACTGTTTATATATCAGATTTAATTCACATTACCCTCAAATGTTTTTTCTTTCTTCTTTCTTTTTATTTTGTTTTATCTCGGACGAATAAGGAAAGCATCTTATAGAATTAGTTTGAACTTTTAGGCTAAAACCAGACGCATTATTGAAAAAAAATGATGTTGTCATTTGCTGATGGCAGAGATGATGATGCTGCTGCTGGTGGTGGTGGCGTTGGTGGTGGTGATAATCTCGTGCCATAGAACATATGGAGCATGTGAGAGTGAAAAGTAGACAAGTTATCATGTTGTTATCATATCTTGTTAAGAACAACTGGAATCAAATAAAACGCTACGTAAGATTACGTAAAAAGTTCTGCTTGGCTGACATATATTGTTATTATTCCCCCAAACTATGTTTTTCTTTCTGTAGAGCATTATGAACCCACCTTACTCCTCGTTTATTTCTCTCACTCTTACCAAAAACACACACACACACTCTCTCTCTCTCTCTCTCTCTCTCTCTCTCTCTCTCTCTCTCTCTCTCTCTCTCTCTCTCTCTCTCTCTAAATATATATGCATATATATAATACATATATATATGATGAGTCTAATTTTGTGTGTATATATTATATCTATATATATGTGTTATATATATATGTCTATATTTTTAGGTTGTAACCCAAAAATTATTTTCCCACAAATATATGATATAGACATAAAACACACACACACACACACACACACACACACATATAATATATATAATATATATATATATATATATATATTATATATATATCGTTATTATCAAGTGACAGCACGGATTCCCATAAGTCTCTCTCTCTCTCTCTCTCTCTCTCTCTCTCTCTCTCTCTCTCTCTCTCTCTCTCTCTCTCTCTCTCTACCAGCCCTATCTGTCACCGGCCCTGGCAGATCTTCCGCACAGCATCCAGAATCCGCACTGGGCTGATTGGAGTATTTTTTTTCTTCTGGTCAGCCTACACAAGTGTGTACATGTGTAAGTGTCTCCAAGAATACAAGTTCGTCCTTGCTTCTCCAGAAGTGTCCAACATGTCTTGTTCATCTTAATTGTAGAATTTATGGAATTGGAGATAAGTAGCCGTACAGCTACTGTTTGTTTTTAACAGTTAAATAGACTGCATGTATGAATAAATCTTATTGCATTTCATATACATTTCTTAAAATCTATATAGAATTTTTGTAGCAATGCGTTAGTAACAATAAAACTTATGTACGAATTGTCTTACGGTAACTCTCAAATATCTGAGCTTTATCAGTTGTGGCTCTTACAAGAAGCAAGTTTGGCCATCCCTGTAATTGTTATTATTCAGTTCAAAGAAAATTTTAATTGATACAATTCTTCAAAAGAATGAATATTAAAATACAGATTAACAATTTCCACATTCTCTTTAAAATGTATATTATTCAACACCATCTATACATATATAAAGGGCAGTTGTGTGTATATGTATGTCCGGAGGAAACTTCGAAAATAAAACTATTAACGACAAAGCAAATATATATACACATTAAATATCACCAGGGCTTGGTTTTTGAGCAAAAATAATAGAGTATTTGATTTATATTTGTGAAGATAATTAAAAAATAAAATTTAAATGATAACAGCATGGAATTTTTTTTTCTCATTTAATATTTTAGATAGTAGACATTAACATTTCTTTTCAGAGTAGCTGGATCAATGCAAGGTCTATTTTTTACATAGGGATTTAAATGGGGCATCCCACGAGGATTCAACTCACGATTCAGAAATAATGGATCTGTGGGACTAACTTTTAAAAAGAACCTCTGCCCAGGCGACGCCGGGTAGCCGCTGCTAGTCTTATTATAATGGAGATTGTATGTTTTTTCTGTCTCAAACCGAAACTATATTACAACTCAAGTTACAATTCCCTTAGTTATTTACGTCAAATTCTGCATGATTTTATTTTTATTTAAACCTGAATTATTAATAAAATTGTTTTACATTATTAATACCGTTGACCATATCTGCATTCAAATAACATGAAATTGTATTTATATATACAATAAAATAGCGGTTTACAGTGCGAATAGGAAGGCTAATTTGCATCTTGATATCAAAGAATTGATTTTAATAAATATGTGCTTAGTATTATTAATTTCTAATTGTTTGGTTTTATCGGAGATAAATCTTAAAAGAAATCCATTAACAAGAAATAACTGTAATTTTATCCTTTACTTCCTAATTTAACTAACTAGTTAAATTAGGAAAATTTAGCAATGAAATGCGAGAATGATGGAAGAGTAAGTTTCAGTTGTTGAATTTTTCGATTATATCCCCTATATTTCAAACCTTTTTATCTGCATTCTTATTTAGTTTTATAAGTATTTCTAATTTAATATTTTATTACATTAAAACTTAAATACTTGCACCCGGATGGAGGCATATATTTGCTAGTGTATTTAATTACAAAACG
>CM042141.1:93005477-93055477 GCA_023376005.1 Doryteuthis pealeii
CGAGGGTCGGTATCGAACCCGGAACCTTGTGGTTCTTGATGAGACGCTCTACCGTCTGAACAAAACCGGCCCTATTTTCTTCAAACAAACCCCAAAAAATCATTTAGATTTAGATCAGGACTGTGCGGAGTACATCAATGCCTTCATTTTGCTGTCATCGAAATTTTTCGTAACAATTCGTGCCGTATTATGAAAATTTGTATCCCTATATTTTCTTTACTAATTCACACATCCCATTTATATGAATATTCGTTTTGATGAGAAAAATCCTATTATTAGTTTTTTCAGATAAGCATTCTAACTGGAGGAAACCAAGCCCTTCCCATCTCACTTTTGGCCCACTGTGCCTCTACCCTCGAAGCCAGACTCTTTTGACTTTGAAACCCCTGTTCTAAATTGAGGATGCACAATAAATATCTAATTAACTAGAATAAGTAAAAAGTAAAGTCGTCGGGGTGGCCTAATGTCGTTATAAGCCAGACAGCGAGGGAATCTATCCCCTTTTCACTAGCGCTAGACCAAGGAGATTATTTTAGCGTCTAAGATGAAACGCCACACCTACCATCTACCTTGCGATTCCTAGGCAAGTGCTCTACCGCTGGAGAGACAGTCTTACTAACCCCTACGCAACGGTAAGACTCACATTTTTCTGGGTAATTACACATTTTGAATCATGTGCACTATAGATGTAAAGGTGTGCGTGCATGCATGCGTGTGTTTGTGCTTACCCGTGTATGTGAGTGAGTGAGTGTGTGTGTGTGTGTGTGTGAGTGTGTGTAGGGTAGGTCGATTTTTCACTTTTAAAAAATATCAAATTGTCCATCTATGTGAAAGTTGTGTGTTAGTATACTGAATACTGATACCAAAAATTACATCTTTTACCATTGTTTGAGGAAATAGCATCAAAGATCGTCTTTTACAGCTTAATTAATGAGGTAAAAAACAGCATATCAGAGGTGTCAGGGTGGTGGGGGGGGGGGAGACACATTTTCAATTTGAATTCTATTTTTAATATTTCATTCGTTTCATTTCAATAAAATAATATTTCTGATTTAAATATTGAAAACAGTAAATTTTCTAACCAATTTCCTGGCTAAATTTCGCGAAAACGAGGGGTTTTAGTGCATTTTAGCAATCAATCTTTTCCTCAAACAATGGTACAAGTAAAAGATCTAATTTTTTGGTATCAGTATTCAGTATACTAACACACAACTTTCGCATTGGTGGACAATTTGATATTTCTAAAAAGTGAAAAATCGACCTACCTCTAGTATGAAAATACCATTGCGTCTTTTTTATTCCCCTTTTTTTGTGAAAGCCTCACTCACCCCTACCCCCAGCCCAACCTAACCAACCAGCCAACCAACGTCTGAAGATCATCACGTACTTACAGATGTTCGTTCTGCACATGTCCGCTACGTTTGCCGACCAATCAATTGACACCGGCTAATGTCAAGAACAAAGTAAAAAGAAAAAAATGCCTTGTGTCGGGCTGAGAAGTGTTTCAAGGGAACGTGGAGTGGAGGAAATAAAGGCCTCACACACACAGGCATACATACATACACAAACACACACACAAGCCACACACACACACACACACCATAAAATAACCCTTGCCATTTGCGATGAACCTTTCACCAAACCTTTGTGTGTCATGCCGGTGCACTACAAAGCCATCGACCAAGTTGGGATCTCATAACTTGGCAGAATATATATATATATATATATATATATATATATGTATATATATATATATATATATATATATATGTGTGTGTGTGTGTGTGTGTGTGTCTGTGTGTGTGTCTGTGTGTGTCTACAGATATATTTACATATATATGTATATATATATACATATACATATATATACATATATGTATACATATATATATATATAAATATATATATATGTATATATACATATACATATATATATACATATATCTTATATATATTATTATATTTATGTATATATTAATTATCCGGTCGAATTTGTTTTTTATTTAATTCGCTTTGCAAACTCACTTTACCCTAATGACAATTATTTACACAGAGCTCAATGGGTGACCCAACGGGTCATGCTTTGCATTATATATATATATATATATGGTGATGGGATCAAATGTAATGTTACAGGTTAACCGTAGTGAGAGTTCGATATGCCTAGTGTGTGTACAGACGAAGCAAATAGAGTAATATGGTAATAACCATGTTTTACTGAAGTCTGATTGTGCTCGATTTCGGCAGTTGAAATAAATTATTCCGATGAAGCAAATTTAATGTTTTTCCCTTCATTTATTCATTATATATATATATATATATATATATATATATATATATAAAGAAAGTAAACAAACAATGTCTTTGATATGGCCTTAGCCAACAATTTTTGGGGGAATATGTGCTTAATTGAAGTCATACCTAATTTTTTAAAATTAATTAATTGATAATTAATGAATTAGGCGGGCATATCTGTTCAAATGTAAAGCCAAACAAATTGAGAAAAAGTCAATCTCTTTATGTACATTTCGGCCTATTATGCCTCTCTACCTATCAGCAAAGTTATAGACAGGAAGACTGCTCTGTGTGTGATTCGAACCCTAACTGTCAAGCTCAAAGACGGGGATTCTAACTATTACACTAGCTGGCTTTTTCCCAGATTTTTCGTTTGTTTTGAACTTAGTTATATTCCACTTTTGGTGACTTGCTACACGACAGTATGAGAAGTAAATAAACAAACAATGTGTTTTGATATGGCTTTTAGCCGACAATTTTGGGGAGAATATGCTTAATTGAAGTCATACCTAATTTTGTGTGTGTGTGTGTTGTGTGTGTGTTAATATTGATAATATAGTTTGCTATATTTCGAAGTAAATATTAATCAATACCATTGATAGAACATGAAATTCATTTAGGGTAACAGAGACATGAAGTGAGCAGCTCTTGGGAATTTGCAGTTTCTCGACTATGTGATTTTCAAACTGTAGTTTGCTATATTTATCAATAAAGAGTGCTCAATATCGGTAAATGATCTTATGTAGATCTAAGTTAGATAGTCCTTGGTCTGATGATACCATAAGCGAGAAACTAACAATCACAAAGCGCTCTGTGTCTACAAGATCCTGATTTTGATTATAGATATATATGTACCTATATATAAGGGGGGAGAGAGAGAGGGGAAGAGGAAGAGAGGAAAAAGAGAAGATTGTTGTACGTATATCCAACGAGAAAATAGTAAATATTTTATTATGAAAACGTTCACATAATGACTTGAATTTTGTTTTTTAGATAAACTATTTTAATGTTTTTTGATGAATTTGAAAAAATACAAAATTTAAACCATTTTGCAGACATATATATATATATAGTTTAAATGTTGTAGAATGGGGTAATAAATAATACCTAATGATATTCGTTTTTATTGTATAATGTTCCCCGAGAAATAAAAAAAATTCCTAGTATTTTAATTTTAGAAGAAATTAAAGTTTCATCTATTTTCCTATTGTTAGGTGTGTACTTATATTGTGGGGGGGTGTTATACCGGAAAATAGTTGAGTCTCTATTTAAAAGAAAAATTCTTTACATACCAATGTTATTAAAATATTTGTTTGAGATGTCAAAATGACTCATGTTATAAAAAATAATTGCTGAGCTATAGTAGTTAATTTCAGTAATATATAAGTATGTAAAAAGTTTTTGCTAGTCGGCCAACACTGGTGTGTCCATGTGTGTGAGTCCATAGAGAACGTTGCTTATGAGTGGTGGTGATGATGATGATGGTAGTGGTAGGGGGTGATGATGATGATGATGATGATGATGATGATAAAGAGAAACTTCATTAAACATCAGGAGGCAAAATTCAACACAGGGTCGTTTTTTGTTTGTTTTTGTTTCTTCTTCGTTTCCGAAGCGTGGTCCATCACAGTTAACGGTGGTGCCAAAAATAGCTTAGCATTCTCTTTTTGTAGCGCTTAAGACAATCAATAAACCTGACCTACCTTCTGTTAAAACTTTGGGGCAGGTACTGCTAGACATGGGCGTCGCATTTGTTGGTCTGACTTAGTTTGTCTTATCTGTAATTTCATTCCAAACGTTTTGATTGGATTACAATTTTTCGGTGCAAAAAAGAAATCACTAATCATGCAATTACACCCCCCACCCCCGAGAAACTGAATCCTTTAGGTATAAAACTGTTTTTTAGGATTACGAGAACCCAGACGAGTTTCCCATCGAGAATGGCGACAGAATAATTAAAGGTGTCTTAGAACAATAACCTGATTGTGAGCTTTCTTTTATTTATCACTTTCCATTTTTATGGCCACATTCTTGAGGATAATGATAAGCAAACTATCTTTCCAGAATTGGAAAAGAATTCTACGAATATTTGAGAGCTAATCTTAAAAACTTAAGACAAATAAAACGTAATTTGAAGAGACGCCTTGTTGTATTCGTCAGCCGTGTCGGCGGGGCTTAGCATACGTTGACAGGTATTCCCTGTAAAAAGCTAAGAACCCCTTCCCCCATACTCCCACCTAAAAAAAGGTTCGTTTGATGGTGTAGCTCAAGTTCTGGTGCTTTCGGGGGGAGAGTGGATTACTCCTTCAATGTCAAAAACATTTCAACACCAGCATAAACATACCCGCCCTTCGGGTCCTAATAACTAGCGTGATCCCAGGTGAGTATCCCCCCGGGCAGCACCTGTCCCCTCGTCTAAAGGGACAGGGTTGAGTTTATTGACCAGTGCCTGAGGCGCTTCAAAAGATGAATGCTGAGGGATTCTCCCCCAATGTTTAGATACTAGCCACGCTTTGATTTGTGCGTGGTTCCCCACTATAATGATCCATGGTGGGATGTCAGTAAATATTAACTCCTTCATTGCCATTACTCCCAAGCCCACTCTCACTCGGTGTGGCAGTCCATGCTTTTCCTATGTGTATATTGACATTGCTCTCAATGATGAGATGAGATATTACTACCTCGGTATGTAAACTGATCTACTAATTCCAGAGGTTTACCATCCTGTGTGGAGATGTCTCCGTTTTGTTTAAAACACATGAAGTCCGCTTTATTTGAATTCACTTAGAGGTCAATGTCTCTGGCTTCCTTCTCTGGGCTATGCAGCAGTGATTCTGCTTGTACATGTATATTTGCGAGAAGCGCTAGATCATCTGCGTAGTCTGTATCTGTAATAGTTTCTGTGGGATATCGCCTGCTTCTTGGGGGAACTTTTCCAAAATCTTCTGAATCAGATATAAAGAGATATATGCATGCGGGCCTTTTTCCCCTCGTCTAAAAGGGGCAAGAAGATTCGGCGTCTGGGGTGCCCTTGAAAGGTAATGTCGAAGGATAAAACAATTTTTGCATCCCCCACCTCAGTAACCATGCTTCTTGCGGTGCACTTCCCGTTAAACTGACCTTGTGTCACATCCCAACACCGTGAGTTTAAATATCGAATAATCGATACATTATGAGTTTATAGATATTGTTTTCTTGTAGCAATATAATCATCATCACCATCATCATCATCATCAGCAGCAGCAGCAGCATAATCATCATCAGTATCAGCAGCATAAGCATCATCACAAGCAGCAACAGCATAATCATTGGCAGCAGTATGATTATTGTCACATAATTCGTGGGTTGCCTATTAATTATATACAGTAGTGTAGCTAAATGTAAAATAACTGTATTCGTAAATGGAAAGTTACCATTGAATCATAGAATGACCGTTATAGAGTAACTGACAGCAGTTCAACCTTCACTGACTTAGTCGGTAATTTCTCATTGGATAAAGGCAAACCGTGTGATGGGAAATTTGTAGAGTTAAGAGATGTTGGCGGGTCGTCGATGGGAGCAGATGTAATGGTCGTCTGTCCCCTAGTAAACCATTTTCTCACCATGGTGGTTGAACCCTTTTGGACTTTCAGGTTTAAAGAAGCCCGAATCAACCAAAGGAAGAGACCAGAGAAATCAAGCGAAAAGAAGATGGCCAGCAAGCGGAATAGAAAAAGACGATCCTTAGAATCTGATAAGGTTCAAGTTATAAAAGGGCTACATAACAATTATCATAACTGGCAACAATCAGCAGTTGCATAATCATCATCATAATCATCATAATCATCATCGGTCAAAGCATCATCATCATGGGAGGTTGGTGCAGAAAAGCGAGCGGCCTGGAGCCTCCTTGTCAAACAAGGGACGAAAAGGAGTGAAAAGGAGAGGAAAGAAGCCGCCACAGAAAAGAGAGCCAGAAGGAAGGAGAGACAACAGCAACTCCAGCAAGCATCACTGTTTGTTTGCAGTCACTGCACCAGAGATTGCTATTCAAAAATTGGCCTGTTCGGACACTCACGCAGATGCATTTTAAAAAATGGACACAACGCCATCGTCTCTAGCGGGCGGAAGGATGCCAACAATAAAGCATCATCATCATCTGCAGCAGCAGCATAATCATTATAAGCAGGAGAAACAGCATAATTATCACCATCATCATAATCGGCAGCAACAGCATAATCAGCAGCAATATAATCATCATCAGTTAAAGCATCATCATCAACAACAGCAGCAGCATACTCATTATCAGCGACACAATCATCATCAGTAGCAGAAGAATCTTAATTACTAGCAGCATAATCATCATCATCATAATCGGTAATATCATCATAATCAGCATCATCATAATCAGCATATCATAATCATCATCAATTACAGCATCATCATAATCATCATCTTCAACAGCAGCATCCCACTCCTAACCTATAATTATAATAAGGGGAGAGGAAATCCATTTGAAATATGATCTAGTTCATTCGTGCTTACAACGAAATCATCTTTTCTACGTACTTGTAAAATCCATTACTCACAAATCTTATAAGCGTCTAAACGAGCGTTCCGAATGCTGTAATATCATTTCTCTCATTAACTTGTACCGGGTAAACCTAACCTGTCCATCCCCCCCCAACACACACACACCCAATCCCCAGCCTCTGCCCCAACACTAACAAGAACAAAGAACGTAAAATGACAATGATGAGAGTCGCCGACGCCACGCACCGACCATCCCGGCATCTCACACACCCAACACCCAACAGACCGGTGCACACTCTCACTTTACACACAACAGCCAAACAAGACTTCTCTTCTTTTTTTTCTTTTTTTTTTTTTTTCTTTTTTTTTACACGATAAAGTTTATGTGAAAAGCACACACTAAATGATGTGTGGTCTGTGGCAGCAGTTGTGGTAAACAATGTTTGAGAGGAGAGAACTCTTTTGGAACAGAGCCTTGCTCTCCTTCTCTACTTATTGCTCTCTCTCTCTCTCTCTCTCTCTCTCTCTCTCTCTCTCTCTCTCTCTCTCTCTCTCTCTCTCATATATATATATATATATATATATATATATATGACTCCGACCAACGTGTAGACGCCATTGATATCTGAAATTATTATGACGGCACCAGATGGAATATTTATGGAATTGGGATCAAGAGAAACAGAATGAGAAACTTCGGTTCTTTCTCGTTTTTTTATATTTTGTTTTGTTTTTTGTATTTTTGTTGTTTTTTTGTTTTGTTTTTTTGTTGTTGTTTTTTAGAATTTATTATTTTATTTCATTCTGTTATCTTTTATGTTGTAATTAATTATTTTCAGGTTTTTTTTTTTCGTTTTTTTTTTTCTGTGGTAGGTTCAAAATGTTCTTTTTGGGAGGTAAAATTCTACTACAACCTTCTGCTGTTTCTGGTTGGTTGGTTCTTAATGGCATATCAACCCTTGTGGATCATTTAATGCCAAATATTGTTTTTATATATAATAAACTGGAATAAATAACGTTCATTAACTTTCAAATAGATCTATTTGACCCATAGATGGAACCCTAGCAGGTACTAATACTCCGGGTCAAAGTTGAAGTGGATGTAATAGTGATGAAGAGGTACTCCACACTCCCCAGAGCTCACCACTAGGTGCAGATACCCGGGATACTAAATTAGTTCATGGTTGTCTATTTATATGTATAAAAATAATTCGTGGAAATTGCAATATTTAATATTTTATATGCATAATACATATGCAGGTGGTATTACAAAGAAAAAATACACAAATGTGTCCCAATAACATCGTACATATATTGTATTAATAAGTAAACCATTTGCTATTTTATACCCCCTTTCACATAATGCATGTTTATGGAACAATATGTACAGAAAAGAAAAAACCAAATGATGGTGAAGACGCCGTTTAAACGTTTCGGTTTAGGTCAAACCTTCATCGGGATAATACAATAGAAAGGAAAAAAATGTAGTCTGAAGAGTGGTGGATTTTTTTTTTTAATGACGGGAGTTGGGAAATGTAGAGAAAAAGGCTCATAAGCGTATTTTGGCCAGCGTTCATTTTGAAAGTCAAGACGTAATTGGTACACACGAAAACGAAAGTGAAGATGTAATTGGTATACGCAAAGACTAATGTGTGCATATTTCTATCAGTTTAAACACATTCGTGTATTTTATATACTACTGGTTTCTATATTGTATATGCATTAGTTCGACACAAGGCCAGGAAATGAGGTATCCAGAATGAACTGAATTCACTAGCAACTGTCTGGTAGTCTTTCTCATTAAACAATACACTACACGAAGTGGCCTATCATTTTTAAAATGTGTTAGCCAATTATACCTTGAATCAAGTCCTGGAAGCAGCACCCTACAAAACAGTTGTACGGCCACTTACATCACATCATCCAAGTAAGACGAGCAAGGACGAACTCATAAGCGATGTTCTCTGGACTCTCACACATAGACACACCAATGTTGGCCGACTAGCAAAAACTTATATTCATTAATTGCGTATGAACACTTAATGGCCGATAGGGACGAATAGACGAGAGCGAAGAATCCTTCCGTGAGTGCATGCAAATGTGGCAGAGGAAGGGTGGGAAAGTGCATTAGACTCCAGGGGGATTACTTTGAAGGGGATAACTTGTGGTTTGTAGTTGGGATTTGAAATATTTTTGTGACACAAGTCCTTGAACTTTTCTGACATTGGTGGCCCCATAGGGGGGGGGGTAATCTTACCTCTCTGCAGAGAGGTAAGAGTCAGTGTATTCTTAAACCCCAGCCGAGAAGGTTTACACTTTTCTGGAGTGATATAGTGTCGGTATAAGCCAGGATATTGTTTTGGCGTCTGAGACGGACGCCACACCTACCATCAACTCCTCACTTTACCGCACAGATCCCTGTGCTACTCATACGCTGAGTTAGCGAGGGCCGGTATCGAACTAGGAACCCACTAGTTCCTAGTCGGGCGCACTACCGACTGAGCTAAATATATAAAGTGTATGTGTGCGTGTGCGCGCGTGAGTTTAGGCGTACATACACACGTGCATGAACGGCTCACACGTCGGCCCGCCTATGTGACTTCACTTTTGCCCCTTCACACTCATACTATCGTATGGTCGCGCACGCCTCTTTGCCTACTCTCAAACACTAAACTTCGTGCCTCTTTATCTAAGCATCCACCCGTTGAAATAAATTTACAACTCAGTCACAAGACCCAACACGACGCCTTTTGTCTTTAGTTTAAACAGAGACGATTGTATTTCGCCAACAAACTTACCCCAGACAGTATCCCCGAACTTGATCATTTTTGCAAGTTCACTCATGTTCTGAGTGCTATGAAATAGTAGTTCATCACATGCTTACCTAACTCTTAACAGCACTTCATTCGGTCAAAAACCAATTCTTAATCCTTGAAATGCTTTAAAAATTGGGTCGCCTAGATTAGTTGGTTGGTTGGTTGGTTGGTTGGATTTTACGGCATGTTAACCCTTGTCGTATTATTTCATGCCGAAGTCGTTTTGTTTAATTCATTCTTGATGATACTCAATATTTTTAACTCAATTTTTTAAAAACGCCTTTTCTATTTATCCCATAGATGGGACCCTAACGGGTACTACCACTCCGGGTCAGAGTGGACCTGGGAGTAATGGTGATGAAGTGGTACTCCACATTTTCCATAGCTCCAGAATTGGAACTTCACCATCAAATAGAGTTTAACGTCTTACCCAGAACATCAAGACCCCCAACCACCGCCTTCTAGCACATATGTGTTAAAAAGGTTGGAGCCTGCCATAAGGGCAATATGGTTGGAACATAGGTACCAGGTCTTGATATGACCGACCGACCGTCTAGCATAGGTAAGGGCTAAAGTGGAGTGTTGCATATCAGGAAATCCACCAGGATTCTATCCTTAATTATCACGGGTGGCCACCAACAGCTAACGGATGACCCCATTGGGGGGTCTTATCCCTTCTGCAGAGCTGCAGAATGTAAAGCCCCAACCGACAGGGCTGCCTATATTAGTGTAATCTGGCACAAGGATTTATAGCAATGATCAAGAATATATATATATATATATATATATATATATATATCATCATCATCATGTCGCGCAATTTGCACGGATATCCATGACGATCTCTCGACAACCTTCCCTATCATTCATCGACTCTGGGAGCTTCTCCGTGCAGCATCCAGCATCCTTACATAGTTGGTCAATGTAGGTCCTGGTTGAGCGGTCCACATTAGCATGTCCATGTGTTGGCCTCCACAGTAGTACGTCGCTTACGAGATCATCCTTGCTTCTCCAGCAGTGTCCTGCATGCCTAGCCCTTCTTACTCTTATGGTTTGTGAGATGGGAGGCAGGTGGCCATACAGTTGCTTCTTTGTGGGGTGCTGTTTCCACGACTTATTCAGGACTGCTCGCAGTATTCTTGTGCAACTCCCATCTAGCTTATTCTCAAGGCGCTTCGTTAGGGTCCAGGTGGTACAGCCATATAGCAGTACCGATATAACCACAACCTGGAAGAATCGTCTCTTTAGCTTGTCAGGGAGGTCGGATTTCCATACGACTGACAATTTGTTGGTGGCCAACCACGCCTTTCCTATTCGTATGTTAATATATATATATATATATATATATATATATATATATATATATATATATATATATATATATATATAGACATTTTTAAAAACCTATAACCTATCATAATTCTTTTCTGTACATCCGTAAAATTATTCTTAATTATTTGGTTCGTTTGTAAGACACGAAATATTGAGACATCTCAACACTAGACAATAATAAACCCCTGTAATTAGTAGACCAGTTCTCATACCTAGGTACTTATGTATCATCGATGAAAGCATTGTCAATTGACACATAGGAAAGGCATGAACTGCTATAAACAGAGTATCAATCATATAGAAATCTGATCTCTCTCTAATGAAATAAAGTGAGAATTCTTCCAAGTTGTAGCGGTGTCAGTACTACTGTATGGCTGTACCACTTGGACTCTAACGAAATTCTTTGAGAAAAAGCTAGATGAAAACTATACGAGGATAATGCGTGGTGCCTTGAACAAATCCTGTACGGCCACTTGCCTCCTATCACATAAACCATCCAAGTGAGATGAATAAGACACGTTGGTCACTGCTGAGGAAGTAAGGATGAACCAATAAGTGACATTTTCCTGTGGACAGCTACGCATGGACACACCAGAGTGGGCCGACCTGGAATATTATCAATCCAATGTAAAATCTATGACATTAGTTTTTACGATATTTTTTATTTTTTAAATAATTTACTTAAAAACAAAACAATTTGATTTAGCTTTTTCAATGATTGGTTCCTATATTGTGTTCATCTTTCCACTTGATCTACTCAAGAGGTCATTACAGCCCAACATATGAAGATGATTCTTTAAGACGTCTTCTTTTCCAATCTTATTTGTTTTTAAAGGGAATAGTTTTCTCGGGGCAACGAAAAAGACGTCCGTTTACGTTGACGTTCTTTAAAATATTTTTTTAATTAAATTAAATTTTTGAAAAAACTTTAAACGTGTAAGAATTTTTCGGGCAACACGTGGTCTCTTGCTTTTCAGAATATTTAAATATTTTTAAAAATAATAATAATAATAATAATAATAATAATAATAATAATAATAATAATAATAAAGACCATCAGCTAATGCTGATGTGAAAACTCAAAAGGACATAATAATAATAATAATAATAATAATAATAATAATAATAATAATAATAATAATAATAACGCTTAAAAAACGTTTAGACAAATTTTATTTTATTCTAGTTTTATTTTCTTGTTTTTTAATTCTTAATTTTTTTCCCTTTTTTTTTTTTTGTTGTGAGTTTGAAGAAGTAGGATTCAACATTGATCTAATTTCTTTATTTTATTTCTACATTCAAATATTTCTTTATTTTTCTTCTTCTTTTAATGTTCGTAGGCAACATGGTTATAATTAACCCAGATTAGATAGGTTCAAAATTTTGCTGGAGAATATTCATTTTGAAATATTTCCCCGGTCGTGAGAAAAAAAAAACGTCTTCTCGATCAGAATTCCTAGACCTTGGCACAGTGGTTAACACAGAAATGAGATCTTAACAAAAATGTCAGTTTCTTTTATTTCTTTATCATTTTTTTTTTAATTTATTCATTTATTTATTTATTGTAGTCTCGTGAGGCCGCGAGTCTGCGCCTGGAACTGAACGCACGTCTGGTCAAGGTTATATTGAAAATCAGGCAGTTGTTCATGAAGCAAGTCCTCTCTCTCTCTCTCTCTCTCTCTCTCTCTCTCTCTCTCTCTCTCTCTCTCTCTCTCTCTCTCTCTCTCACACACACACACTCACACTCACACACACACAGATGGTGTTCAAAGAAAGGGAAAGGGACGATATGATTGGTACCAGGGATTGCCAGAACGAGATCGAATGTCAAGGTACCTTAGAGATTCCAGCTTTTGACCCAGGTATGGGTACCAGTACCACTACTGTGATTCTTCAAGGGCGTCTTTGGCATTAAATAACCTACAAAGGTTGATACGCCATTAAAACAAAGAAACCAAATCAAACCATCTTCTGGTTTTAAATTCAGATTCACCATTTTCTGAGACTGTTTGCCTATGATGGATATCGAACTCAGTCTGCTTTATTCATTTTCCCATTGGTTTTTCCAAAAAGAAGATTATATGGATTTGTACACTTAATGATAATAAATGTTGAAAGATTTTGTTTTCTTACACTTCATAAAATGTCGTTTTTTTTCTGTTTTTGTTTTGTTTTGTTTTTTTGATGTTTTTTTGTTGTTGTTTTTGATTTTGTTTTTACTTATTTCACGTTCCAAAAATTTAATCTGATAAAAATCTAAAGAACGTCTTTTTATTCTAATTTTCACATTTTCTAAAATGTGTTTTTGTGTTCTTTAAGGTTTAGCAATAGTTACATTCTTTCGCGAGTTATTTATGCTAATTTCACAGTGTGTGTTCTCATTTACTTTTTAAATTTAAATTTATATATATATATATATATATGTGTGTGTGTGTGTGTGTGTGTGTGTGTGTGTGTGTGTGTGTGTGTGTGTTATATATATATATGTGTGTGTGTGCGTGTGTGCGTGTTAAAAATAAAGAAGCACTAAATGTCAATTCATACCCATTGGGGTTGGGTCTTGGACAAATCTAGTCGGTGCATAAAAACATTTATGTTAATAGATAGATAGATAGATAGATAGATAGATAGATAGATGTCATTACATCTATAAATCCTTCGCCTATTAATAAAAAAAACATTTATTCTCCTCGGTAAATATTTATTTTTATGTTTTCCTTCTTTTTCACTGTAACCCAAACTTCTCCCTTTAATCACCTAAATTAAAGAGTATACAATAAATATTCCCCGATCAAAATCCACCGAGAATTATGTCAGACGTTTAGATGGATTATCAATTAATAACAGCAGGTAATCTCTTGCACAATTCCCATTGGATTACCTTTCCCACCCAGTCGTGCCTAGACTTGTATAATTATTATTTCACTCCATGTGAGTTTTTCACACCAGCTTTAGCTGATGGTCTTTCACTGGAGTCTGAGTGACAACAAGTCTCCTCAGGTCTCCAGGACTCTACTAAGTATTCTAGCCGATTTCAGCAATGTAATTGTCTGGATGGTCTCAATTGTTCCTGATTTCCAGATCCTCCAGTCTTTTTTCAAAGCTTTTTGGGACCATTCCAAGTGCACCAACTACAATTGGTATCACTTTCACCCTCATATTGCACAGCTTTTTTCAATTCTCTGGCAAATTATTATTATTTTATTATTATTATTATTATTATTATCCATTAGAGTTTTTTACACACGCCTTAGCCGCTGGTTCGCTGGAGGATGAGTGACAGCAAGTCTCCTCGGGTCTCCAGGACTCTTCTAAGAATTCTAGCCGATTTTAACAATGCGGTAATTTGGATAGTCTCGATTCTTCCTCTAATCTCCAATTCACCCAGACTCTTTTCCCAGTCCCTTGGGGGGGGGGCACCGTTCCAAACGATCTTCTGATTCCTGTGTGCCACCAGACTCAACAAAGCTTATTAAATTCCAAAACAGTGCCAGGCTACGGACTTACTGATCCAAATTACATTTCGTTGAGTTGAGTGTTTCTCATATTTCATTTGTATTTCTTTTCACTTCTTTTCAACCCTTCATTTTTCCGTGACCTTTGCGTCTTTAGAAATTAAAAAAAAAGATTTGGTTCTACTCAACTAAAGAAACGGCGACTTTATGTGCTTATATTTTCTCATTAAATGAAGTTTATAAATCGTATTTAATTTATCCCTATGAGAATTGTCATTTTAGGCACCCTTCTATCGAGATAAACCTCTCGTCACTCAACAGTAAATTGCCTTTTTTTTCTCTAAAACTATCTATTTATTTTGACAAAATTTGTTTTCATTACTGAGATTGGCTGGATTTTATTTGCTATGTTTACTTCAGGCGTATATGTCAGATTGGAAGCGCGTGGTGTAATGGTTAAAGTCTTGGGAAATGGACTCGTCGCCCCGAGTTCAAATCCTGGACGTGCATTTCATTTAGCGCTAATACCCTTGGGAAAGGTATGAATCCTAATCTCCCTCCAGCTATGGGTAAATAATATGGCAGACTGGGCTCTTTAACCTTGGTTAGGCAACTGGTCTAGGAGAAGGAAAACTCTGAATTCAAACCTGATAAATTCCGCTTAAGAAATTGACCTTGTGTCGCATCCTGCTCGTGCGGAGGAGTTGGTAAATATATATATATGTCAAATTGTGTGTGTTTGTATGAGTGTATGAATTGAGAGAGAACAAGAGGATAGATAGGGTGAAGTAACAAACAGCTAGAGACAGAGAAATAAGAAAGAGATAGAGTAAGAGAGAAGTAAAAGACAGCGAAAGAGAGGATACACAGCGAGAGAGAGAGGGGGGGTAATAGACAACAAGAGAAAGAGAGAAGTAAAAGACAGAAAACGAGAGAAATCAAAGGGGGGAGGAAAGAGAGGGGTCATAGACAATAAGAGTATGAGAGAAATAAAAGAAAGAAAGAAGACAAATTGAGAGAGAGAGAAAGAGAGAGAGTAAGAGTAAGAAAGAAGTGGTAGTGAGAGAAAGAGAGAAGTACCAGATAGACAATAAGAGGAAGAGAGAAGTAAAACACAGCGAGAAAAGGCGAGATGAGAGAGAGAGAGAGAACAAGATTAAGAGAAGTAAGAGGTAGTGAGAGAAAGAGAGTAGTACCAGATTGTGAGGTAAAGAGAGAAGTGAGAGAAAGTGACGTCATAGACCGGGATGGAAAGACAGAAATCAATAATGGTGGAAGTTTCCATGTTTGTTTGAAATTGAAAAAGAGAGACAGAAACAGAAAGAAAGAAAGAAAGAAAGAAAGACAGTGAAAGATGTGGGATGGTTAGTTCCTTGGTTGGTGGAATTTTACGGCGTGTCAAGCCTTGTTGGGTTATTTAATACCGAAGACATTTTGTTTTATTCATTCTTGGTGGTATTCAATTTTTTTCAAACTCGATTTTTTAAACATTTTTTAAACTCATTTTTTTCTATTTAGCCCATATATGGTACCCTAACAGGTACTACCACTCCGAGTCAGGTCGGACCTTTGAGTAATGGTTATGAAGGGGCACTCCACTCTCCAGAATTGGAATTTCGCCACTTGATGCAGTTTAACGTCATACCCAGAACACTATGACCCTCAGCCACCGCCCTCTAGCACATATATGATAAAAAGGGTTGGGAATTTGCGTTAAGGCCAATAGGGTCAGGACAATCATATGTAAACACCTTCGTTCGGTATTTTAACTCGGGTCACCGTGTCCATTTCCTATGACGATAACCATTACACAGCAGACGCCTCCACATGACCAACTGAGTAGATCGGCGAATAAGCATCAAATATCGTTAAATACTCGGTAAAATTACCAGCGAATAGTAATTTTCTGTATAGGACTTGATAAGTTTATAATTTAAATTCCCTTAAAATAACATGAAGTTAAAAAAAAGTGTATAACTGAATGACTACGCAACAACTTTAAATCTATATAACATCAATTGCTGTCCGGTAGGGACCTCCAATTTGCCCTATATAACCGTGTCCATTTCTTTACGACGATAATCATTACACAACAGACGCCTCCACATGACCGAGTAGATCAGCGAATAAGCATCAAGATTTTTTTATGAAACGTCGAATGATGAATAATGTTTTTGGATGATGATTCAATGGCGGAATCCCAACATATACAACTGACTATTTTAATAGAACTGAAGGATTCGTCGTATTTTTTTTTAAGACATTTTTTAGCTATATCACATTGATTCACTTGTGGCCACTTCAAAAAATAAGAGTTTTGTAACTTGAGCCTCTGGGTGCTTAGAGCCCTCTTACGGTACCTACTGTTACTAAGTGGTCACCCCTGTGTTCCCACCTTTGCGTAATATTTTATTTTTTATTATTCCTCAAGAGGGGGGCTAAGAAAATCCATAATAATATGATGGGGGGGGAGAAAACTATTAAGACCCAATTTTCGACATTTTCAATTGACATTTGTAAATAAAGCCAAAAGGAAGGTAATTAATATACAGGGTGACCCAAAAATAACAGAACCCAAATTCAGGGGGGGGGTCATCCTGTATATATACTATTACTGATGCAGACTACCAGAACCCAAATTCTGTTTTGGGGGGAGGGGGTCACCCTGTACGTGTGTATCGTGGAAATTGATAGATTATATACATACAAGCATACATACATATATACATACGTACATATATAAAACCTATGATTTTAAAAAATCCGTAACTACTAAAGACGATGGCGTAGTAACCATTTTTTAACTGTATCTGCGCAAGTGGATGAATAGGACAATTTTTGAATGGCAATCTCTGATGCAGTGACTGCAAACAATCAGTGATGCTTGCTGGAGTTGCTGTTGTCTCTCCTTCCTTCTGGCTCTCTTTTCTGTGGCGGCTTTTTTCCTCTCTTTTTCACTCTTTTTCCTGCCTTATTGGACAAGGAGGCTCCAGGCTGCTCGGTTTTCTGCAACAACCTCCTCTGTGTTGGGGTTGCTGTGGCATGTCTTCATGTCTTTCTTGCATACGTCTTTAAAGCGTAGGCGTGGTCTCCCTACCGGTCGGGAGCCTTCTACTAATCCGCCATACAGTAGGTCTTTGGGGATGCGGCCTTTGTCCATCCACCTGACATAGCCAAGTGGATTTTATTCGTATTCAATGACCAATGCCCTTGGGAAAAGCCTGAATCCCCTAATCCCTCAAAACCTACTCGTATTCAAATTAAAAACTAATACGTAGTACCAGGAAAAGTAGGACGTCCCATCGTTGTGTAATGTTTATCAAGCTAGTCTCGCAGATCCATTACAACTGAATACAAGATCTGGAAGGGGTGTGGAGTACTTTTTCATTGCCAATACTTCCAGCTCCACTCTGACCCGCAGTGTTAGAATCTGTTTGGGTTACATCGATGAGTCATATAGATTTGTTTTAAAATCATTCGTATTTGATCGGATCGTGTGTAGAAAAACTCTTAAGAAACGACTACACCAACAAATGTAAATATGAATACACTATGAATGCAGTTCCCCAACTTCTAGGCATAGAATAAACCTAGATGGGTTGACATGCCGTTAAAATCAATCAGTCAAGGATCTCCTGAACTGGAGCCTCACCGTCAGCTGCAGTTTAGAGTCACATCCCAGGACACCTCCTTTGGGATGTCTTCCTCTTCTATATAGGATACACTCGGTGTATTCTAAGCCCCCCCCATCCTGACAGGAGAGAAAAAATAAAGGTTCCTTAAACGGGATCAATGGTGTAAAAACTTTGGTAACCCCTGGTTTAAGGACACAAACAAAAATTAACATGTGAACACGACCTGTAAATATCTCCATTTTTTTCTAATTTTTAGTTGTGGAAGTGTTTCAGTGGTGTAGTGGCTAACGGGCTGGACTGCGACATTGTAGAAAGCGAGTTCGAAATCCAGTCACACTATAACATTCACTTTTGAACTAATACACATTGGAAAGGTATGAACTCTCTCATATCCTGGCTGTGGATTAAATAGTACCACTATTGTTTTTCAATAAAGATAGGTGGTCACTTGTGACGTGGTGGCTAACGTGCTGGATTGCAACATCGGAGTAAGCGAGTTCGAATTCCAGTCTAACTTTTGGACTAATATACTTTGGAAAGGTATGAACCCCCTTAACCCTTGATTAAGGGTTAAATAGTACCACCACTCTTCTTCTACAATGAGGGGTTTGGCATTAAATAACCAACGAAGGTTGATATGCCAGTAGACAAAGAAATTAAATCAAACCGTTGGTTTATTTATCCTTGCAAGACGAAATGTATACGTTGGCAGTTTTTTGTTTGTTTGTGTTTTGCTTCTTTTTTTTAAATCTGTTTTTATTTATTTGTTTATTTATTTATTTATACATTTTTGTCGAGATATTTTTTGTCCGGAACTCGTTTTACGCATAGCATTATAATCTCTTTTAAATGCAACAGAGTCCGAGATATTTTCACAGAACACACACGCACCTACGCATACATACATACATATATAAAGGATTTTTTTTAGAAAACTTGTCGTCCCATGGAACCGTTGGCATCCTATTAAATCAACGGTCTATGATTATACTGATGCTTCTATTTAAGAAGGAAAGAAAGACACCAAAGTCATATTTGTTATATCGGGAATTTGCGTTCATAGCAAAAATATCATTCACTAACTTCTAGGGCATTCACCAAACAATCACAAGGTTCTGGGTTCGATATCGGTCCTAACCAACTCAGCGCATGAGTAGTACAGCTTGGGTAATTGATCTGTGTGGTAAAGCAAAAACAATCTTCCTGGTCTAAATGCTAGAGAAAAGAGTAGAGATTCCCTCGCTATCCAACTGATATCAAAACGGCCTACTCCGCCGACTTTACTTTTAAGTTAGAGCATTTTAAGTGTATTGCTCAAATAGAAATTTCGCTACGATGTGGCATTTTTACTCGCTTACTAATATATACATATGAACAAGCAATGATAATTTTAGCAATATATATGCCTTCCATATATATTAATAATTTATAATCTATATAATTTATCCATATACACACTAATTCGTTCACACATACACACATACAGAGATATATGTATGTGCATGCTCTGCACACGCATACATGTGTTTAAAGTTAGATATACATGCTTATATGTACCGATATACAAGATATATATATATATATATATATATATATATATATATATATCTGTGTGTGTGTGTGTGTGTGTGTGTGTGTGTGTTTACCAAACACTCCACACGAGTAGGATGTGACACAAGGTCAATTTCTTAAGCGGAGTTTAAACAGGTTTGAATTCAGAGTTTTCCTTCTCCTAGCCAAGATTAAAAATCCCAGTCTGCCTGTATATATGTGTGTATATATGCACTAAACGCCGCATGAATGCGTTAGTTTCTTATTACATCAGCCGTCCATAATCATATTGATGCTTCTATTTAGGGAGGAAAGAAGTAATATTTATTAGTCATCTCCGTTATATTCAGAATTTGCGTTCTTAGCGATCACCGACCCTGCAAAAATTATCATTCACCAAGAAATTAGACTGAAAATTGCTCTATTCTACAAGGTATAGTATTTTAAGAGTATTGCTCTAATAGAAATTTCGCTAGGGTGTGCTGTTTTTATTGGGTTACTAGTATATACATATGTACTAGCAATTATAATTTTAGTCGGCGGAGCAGCCTATTGTCGGTATCAGCCTGACAGCGAGGGAGTAGATACCCTTTTCGTTAGCGCTAAACCAGGGAGATTGTTTTTGCGTCTGAGGTGGAGCAGCTCCGCACTTTAGCGCACAAATCCAAGTGGTGCTACTCATGCGTTGAGTTGGCGAGGACCGGTATCGAACCCGGAACCTTGTGGTTCCGAGGCGAATACTCCACCGGCTGAGATGCAAAGAATAATTTGCGTAATTTATAGTTTACTTTATGATAATAATTATCATAATTTATGCATACATACATGCACACATATACACGCACACATATACAGAGATATATGTATATGTATGCAAACATATACTCAAAGGTAGATATGTATATGCTTATATTTACCGACATTCAATATACGCCTGTATATATGACTGTATACATACACACATATATCTTGTATGTGTATGTGTGTACGGGGGGGAGGGGAGGGGGGTGTTTAAGTCTATATGCAACATGTGCACGATATGTCGCTTCCCCCAACTAAAAGCCCAACACACATAAATTGATAACACGTGACTAAAATTCTATAGCATTACTCAAATGAAGAAATATAAAAAATGAATATAAAAAACGGATGTTTATTTATGAAATTTTTTAAAGTTAATATCAACTGCATTTTTCAACGTTCGTTAAATTAAGACTTCCCGCTGTCTTTTTTTTTTTCTCTATTAATTTCTTTTTCTTTCTTTCTTTCTTTCTTTCTTTCTTCTTTCTTTCCTCTGCTGTTTCTCTGTTTTTCTTTTCTGTCTTTCTTTTTCTTCTTCATTTTTTTCTTTCTTACTGTCTTTCTTTTTTTTTCTTTTTTTTTTCATTTTATTTTTTTTCTTTCTTTCTTTCCTTTTCTTCTTTCTTTCCTTTGCTTTTTCAACCGTTTTTCTTTTTCTGTCTTTCTTTTTTTTTAATTTCTTTTCTTTCCTGCATACTTTTCCCCCCTTTTTTCATCTTTCCTTCATTCTTTCTTTCTTTTTTTCTTGTTCTTTCATTTGTTCTTTCATATTTCGTTCTTTTTCTTCTTTCTTTTTTCTTGTTCTACTTTCTTTCGTTTTTACTTTTTTACTTTCTCTTTTAATTTCTTTTTCTTTCGTTCTTTCTTTCCTCTTTCTTCCGTTTTTCTGTTTCTGTCTTTTTTTTTCTTCTCCTTTTTTATCTTTCTTTTTTTCCTTCCTTTCTTTTTTTCTTGTTCTTCCTTCTTTTTTTATTTCATGTTTCGTATATTTCTTCTTTCTTTTTTTTTCTTGTTCTACCTTTTTTTCATTTCGTTGTTTCTTTTTCATTTTTCTTTTTCTTCTTTTCTCTTTTTTCTTTCTTTCTTTCTCTTCTTTCTTTTTTCGTTTTCTTTTTCGTCTTTCATTTCTTCTTTTTTCTTTTTTTTTCTTTTTCCATTTTCTTTTCCTTTCCTTTCTTTCTTTCACTTCTTTCTTTCTGTTTTTCGTCTTTAACTTTTTCTTTTCCCTTCTTTCTTTTTCTTTTTCCCTTCATTTTCTTTCTTTATGATTTTAAGAATTATTCTCTCTTCATTTCTACGTCACAAACAAAAGGAGATACGTAGTGACCCACTGGTAAGAAACAAACTGTTAGATCATAATATCTCCGCTATATTTTAAAGAATAATTTCATCTTTTCCCCCTAGACTATATAAATTGGGGGGGGGGACAATATCTTTCTTCAATAATAATGTTCAGTTCTACTATATATATATGGTTTGGCGGTTGGTTTTGAAGGCGATCACAATGCAAGTGTAAAGAAAAATGAGGTAACTATGATGTTGTTTGTTTATCTTTGATTTATTCATAATATTTCGGGATAAAGATCCCTTCGTCAGAAGATTTCTGAAAGCTAAGTTCTGGGCTGTTAACTTGTTGCTAGGATTTGTCCATTCTGTTATGGTGATATCTTCCACATTCTCTGCGTGTGTGTGTAATTCTAAGCCTGAGTGTGTGTTTGTCCAACAATGTCTTAGTATCATTCTAGATTTGGCCAAATACACACACATAAACACACACATACACATACACACACGCAGAGAATTTGGAGGAAGATATCACCAGGCATACAACAGAATGGACAAATCCTAGTAACAAGGTAACAGCTCCAGAAATTAGCTTTCAGAAATCTTCTGACGAAGGGATCTTTATCCCGAAATATTAAGAATAAATCAAAGTTATAATATAATATAAACATAATGCTTCAAGCAAATTATAAAACTCTTATATATATATATATATATATATATATATATATATATATATATATATATATATATAGATGAATGATTATGTATGTCTATCTGTCTACATGTTGTTTATATAATGACCGTGCGCACGTCCTTGTATAAAGAAAAATTGTTGGAGATGACAAAGTTCAATAAAATCCACACCCTGTTTTTGTCGGGGACGGGGTTAATAAACCTTTTACCCCTCATTTTCCACTAGAAATGTTAATTAAAAATATAATAAGGGTATAAGTCAATGATGTATTGAAGAACTGAATAAAACAAAACTTCTTCGGCATAAAATAACCCAAGTGCTGAAATGCCGTAAAATCCAACCAACCAGCCAATCGATATATTATGGCTATTTTTTTCATTATTTCTTCTAAGTGTTAATTTCATTTAGAATATCAGATATCTGTTTTCTTTAACCGTTAAGCCAACTCTGCACTTTCATACCCCTTAATACACACACAGTAAATTCTATCCGATATATTTGATCGCGTTTAAAGTCAGCCTACCACCTCTTAACTGTTGTTTCCGACGGAGCAGAGTCGAAATAACATTTAGCAAGCGATTCCTTTGCTTGAACAGTATTTTTTCCAATCAGAAAGCAATGCTTTATCAACACAGGAAATTCAGATTTTTCCATTGTTTTGAAAATTTGCAACAGTAG
This sequence comes from Doryteuthis pealeii, assembly GCA_023376005.1. Taxonomy (NCBI): domain Eukaryota; kingdom Metazoa; phylum Mollusca; class Cephalopoda; order Myopsida; family Loliginidae; genus Doryteuthis; species Doryteuthis pealeii. Next base: position 93,028,534 of record CM042141.1, read on the forward strand.
CTTCACTTAAATAACTGTAATTTGTAAATTAATAATCCGATTGGGCTCAAATTCTGACACGTGCTATTTGAAGGTTAGTACTTTATAAAACTCATATGGATTTTTGTATTAGCCATCTATATGTCATGCCGGGGACTTATTGAGTGATGTGTTAGTTCTTCACTATAATAGGGTTAAAACTGCACTGTTCAAAATAGTATACAACTTAGCGCGCTGATTTACTATATGAAAGAAATCGAGTCAGCAATCTAATATTCTAGACATTGTGTGTATAGCGTACACTGTTTAAAAGGCCCCAATCTCTGAGCTCTACTTAAGACAGGCAAACAAGTAAGACTTCCAAGCTATTAATTACACAATTTACTCAATAATAAACTATTTCGAGTACACAAATCATACAAAATGGTGACGTGGACCGAAGAGAGAGAGAAAGAAGATCGCTCCTAACTGCGTGTGCGTAAGCCAATTCAATGCCGCACAGATTTAACAGTGATGAAATCTGGAGACGACAGAAGACATTTTACCCGCGGAAAACGACTTGACATTCTTTTAGTTCATTTAAACTTATATATATATATATATATATATATATATATATATATATATATATATATATTGTGTGTGTGTGTGTGTGTGTGTGTGTGTGTGTGTGTGTGTGTGTGTGGAGAGAGAGATAAAAGGGTATGAAAACACACAATATTGTCATCAGAGCATGTTTTTAATTCGGACTCTTTTTTTCTTCTGCTTCTCTCGCGATGAGTCCAGATTAAAAACCTGCTCTGATGATGATTTTTTATAAATCGAAATTTTGTTCAATATTAGCTATAAGTATGATATAAAATATTTTCATTTTATCAATATTGTGTGTTTTCATACCCTTTTAACTATACATATACAGTCGGATTCATTTCCTTACTCTTAACTCATATATATATATATATATATATATATATATATATATATATATATATATCACATAAATTAAACCAACGACATTCTAAACTGGATTAGAAGTACTTGTTAGAGTCTCATCTTTAAGTCAAATACATCTGGTTGTAAATTATTAGTATTAGATAGGAATACTTGAAACCATATATATTTATGAGCAATATTGGAGGTGCGTGGTCTAATGGTCAGAGTCATAGGAAATGGAGTCATCGACCCGAGTTCAATTCTTGGACGAAGCTGTTTGGATTTCACATAGCGCTAATACCCTTGGGAATGGTATGAATCCAATTCTCTCTCCAGCTATGGGTAAATAGCAGGACAGACTGGGCTCTTTAACCATGGCTAGGTAATCAGACTAGGAGAATGAAAACTGAATTCAAAACTGTTAAATTTCTTTTAAGAAATTGACCTTGTGTCGCATCCTGCTGATGCGGAGGGGCTGGTAAATAAATGAATATATATATATATATATATGTGTGTGTGTGTGTGTGTGTGTGTGTGTGTGTGTGTGTGTGTGCAAACAAATTATCATTATCAACTGTAAAGAGGAATAATTACCTAGACCAGCTCTTCTCTGATAAAAGCACCGAGTCCCTTTAAAAATATTCTCGTACATTTTTGGGTTATTTATTCATACATAAGTGACGTTTTCCTGTGGACACCTACACATGGACACACCAATGTAGGCCAATTAGCAAAAACCTACATCAATTAGCTCTGTGTTGATTCTGAATGTTCTGTGGAAGACCTGTCAGGAGCGATGATCGATAGGAATGCCAGTCTAACGAAAGCAGTATTTAAAGAGATTTGTTTGCAGATTATTTGTATTAGATTGAAATACTTAAAACCATATAACTGCTTGCAAAAAATACTTCCGACATTAATTTATTGCCCACCAAATTTTCCCCATGGCAGGACCTAATTTTCTTGGTATGTCTTATCCGTATAATAGGATATTTCAAAGTTTATTATCTATTCATATCAGAACTCATTCTATTCAATTAAAGTCATTATTGTAATCTGAGTCCTTCTGCCCAATTATAATGCACTAACCATCAGTTTTTGTACTTTGCTTGGGTGTGGTATGCGTAGAAACAGTTCCTTGTACATAATTGCTGTGAGTAGGCAGAGTTAAATAACCCAACAAAGGTTGACATGCCATAAAACCAACCAACACCATAATTGAAAGCTTGATTATTAGAAAGATAAATACGAGTAGGTTGTTTCTGTGAGATCAATAAATTAAAAGGATATCCAAATGCAATTGTAGATGGGCCGTTTCACGTCTGTAAAATATAAATATTGTGATATATAAATCGCTCACGTATTTCATCCTTCATTTTGATATATCAAACTCTCCGCTCACATAAATAAGTAATGCGCACAATTTTTTTCCGAGAAATAAATTCTACGGTAAAAGATTGGGTATTTTCGGGTTTTGTCGTCCTGGCCTCCTGCCCTAAAATACGCTACACGGCACCCGCTGAAAATTTGACCCATGCTAGTTATTAACCGACTAGCGGTTTGAAGACGTTTTTTTTTATTGATGCGAAAAGAAAGCGATATTTTACAGCCCCTCATGTTTTTTATCGATAAGTAAATGTAAATATTTTACAGCCCCCCCCCCCCCATTTTTGAAAAATTTTTTTTCGATATCTTTATTTCATTTTAATTCAAAACAAATGTCACGTCTTTTTAAATAACAAAATATGGCAACATAAACGACCGAATTTCGAAAATAAAAACAATCAATACATTAAATGAATTCAAATAAAAAATCAGGAATATTTTGATTTTTTTATTCTAAAACTTTTGAATTAAAATAAAATAAAAATATATTAGCACGAGTCAAATTTTCAGCAGGCGCCGCTTACCATATTTTAGGGCAGGGGTCCAGAACAACAAAAACCGAAAATACCCAAAAGATTTATAGAAAAAATGTCGTCGTCGGGATGGCCTAAAGTCGGCATCGACCAGATGGTGAGGGAGTCTATCCCCTTTTCACTAGCGCTAGACCAAGGAGATTATTTTCAGCGTCTGGGGTGGAGCGCCGCACCTATCATCAGCTCTTCACTTTACCGCACAGATCCCTGTGCTTACTCATACGCTGAGTTGGCGGGGACCTGTATCGAACTCGGAACCTTGCGATTCCCAGGTGGCTGCTCTACCGACTGAGCTTTTCTTTAATTTTGTAATTACTTGAATTAGTCTTAGAATTTCTCTTTTTAAATGACATTTTAACAAGATGGCTGTTTATTTGAAATTTATCTCCACTTAAATGCAAATTCGTGATTTTCTTCACGGCTAATAACTAAAATATACATATACGAGGTGTGATTTAAAAAGTTTAAAGTCTGACATTTTAGATTATTTCAAATATTAAAATGTAAATGAAGATGTAAACAGTGTTAAACAAATTATATAATAAATAAATGATGTCTAGACGTCTAGACAGCAGTCTAGACAAGTCAGTGAAAATTCTTTTTAAAAAAAATGATAAAATCAGTCTCGATTATTTTTAAATGAAATGTTTTTTTATGAAACATAAAATTGTGCAAGTGCAGTACTCTCCATGAACCATTAGGAGTTATTCCATCATATATAAGTTCATATACTGTTTATATATTTAAGTTTATATTCAGTTGTATATAAAGTTTATATAAAACATTATATATTGCATCATATGTCATTCGTAGGAACCAGCCAAGTGTGACTTTTTCTGGTTCCCTAAACTGAAAATTCATCTCAAGGCTAAGATTTGAGGACGTGGATGACGTTAAAAGAAATACCACGGTACAGCTTCACAGAATATAAAAATAAAATTTTCAGAGGTCCTTCGACCAATAGAAGACTCACTGGAATAAGTGTGTTGAATGCTAAAGGGACTATTTTGAAGAATATTTCCATTTCATTCATTGTTCATTTTTTTCTTGGTAAATACAGCTTCAGTGTCGATATTTCTTAACACACGGTATTGTTACTAACCTGACGAACGTGAATTCTTCCTTTCCTCTTTTCTCAAATTGGCAAGGAGTACTAGGCTGGGGGAAGAGGAGAGCCTTTTGAGTAAGAGCAGTCACGTGTGTGTGTGTTGTGTGTGTGTGTGTGTGTGTGTGTGTGTGTGTGTGTGTGTGTGTGTTAAAATTTCAATATTCCGTTAAAACTGTCGACAAAAACGAATTTTAAAAAATATCATAAACAAACACTTTGTTTGCTTTACTGCCAGTTCTACGAGGTGTTCTCAATCATCAGACGCCTAATATGTTTTCTTTCTAAGGTCGAATCCACTTTCTATTTCTATCCTACAAGCACCAACCCTGTCATCCTTCCATCAACAAAGTTGAAGATGCAACAAATATGTCCTAAATAATCCACTATCTTTTTTTTTATCAACATGGAGTTAACAAACTTAAAATATGTTTGTTAATGTGTCTGCATTTGCTTATTAATTCAGACTTCTGATTCAACAGATAAACTTGTTCGGGGAAAATGAGGATTATAATCTTTTCCTCAAAACACAATATACAGTTTTTTTAAATCCTGTCCCACATACTCCTGTCTTCTTTTTGATCAACTTCCATTCGATCTTTTTGTGTGTGGGGAGGGGGGGGCTTCCATATACAGTGGTACCTTAACTTATGAGTTTAATTCGTTCCGCTCGTATATCAAATCAATTTTCCCATTGAAATAAACTGAAATTCCATTAATCCGTTCCAGCCCCCCACCCCCAATAAAAAAACAGCCTAATTTTTTGTTACGTTTTGAAAAACGTAAGAAAAATAGCAGTATATTGTATGAAAACATAATGAAATAGAATGTAATGAATTATGTGCTGTCATATGTTTTAATGTTTATTTTCTATAAATGATATTTTTCTTTGGCGAAATAAAATTGGAAACTTAAATGTTTTTAAAGAACTTATAAAGATGAGTGTATCTGCTCGTATCTCAAATTTAAGTTTACAACACAAATCAAAAAATCGACAGCATGTAATTCGTAAGTCAGGTCACTCGTAAGTCAAGGTACTACTGTATATTGAGATAATGTAGTGCTTTTGGTATAGCATCTTAAAAAGGGAAAAATAGATTTTATTGATAGAGGGATGACAAGGTTAATGCTTGTAGAATATAATTGAAAATATAAAAAGAAAGTGAAATTGGGAAGGAATCATACTACGCGTCTGATGATTGGGAACATCTAATTTAATTAGCAATTATCGGAAGAAAGTGTCTGCGTATGAAATCCTTTTTAATTCGTTTTTGTCGACGGAATCTTAAGATTCTGATACATAGACGTGGGTAACAAATACACATACACACACACACACACACACACACACACACACATATATATATATATATATTATATATATGCATGTATATATTCGTAACCCACATCGACGTATGTACACACACACACACACATATATATATATATATATATATATATATATTCGTTATCCACGTCTACGTATATATATACATATATATACACACACAACACACACACATATATATATATGTATATATATATATATTCGTTACCCACGTCTATGTGTGTGTATATATATATATGTGTGTGTGTGTATGTGTGTGTGTGCGTATGTGTGTGTGTGTGTGTGTGTGTGTGTGTGTGTGCCTCTCATGCCAAACGGTAAACTATTCCCTGTTTCTTCCATAAATTTATTTGCTCTTGAGGATGACCGCTTTATTAAAAGGTCGAAACAGATATCTGTCAGCATACTAATGTTATCATTTGTTTTTTCTATAAATTTTCTATCATACTGTCGGATTTATTTCCATTTATTATACACTTATATTGTCTACTGAAAAAACAAAATCTGGATTGTTTAACTTCATCACTGGAGGCTCATTTACGATATAATAAAGACCGCATATATATATATATATATATATATATATATATATATATATATATATATATATATATATATATATATATATGTTATGGGTCCAACGGGAGAAAATTAAATATATATAAAAGAAAAAGGAAATCCGCAAAATGGATTATGTTTTTTGTGTTTTTTTATTATTTTACATTTGCGACACGTGTTTCTGATCTTTTGATATCTTCTTCAGGCATCAATTAACCATATATATGTATACGTAGACGTGGGTAACGAATATATATATATATATATATATATATATGTGTGTGTGTGTGTGTGTGTGTGTGTGTGTGTGTGTGTGTGTCTGCATATATAATATTATATGTCTTATACAATGAGAGAAAAATTAATATTTAATAGTAAAAATAATAATGTTCACAAAATTGTTTGAATGTTTTAAAAGTATTTTTATTATTAACTATATTTATGGTTAGTAATAATATATATTAAGTTTTTAAAAAACAAAATTCAAACAATTATAATATATATACATATATTTATCTACATATACATATACATATATGTATATACACATAAATACATATATATATATATATATACATATACATATATATAGAGAGAGCGATAAAAACAGACAGAGACTGAGAGAGAAAGAGAGAGAGAGAAAAAGAGAAAGTAAGAGAGAGTAGGGATGGATTCCATTAGTTCAGTGAAAGATTTCGCCGCGTGAATGTCACCTCATTCGTGACATAATGACGTCTAAATGGAAAACGCAATTTCTTTTTTTCAATTCTATAATTAAAAAAATATATCCGCAACTGTAGACTTAGTTAAATTATATTCAATATTAAAGTCGATTTTATGTAGACGATGAAAATTTAAGACTAAGGTTATACTGAGTTTTATACGATTTGTTGATGCCAAATATATTGGGTATGTTAGATAGATAGATAGATAGATAGATAGATCGGAATAGTGTGAGGTTTGGTTGATTGATTTTTGTTGGAATTTTTGGTATATAAGGTGTGCTACAATACACCACCTAGATTTATAGACTAAGCGAGGTCACGTGGTTTAAACCTCAGCGAATCAACAGCCCGAATGTGTGGCTGGTTGACTACTTAATCACTGATACTGAGAGACGTCCATTTGCAATCATTGACGAAGGACTTCGAATACTGAGGAGCACCAAGGAAAAACCAAAGGATTCTTTACCAACGATTTCCGCTGGACAAGCGCTCATGCTTCAGGTCTAAAAGAATGGTCACTAAAATCGTAACATGTCAATTAACGGCATGTCAACCTGTTTTGGATTATTTTATGCCAAGAGGTTAGGGAATTGTGCATTCAATATTTACATTTCTGTGTAGTCGTTTCTTAAGAGGGATTTTTTGCACATAGTCTCATCAAATACGAATAAATTTTAAACAGATATATTTGACCTACAGATAGGACTCTTACGAAGGATTATAACATTGGGTCAGAGTGGAACTGGGTGTAGTGTCAAGGAGGAGATTCTCCTCACTCCCTAGATCTCCGGAACTGGAGCCTCACCATCAGATGGAATTTAGTGTCATACTCAGGACATCCTGGATGAGGCTGTTTATATTTCACATCACACTAAAACCGTTGGGAAAAGTATGCATCTAACTACTCTCCCTCCAGCTATAGGTAAATAGTAGGGCAGACTGTGCTCTAACCTTGGCTATGTAACCAGTCTAGGAGAAGAAAAACTCTGAATTCAAACGGCGTTTGCATGGAATAGGAGAATCCACACTTATATATCCCATATGTAAACAAGCAAATGATCTGTACATACAGTTACACAATTTCAAATCACCAATGAAACAATCCCTTTTGACTATATCTTTCCCTTACTCTTCTCAGATGATACAGTCACTGTATTCTTAACCTCTGACGACAGGGTAGAAGAACAGATTGAAATAGATAGATAAATAGATATATATTATTGATGACACTAGCAACAGAAAACACCCTCCGGGCATTGTAAAAATTAATTTTTGAAAGACATTGCCTGAGAGCCTGGGAGTTAAAAATTCAATGTCAGAGGGTTTGTATCATAAGTAAGACAAATCCTCATATTTATGAAAGGAGTAAAAAACAAAAAAAAAACAATTTGAAATGAAAACTGAGCCCCGTCCCTCTCAAATAAAATGTTGCATGCATGTAATAATCAAACAATTATTTTGAATATTTTTCACATCAATTTTACATAAAATCGTAGGTATTTATTTATTTGTAAACTTTTTAGTTAACTTCTTATTACTTCTTGTAAAAAAAAGGGACGAGAGTAAAAAAAACAATTTATAAAATTGCTTACTCAAATGTTGGGTGTATATAGCATAAGAATATGGTGACGTAAACTGTGACGTAGAGCTATGATGTAGTTTTTGTTACAGACCGAAATACAGACAATCTCCATTATTAATAGATGTCAACCCGCCTAGGATTATTTTATGCCTAGGAATCAAGTTGATTGTGCATTCATATTTACATCTTTGGGTAATTGTTTCTTAATAAAATAGAATAAAATAGAATAGATAGATAGATAGACAGATAGATAGATAGATATTCTTCCTTTCCATGACTCAGGTCTTTTTTCTTTATTCACACCCTCTTCATTTTCTTTCTTCTTATCTTCCTGTCTACCTAATTTTACATAGATTGATAGATAGATAGATAGATAGATAGATAGATAGATATTCTTCCTCTATACGACGTATGTCTTTTTTCCTTCCTCCGCGTGCTCTCATTCTTTCTCTCTTTTATTCTTTCTGTCAACCTAATTTTAGATAGATAGATAGATATTCTTCCGCTCTATGACTTATATCTTTTTCTTTTTCTTTTTTTTTTCCTTTTCTTCATACTCTCTCACTCTTTCTCTCTTTTCCTCTCTGCCTACCTAATTTTAGATAGATAGACAGATAGACAGACAGACAGACAGACAAATAGACAGATATTCTTCCTCTCTGACAGGTCTTTTTTCCTTTCTTCACACTCTTTTCTTCTTTCTCTTTTTTCCTTTCTTTCTTTCTACCTAATTTTATATTTTAGATAGATAGATAGATCGATAGATAGATCGATAGATCGATAGATAGATATTCTTCCTCTCTCTGACATACCTTTTTTTTCCTCCCTTCACACCCTCTCTCTCTCTCTCTCTCTCTCTCTCTCTCTCTCTCTCTCTCTCTCTCGCTCTCTCTCTCTCGCTCTCTCTCTCTCGCTCTGTCTACCTAATTTTATACAGTTCCTTTGCACTTGAAGAGAATTAGTTACTTTCAATACTTATTCATTAGTAGAGTTTCATATTAAGAAGTGTCAAATTTCTCGTCAGCCTTTTCAGATTATCAAACTGCTGTCCAAATTTATATTTGTCACATAACACTAAACAAGTCAATAAACGAATTTTTTAAAAAAAACAGCGAACTTAAACAAACATTACTTAGAAATATATATACGTTAACAAAATACACAAGAACACAAGTATTGAATTAAGCATTATATATAAAGTACACAATGTCCACATATGCTGCGTATAATATATTTTTAAAGCAGTAAGCCTCATTTTTTTTTAATTTTGAAAAAATGTTTTTTATTATTTTATGTATTTTGGCTGAAATATATTTTTCATATATCATATTGTGGGTGAGTTGAATCAAAATATATTGTATAAGTATGGTCAAAATTTCACGTTTTTTAAACCCCTATAAATTAGAATTCAACAAAATACGGTAAAAAAATAAATGAAACTTAACGTTATTTATTGCTGTTTTAAGAAGAGGAAAGATTTTTTTAGATCGCATATAAAAATTATTTGTTTTACAGTCTTTAAACTGGGATAATTTTATTTATTATAATCTATATCTGTCAAAATGACGCATTTTTGCTGTTTTTTTCCTCTTTGAAGATATGCTTTTTTTAACGTGATTTATTTCATTGTTTTAATTAAGAAATTCTTAGATTTATATATATTAGCAGAACCTGTGGATACATCACAGTATGATAATTTGATTATTACAACGTTTGATATGTTTACTTAAGAGCTATTGAAAAAATAGTTCAATGTATAAAAAGTATGATAATTTTGATTTAACTCTCTCTCTCTCTCTCTCTCTCTCTCTCTCTCTCTCTCTCTCTCTCTCTCTCTCTCTCTCTCTCTCTCTCTCCATTAAAACAGATTATCGCTATGGCTTCCCCTCTTGTTCTTCTGTGTGTCACATTTTAACACCCCCACCCCCAATCTAAAGCCCCCTGCCAACTTTCCACCTATTGTGTGTGGGTGTTAAAGTGTGACACAGGTAGATAAGTTGGTAGTTACTAGCATGTGTGTGTGTGTGTGTGTGTGTGTGTGTGTGTGAGAGAGAGAGAGAGAGAGAGAGAGAGTTTAGGCTCTGTTTTTAAGGAATAACCGAAAAGTAAGTGACTATTTACAATTTTAGAAACGGGGAGGTTTTGTCGTAGAGAAATGTTGGCCATACCTCTACATGTACAATATATGCAAAAATGTGCACATAAATTTCAGACGCTCCAGTGTCACTCATCGGTGTATAGGTGCGTGGTGTAATGGTTATCGTTGTAGGAAATGGACACGACAAGACAAGTTCAAATCCTGGACGAAACTGTTTTCATTTCACATAGCGCTAATAATACCCCTGGGAAAGGTATGAATCCAACTATCCTCCTTTCTGCCATGGGTATAGTACAACCGACTGGGCTCTTTAACCTTGGTTAGGCAACCAATCTAGGGGAAGGAAAACTGATTTCAAACCTGTTAAACCCTGCTTAAAGAAATTAGCCTTGTGTCACATCCTACTCGCGTGGAGGAGTTGGTATGCAATATATATATATATATATATATATATATATATATATACATACATATATATATACATATATATACACACACATATATACATATATATACACACACGTACACTTACATATATACACACAAACACATATATATATGCATACACACATATATATATATACATACACACATATATATATATGCACACACACACACACACACACACACATATATATATATATATATATATATATATTATATATATATATATTATCATCATCATCATGTCACGCTAGTAGCACGGATATCGATGACAATTTCTTGTTAACCGTCCCCATCACTCATTACCCTCAGGAGGTCTTCTGCGCAGCATCCAGTATCCATACTGATCTGGTCAATATACGTCTTTGCTGGATGGCCTACACTGGTGTGCCCATGTGTTGGCTTCCATTGGAGAATGTCACTTAAGTCTATAAAAAGCAAAATGTTCTTGGTATTTACAAATACGTTTATTTTGTCTTTCATTCCGTTGTGCTCGGTGTTATTATATCACGGATATACTAATGCTTAGTACTTAATGAGTGGGTATCCTTGGCACCAAGCACACTAATAAAATCATCATCATTTTCTTATACGCTTTCACTTTAAAAAAAAGTTATCCGCTTAAATTTGATATGCCCAATCGGTGAGAATTGGGATACGCTGACTGAATTCACTGCTGATGGGTAAGACTCCACCAAAAGAGGGGGTGTCCAGGGAATGACACATAATTGCATCTGATGGTGAGGCTCCAGTTCTGGGGAGTTCCACACCCCTTCATTGCCATTACTCCCAAGACCACTCTGACCGGGAATAATAGTACCTGTTAGTGTCTCATCTATGGGTCCAATAGATATGTTTAAAAACTATTTGTATTCAATCGAACTGCGAGCAAAAATATTATGAAACAACTAAAGAAAAATGTTCATATGAACATACAATGAATGCATTTCCAGAAGCCTCTCGGCATGAAATAACCATAGACGAGTTGATATGCCTTTAAAATCAATAAATCATTGAATTTAATACAATTAGTGAGAGAAATATTTTCATTGTGATTTCTGCATTTCGAAATGTCATTCAAGCCTTCCAATTAAACCGAGAAACTAAACTGGTCACTGCTGAGGAAGTAAGGACGAACTCATAAGTGACGTTCTCGTATGGACTTCTAAACATAGACAGTACTGTCTGACCAGCAAAAATATACATTTATCACCCCTGTATGAACACTGAATGCCATCGAGGGGACATAGCAAGAGCCAATACTGATAGGGATAGATGGCGAGAGAAGGTCAAGGAAATCTGTGTTATCAACAGGCCTGGTTTTCATCTGGACCTAGTGAAACAAATTCAGACAGTTGTAATGCTTCAAGATACTAATTCATTGAACCTTCATTTAAAACATGATAATTCGTCGAACCTCCATTTCCAACATAATAATTCGTTGACCTTTCATGTTTTAATACAGCGGTGGTTAATATCTTTTACGGGAAAATAAGCTGTGTAAACACGTATGTAAACATGAAAGGACTCATTTCATCAAAAGAAACGAATTAATAAAAAACGCAGGAAATTTCGAAAACAGGTTAATGGTTCTTCGTTTAATCTACACAGAATTCCAAATCCGTTTCCTATTTGCAAAAAAAAGAAAAAAGGAAAAAACCTCAGTCATTTTAAACTTAAAAGATAATTCAGGAAACATACTTCTAATGATTTCTATTTACACAAGAAACAGTGATACCCTTTCTGTTTAGGTGCCTGGGGTATAACCTATACTGGATCTGATGGTGAGGCTCTAATTCTAGGGATCTGGGAAGTTTGGAGTACCCACTCATTGCCATTACTCCCAGGTCAACTCTGACTGTTACAGTACGGTAGAGTAGAACTTTAAATTGCTGGTAATTCTGAATTCACATGATTGATCTTTCACTGGCCTTATGGCTGTCCTCTGATTGGTCAGTCCGGTTCGTGGAAACGGAGGGGGGGGGACGAACTTGAAATTTACGGAGTCATAGCTTAGATTTTTGAGGAGGCAAACATGCCTCCAAGATAGCTATTTTTTTTCTCAGAGAACGATCGTTTTTTCGCTGCCTTTTATTTACTAGTTGTTTGGTGTTTTAAAAATTTAAGTTCAAGCTCAAACAGATCGTAATAGCCACCTGGAGTTAAACAACCCAGTCTTCCCATTGCTTGCGACAGAAGAGATTGATTCATACCTTTCCCAAGGGCATTGATGCGAAGAAAAATGCAAACAGCTTCGTCCAGAACTTGAACTCGGCTCGTTTTGTCCATTTCCTTAGAACATGACCGTTACACTATGCGACTACACTTATGGAGATAGATGTAGTGGTGCGTGTATGATCTGAAAATTATCCAAGTCGGGATACTCAAAAAGAACCAATAACTCAGCTCCCGGTAGCAGGATCGAAACTAATTTCATTTTCATCCGTCTAAAAGTCTAGCGTAAAACATGACTGAATCGTTATAAAATTGTTATTTGTTTTTTTTGTTTGTTTGTTTAATTTTTTTTTTGTTCTTTTGGTGTTTTTTTGGTGTTTTTTTTGTTTTGTTTTATTTCGCTTGTAACGTGTAAAATGCAGTGATAGTCAAATTGTTTAATTTAGAATGATGAGTTTAATTGATGAGTTTGTTTTGTTTTACGGCATATCAACCGTTTTCGGGCCATTTAATGCCGAATCAAGTAATTATTATATCAAGTTTGCTTACTGTTTCTGCTGTTGCTTTAAATACCCATGAATGAATTTTAACGACTCTCTCTCTCTCTCTTCTCTCTCTCTCTCTCTCTCTCTCTCTCTCTCTCTCTCTCTCTCTCTCTCCACACACACACACACACACACACACATTACCGCCTTCTTTTACCAGATTTGCAGATTTTCTAAACTACATGAAAAAATCCCAGTTTTACCAATAGTTCGATTAAAAACAAGCGCAGATAATAGATAGGTTGTTGTTGAGCTTTTGTGTTTTTTGTTATTTTTTGTAGGGGGGGTTATAATGTTACATAATAAATAGGTATAGCCTATCATTTGTGTAATGAAGTCTAGTGTTGCTTTTACACCCACCCACCCCCGCCGCGTGTGGTTATCTATCGGGGAAACGAATAAAGAAGTGTGTACACGAAATATGTCTCTGTGTTCTTAATTAATAAGAACTAAGTTGAAACTACGAAACACCCGTTGAAGAAGAGACCCCAGAGAACCCGACATGGCACAAGACAAAGAGAAGATTAGAAGATAGAAGACCAAAACAGAAAGAAATAAAAGATTATTTAACGATAATGCTCTGATTTCTTGGAGGACAGACATGGCGATTTATTGATCTTTGTCAGGACACACAGATACTCTTATCATAAGCAGAAGTACCGATTAATATTGTTACATAATCTATGCATAGATTATTGTCAACCCTCTGTAATTCTGAAGGGATGGCCACTTTTCATATCACGGTCGGGACTTTCCATGGAATATTACAGAAAGCCCGCGAAATACGTGAAGTCACGTGGGACCTGGTTGGCTCTCAGTTTCAGCTTGGACGTCAGGCAGAGAAGATGTATCTGCTTTAGCTGGAACTCACTACACACGCGCACTGTGATTAGTTAGGGGAAAATGTTTAGTTAAGTAAATAAAGGTTTAAATAAATAATATGGTTTTGTGGTTGATGAATGTCTTGGCAACAAGACTGACCTAGAAGAAGAAATGAATCAAGGACGACCAACCAGCAAGAACAGAGACGTTAGAAGAGACGCTAGAAGAAGAAGGTAAGATACCAAAGATGAGCAGAAGAATAACAGAAGTAAAAAAAGAAAGGGCACACAACAATATGAAAATGATCCTGTCGTTTTTGACAGATAATCAATATTCGATTTTGGGAAGATTAGAATGGGCATTCAGATTTATCAATTTTTTGTGTCGTGAGTGAAGCGGCCAATCTACTTACACACATAGAAAGATAAGAGATATGTGAAAGATGAAAATATAGAATTTAATAAGGAAAGTATTGAATTGATTAAATATTAATGAAATATTAACTGAATGAAGTTGAAAAATATAAAATTGAATAAATATAAGATACATACATAGAACTGCATAAATTCAACACTAGGAAATCAATTAAAAAGTATTTTTATTAAACATTTTTTGATAATGACATATCCCCTTTATATATATATTATATATATATATATATATATATATATATATATATATATATATATATACTAGCAAAAGGGTATGACTTAAAGTGCATCTAATGGTGAAGTTCTAATTTTGGAGCTCTGGGAAGTGTGGAATACTCCTTTATTGCCATTTTGATCCAGAGTTGTAGTACTGTTAGAACCCTTCTATGGGTTGAATTGATTAAAAAATGAGTTTTTATTAGAACGAAAATTATTCATTTATTGGATATTTAATGTTAAACAAAGTTAACAGTTTGTGTATTATAATATTAGTTTATTTTAGGAATAGTGTCTTTTTGATGTTTACATTTTTTAATATTAATAGCATCCCATTGTTGTGTAAAGGTTTACAAGTTAGACTCACATTATTATTGAATAGCGATTTTAATACTCGTTAGATGCCCTTTGCTTTCGACCTTGTACCATATCCTACCTGTGACGAACAGGTTAGGTAAAGAAAATGAGGTCCCATCATTGTGTAATGTTTAGCAAGGTAGTCGCGTAAATCCATTACCACTGAATAATGAGTTCAATCTTTGCTGGATGTCACATACTTACGGAATTGTGTCTAATAATATTGACATTTTTTAGCAGAATTTAGAATGCATGTTTTTTTTTTGTTTTTTTTTTTTGTTTTGTTTTGTTTTTTTACTAAAAAAGTCCCGTATAGAAACTTATAAAAATCTTCTGATATAATTATTCAGACTCTTATCTTTATAGAAAAAATAGTTTTTTATCTGTTCCTTTTCTTTTGTTTAGATTTCATAAAATAAAATAGGGGGGGGGCTCGTAAAAATATTTCCCCTAATATATTTTTTAAAAACTATTTCAAACATATTTTCATCAACAGATGAATAATTATCGAAAATTTCATGAAAATTTTACTGTTAGTTGATTTTTCATAGAATTTTTTAAAAGCCTCTAGTCATAACTTGTTTTTGGCTACTGTAAATTTCAATTGATTTAATGGTTTGAAAATGTAAACATTGTTTTTCGTTCATAATTTTCATTATTTCCGTAGGCTGAAATTTTTTTTTAAATCATCAGGAGTTGTTTTAATGTTTCTTCTTTTGAATGGTTCAAAAATTTTGAAGATAATATTAACCTTTATTCAAGTTTCATTGTGTTAAATATAAATCCAGTTAGCAATTTGAAAATAATAATAGTATGTGTTTGTTTGTTTTTTATCCCCTTTTTTTAATCGCTAAGAATTTGCGATTTTTTTTATTTACAACATTGAGAATAATATTTTTTTTAACTTTTTCGTGCGTTAGACAATTTCAAATTCAGTTTTTAATTTCTTATTGAGTTAGAAATAAAATGTAACATTGCAATTTTTTTGAGCTCTAAAACAAAAGTAACAAAGAAGCAAACTAAACATTATATTTCGTGTTTTAATATAAATTTCGTTATTCCTCTTTAAAAACGTTTTAAAAAACTGATTAAAAATGGATATATTTAATCATATTTCATTCTAAGAAATATGAAAATAATAGTATGTGGGTATCCACTTTTTTTATATCCTTTTTTTTAATCACTTGAATGATTTTTTTCTAAAACATTTTCGTGCGTAAAACAATTTTAAATTCAGTTTTTGTAGTTCTCAAAAAATAAAATTAACAGTTCGTACTAAATTACAAAACAATCGCATTCAACAATGTTGACTTAGTAGTAGAAATAGAGTGGACATTTTGAATGACTGCTGAAACAGGCCACAGGCAAGCTCCTGCTGCTGGCGTGTCAGCAGGAGCAAATAGGCGATGCTTTCCGAAAATCGTTTGATTTTGTTTGATTAATTAATTATATCCCTTAATCGGTAAAAATCAATAACCAAATTTGGTGTGTTTCTTAGTTAGAAGGATATTAATCTGTATGCAAGATTTCGAATCTGAGTGACCTCCCGTTTTGGAGTTATACGTCGACACGTACATACCAAACTTCCTATTATGTATATATATATATATATATATATATATATATATATATATATGTGTGTGTGTGTGTGTGTGTGTGTGTGTGTGTGTGTGTGTGTGTTTTCCCTTCAACCGCCTTCTGTATCTCAAAGGAAAGGAAAACAAATTTTTACCATCAACTACGCGACCACCTTTAAGAAATTTTTAAAAAATCTTTTTCTTTTTCTTTTTATCACAGTCTTATAAGGTGGCCTCCTAAACGGCCATATGCGTTAAAGAAATGCCATAAACACAGCCAGTTAATTTAGATTCCGTTCTCAAAATGAGACTTTTGCAGAGCGGAAAGTCGAGAAAGTTTTTCAAAGATTGGAATTTTTCATGCTGACTGGCTTTGTCGACATTTTATCGTCACGTCGATGCCAACGGTATTGAAGAAGTGGAACAAATCTTCGACTAACAAACAAACCTACTTGTTCATTCAACTGATTAATTCGCCTCATTAAGCGACGAATTTCGACTCTCATTTCGGAAGCCGATTTTCAAAGATTGCCTACAAGAATTTTATTACCTAAAAGCTTTAACCCTGACATTGTTGTAAACATTTTTTTTAACACAGATAAAGTTGATGTTACCAGAGAACAATTCGTTTCAAGATTCGTAATAATGATGATGATTATGATGATGACGACGACAGTCTTATTTATTTGTTTGTTTATTTTACAACCGGTGATAGTGATTCATACTACCACTCTTAATTTTCTTCCGATATAATCACATAATGCTTTGGGCACTATTTTTGTCTACACACAGAGGACGGAAACAGTTTGAGTTGGTATTTAAGATGTAACGCAAGGTCGTAAATATGGGGCACCCATCGAGGATCGAACTCGCTATTCAGTACTAATGGATCTGCAAGACTAGCTTGCTAATCCTTAGACCACGATGGTACATCCTATGTAGGCATTTACCCCACCCGTTCAACACACATATATATATTTACCAACTCCTCCGCACGAGCTGGATGTGACACAAGGTCAATTTCTTAAGCGGAGTTCAACAGGTTTGAATTCAGAGTTTTCCTTCTCCTGGACCGGTTGCCTAACCAAGATTAAAGAGCCCATTCTGCCCTACTATTTATCCATAGCTGGAGGGAGAGTATGATTCATACCTTTCCCAAGGGTATTAGCACTAAGTGAAATGCAATTACCACATCCAGGATTTGAACTCGGGGCGACGAGTTTTCCCTTGACTTTAAGCATTACACCACGCGCGTTCAACACATATAGGATATGACACTAGGTCGCAATATGTTGAATCCAACAAGGATCGAACTCGCTATTCAGTAGCAAGTAGCTATTTACCCAACCCGTTTGCCACAGGTAGGATGTGATATAAGATCGCAATGTGTGGAGCATCCAGCGCAGATTGAACTCGCTATTGAGTAGTAATGAATATGTGAGACTAGTTTGCTAAACATTTTACCGCGATTCTTACCCAACCAGTTTGCCATGAATAGGATCTGACTCATCGTAAATATGGAGCACCTAGCGAGGATCGAACTCGCTATTTAGTAGTAATAAATCTGCGAGACTAGCTTGCTAAACATTACACCACGATATGATGGCCTTCTAACGCAACCAGTTTGCCACGAGTAGGATGTAACACAAAATCCCAATTAGCTATATACCCAACCCGTTCGCCACAGGTAGGATGTGATACAAGATCGTAAGTATGAGGCAACCAGCAAAGATTGAACCCGCTATTGAGGATAATGAATCTACGAGACTACTTTGCTAACCATTACATCACGATGGGATGTACTTTTTAATTTGCCACGGGTAGAATGTGACTCAAAGTAGCAAGTAGGGGCACCCAGTGAGGATCTAACTCGCCATTCAGTAGCAATGAATCTGCGAGACTAACTTGCTAACCATTACATCACGATGGGACGCTCCAAAAACAGTTTGAGTAAGCAATCCTATCTTACTGCCCTGCTTCTTTAAAAGGCTACATTTCTATTTGTCGGTAACAATTATAAAATATAAACTTGCAGGTTTGATTCGGATGGCCAAAAAGTGTAGCGATTGTCTGCCCTTGCTGGGATAGACTTGTGTCCAAAAGAGTTATCTTCCCTTACCGCGAGAGTTTCGACAATAGGTGACACTACTGGCTGGGTATTTACACAGCAGCCCTGGAATCTGTCAGTCTCTTTCGCTGGCATCCACAAAACATGGGCTAGACGCGTGGTGTTTCTATCCATTAAGTGGGGGCTTTGCCACCAACTATCAGTAAGTGACTTTCTTATTCTACATGAACTCTTTCTTACTTCCAAAGGACTTTAGTTCTATCAGTTTTTGTATCTATGTTATGCTTGTCATTCTCCAGATGCTCAAACAATAAAGTCTGTATTGTTGTGTTTTACTTCTTTGTCCGGATTTAATTCATATATATATATATATATATATATATATATGTATATAAGATTTTTTGGATGTTTGTTTATTTAGAAACGTGCTGATAAAGTATATATTAAATTTTTACTTGAAGGCACTTACAACGCATGTATCGCATAAAATTCGATACTTTTTCTTATAGAAAATAAACTGACAAGTGTAATCCCAGTAAAGGATGGTCGATGTGTAGAATACGTACAGACTGTTTCGACTTTATTAAGTCTCATCAGCGGTATATACTAACGATTTCCCTCCGACAGAAATCGAAACCGGGACTTCAGCAGACGCAGTGAAACACTAGTGAAACACTTTTATCGCCTCGGCCACAGTACACAGCTGACCATCCTAGCGGAATTAAGCTTGTCAAGCGATACTACGCGCCTCTACCATAATAGGTAAGGGGGCGCTATTGAGAGAATAATAACAACAAACAGCCCGAATGCCCTTCGGTGAAGTGAATAAGATTTTTGGATGTTTGTTTATTTAGAAACGTTGCTGATAAAGTATATATTAAATTTTTACTTGAAGGTGATGAGACTTAATAAAGTCGAAACAGTCTGTACGGTATTCTACACATCGAGCCATCCTTTACTAGGATTACACTTGTCAAGTTTATTTTCTATAAGAAAAAGTATCGAATTTTATGCGATACATGCGTTGTAAGTGCCTTCAAGTAAAAATTTAATATATCCAAGATGAAATCGAAAAATGTAAATCTTGATCATCTGGTGTTGCTTATCCGCCGAATACTTATTTCTTTTGAGTATCGTCGCCTCAGCTAAATAATGGTCCGTTCCGTTTCTATTCTAAAGAAAGTAAGAGAAGAAAAAGGACTTGAAAAAAAGA
Source organism: Doryteuthis pealeii (assembly GCA_023376005.1). NCBI lineage: Eukaryota > Metazoa > Mollusca > Cephalopoda > Myopsida > Loliginidae > Doryteuthis > Doryteuthis pealeii. The sequence goes on from CM042141.1 coordinate 93,048,629, forward strand.
AAGAAAGAGAGGAGAAATAGAGAGAGAGAGAGGTAGGTGAGCACGCAAAAGCGATAACGCTAATCTGTTTCAATCGAACAATAATGAAAAGATGAAAAGAAGGAAAGAAAGAAAAAAGAGTGAGAGAGAGTTAAATCAAGATTATTATACTTTTTACATATTGAATTATTTCGCAATAGCTCTTAAGTAAACATACCAAACGTTGTAATAATCAAATTATCTCACTGTGGTATATCCACAGGTCCTGCTTGTAAATTTAATATTTATTTTACTTTTATTATTTTGAAAATATAAGTGAACATCTTGGAAAATCGGGTTGACCGTGGGCTAAATTAGCCGTTTCATGAACATTTGGATTGAATATTGCAAATTTGTCACTAAATATTATAAACCAGCTCAGTCGGTAGAGCGTCCGATTAGGAACCTTGTGGTTTCTGGTTCGATGCCGGCCCTCGCCAACTGAGCATATGAGTAACACAGGGATCTGTGCGGTAAAGTGAGGGGCTGATGGTAGTTGTGGCGCCAAAACAATCTCCTTGGTCTAGTGCTAATGAAAAGGAGATAGAATTCTTCGCTGTCTGGCTGATACCGACTTTAGGCCACCCCAAATACTTGAATTTATTTTACTTTAATAGGCCCATATTTATAGGCCAGAAAGTCAACAGGAATTCAGTTATGATCTCTAAATAACCCCAGATTAGAAATCATTTAATATTTATCAGACTTTTGGCACACATGTAAAAGTACAAAATATGTTTTTTTTTCTTTAATGTTGTACAAGGTCAACTGATAATAAACACCATATATCGCTCACTTTCAAAATGAAACATGTAATATAGACCAAAATCCAGAGATTTTTCCGATTTAAACATTATTTTTTTAAAAGTTTGTTATAATCATATTTTTTATAAATACCTTGAAATAACAAACTTTATCTGAAAATAAGGAATCAAAGTCTTCGATTCTTTGAATTAGCTAATTCCCTAGTCAGATTTTTCACTACTGTGCTGTTTTAAATACAGGAATGTAATTATTATTGATTTTATTGAGACAAAAGCAAGCATACAAATAAACTTCAGATTTGAGTTCTATAGTTGCAGGGTCGATGATGATGTTGAGATCAAAAACGTTTGAAATATAAGACAAGGCAAGGAAATAAAAAAGCAAGGAGAAAAAAAACGAGGTGATTAGGTTAAAAATCGACCATTTCTATTGTTAGGGAATTCGATTCTCACGAATACTTCTGGCCTTGTGCCACATCTAAGCTTAAGTAGATAACTATATTATATAATTATGATATTACTAGTATACCTACATATATGTTGAAGTTATATTTACGGGAGGAGATACGCAACTATCCCAACCAATTTTTAAAATTAGTCCCGCAGATCCATTATTATCTTCACGAATATAAATCAAACCTCTATTATTTTTGCTCAAAAACCAAGCTCTGGCAATATTTAATGTGTATATATATATTTACTTTGTCGTTAATTGTTTTATTTTCGAAGTTTCCTCCGGGCATACAGATTCACACAACTGCTCTTTATATATATATATATATATATAGATAGATAGATAGATAGATAGATAGATATAGACACAGCAGATAATACGTTTGATGTAGCAGCAAATATGACAAACCGTTCATAAATTAAAACTATTCATATGAGTAAAGAAACAAAATGCAGTGATTGTAACGTAGTTTCGGTTGTTGCCTTTCTCTAGTCAGGAAGTTGTGAATTGCAAAAGAATGAAGACGTTATTCACCCATCCATGGTTTTCTTTCACCTTTCTTTATAAAATGGGCTGGGGTTGAGTGTCAAGCAACGGATCGGATTAGCTGTGGTTCTTAGTGTGAATTGCGAACTGACGTAAAGAGTTAATCGTGAAAATAACGCAAGAGAACAAATGACGTAATATATATATATATATATATATAGGGCAGTTGTATGAATCTGTATGTCCGGAGGAAACTTCGAAAATAAAACAATTAACGACAAAGTAAATATATATATATATACACACATTAAATATCGCCAGGGCTTGGTTTTGGGGCAAAAATAATAGAGATTTGATTTATATTCATGAAGATAATTAAAAAATAAAATTTAAATGATAACAACATGGATTTTTTTTCGAGAATTCAACTCACGATTCAGTAATAATGGATCTGCAGGACTAACTTTAAAAATCCCCCTCGGGTAGCCGCTGCTAGTACATATATAAAGGGGAGTTGTGTTATGTATGTCCGGAGGAAACTGCGAAAATAAAGCAATTAACGACTATGTAAATTTATATGCACATTCACTATCACAAGATCTTGCTTTTTGAGCAAAAATAATGATGATTTGATCTATATTTGTGAAGATAATTTTTTTAAATGAAATTTAAATAGTAAAAGCATTTTTTTTTTTTTTGCATTTAATATTTTAAATAGGAGACATTAGATTTTCTTTTCAGGGTGTCTGGACAACACAAGTTCTTTTTTTACGTAGGGATTTTATGGGACATCCTATGGGGATCGACTTGCGATTCAACAATAATGGAAACTACCTTTTTTTTACCTCTCTCCCACCTCTATCCAGGCGATGCAGAGTAGCCGCTTCTAGTATCTCTATATATAACAATGTTTTTTATATGTTTTTGAACAGTAGTGGTACTGTCTAACCTATAACAGGGAGATAAGGAGCTTCGTACATTTCCCAAGGGTATTAGACTGAAAGTGAATGTAACCAATAATGCAGAAAGGGATAAAGAACAAAAAAGGAAGAGAGGAAAAATTAGTTTTAAAAAAAGTAAGGATTTATGGATAAACCAAATTGGCAAATTCCAAATGAGGTCTCACCAATGCAATGAATACATTTTTTCAACATTTCCTTATCTATACTAGCAACAGAAAACACCCTCCTGGCGTCGTAAAAATTAATTTTTGAAAGATATTGCCTGAGAGGATGAGAGTTAAGAATTCAATGTCAGAGGGTTTGTATCATAAGTAAGACAAATCCTCATATTTATTAAAGGGGTAAAACAAAAAACAATTTGAAATGAAAACTGAGCCCCGTCCTTCTCAAATAAAATATGTAATAATCAAACAATTATTTTGAATATTTTCCACATCAATTTTACACAAAATCGTAGGTATTTATTTATTTGTAAACTTTTTAGTTAACTTCTTGTTTCTGTAAAAAAAAAAAAAAAAAAAAAAAAAAAAAAAAGACGAGAGTAAAAAACAATTTTTAGAATTGCTTACTCAAATTTTGGGTGTATATAGCATAAGAATATTGTGACGTAAGCTGTGACGTACAGCTATGACGTAGTTTTTGTTACATACAGAAATACAGACCATCTCCATTATTAATAGATATTCATATGAATTTAAGCACCTTTTAAAATAGATGCTCAAATCTCAATGCGTTCATAAAATGAAAGATAATTACTCGAAACGTTTTTGAGATAACAAACAAAAGTCATATATATTATCTATGTTCTATTTACTTTGCCGTTACTGTTTTTTTCGTTTCTAATCTTCGAAGCGAACCGTTCATTTACCCCGTTCCATCTGCGTTGTTTGTTTGTTTTGTTTTTATTGTTTTTATTGTTTTTTATTGTTTTTTTTGTTTTTTATTGTTGTTGTTTTTTTGTTGTTTTTTTTCTTTGTTTTTTGTTTTGTTTTGTTTGTTTGTCGCACGTGGCGTAATCCATTCAAGAATGGCGGGAAACGGAGCATTGCGCCGCCATTATGGGTTTCTCAAAAGAAAGAAAAACAGGAAGTGACAATCGTCCATTATAGGGTAAATAACGAAACAGTTAACAGACTAAGGACAACATGGACGAGTCCCTTACCGTCTGCTTCTTCCAAATAAAAAGGTTTTTTTTGGCGCCAAATAGTTTCTGTTCATTTCGGTTCCTCGTTCGAGAGAGAATGAAAGAAGAATGCAAAACAGGATAAGTAAATCACTTCCGTTTTATGATTCTGTTTTACTATATACATCCGTCTATTGATTTATCTTTGCATGTTGCTTCTCCTTCCCCCACCATTCACCATCTAATTAGTATAGATTCCCCCTCTCTCTCTCTCTCTGTCTGTCTCTTCTCTCTCTCTCTCTCTCTCTCTCTCTCTCTCTCTCTCTCGTAACTCCTCCGTTCCTTTTCTCTCATTCTCTTTCTTCTCCACACTCTTGGTATTCTTGTCCTCTGTCTCTCTCTCTCTCTCTCTCTCTATCTATATATATATATATATATATACTAAGTATATATATATATATATATATATATATATATATATATATATCCTCTCTCTCTCTCTCTCTTCTCTCATTAATCCTTACTTCTGCTCCCTTCTCCCTCTCTATCTAACTTATTGCTCCCTCACTTTTTTTCTCCTCTCTCTCTCTCTCTCTCTCTCTCTCTCTCTCTCTCTCTCTCTCTCTCTCTCTCTCTCTCTCTCTCTCTTCTAACTATACCTATTTCTATATCTATCTATTCGTAACAGTTTATCTCTGGCATTTGTTGCCATCTTCCTGAAACAATAACACAACTCCACCCTCCCCGCTTACAAGAAACCCAACATAGTTGTCCCTTTACCCAATCGAAACTCACGTGATGTTTTCAGCTTACCAAACCTGAGCAAGACTTCTTTTTTTTATCTAGAAAAACTCAGTCAACCGTATTTTGAAATGGGCGACTACAATAAACAAACACAAACACAAACACCCACCTCAACAGAAAGGAATTGAAGTACCTACTTGAGTTTCAGCAAAACAAATTTTCACAATACCAAACTCAACACTCTACCTGTTGTGCCATGGAATTAGATCAATTACGATTTCTTTTTTTTTGGGGGGGGGGGGCGGTGGAGACGGAAAAGTTTTATGTAAGTTAGTAAATTGCGTAAATATCATATAGAAACAGTTCACACAAAAAATACGTAGACACATATTTTCTGTTAACAAGAGCGTCTTAATTAATACGTATCAAACGTTGTAATAATAAAATTATCATATTGTGTTATATCCACAGGTCCTGCACCTGTGGATATAACACAATATGATAATTTTATTATTACAACGTTTGATACGTATTAATTAAGACCATCCGGGTGAGACGGACTAGGCATGCAGGACACTGATGGAGAAGCGAGGACGAACTCATAAGCGACGTTCTCCTATGGAAGCCAACACATGGACATGCTAGCGTAGGACGCCCACTAAGGACCTACATTGACCAACAATGCAAGGACTCGGGATGCTGCACGGAGGACCTCCCAGGGGCCATGAGTAATAGGAAAGGTAGGCGTGAGATAGTCATGGATATCCGTGCTGCTTGCGCGACATGATGATGATGATGATAATCTTGATTAATTTAACTCTCTCTCTCTCTCTCTCTCTCCTCTCTCTCTCTCTCTCTCTCTCTCTCTCTCTTCTTTTCCATGTTTTCATTATGTTCGATTGAAAAAGATTAGCATTATCCCTTGCGCGCGCTCACCCACTTTCTCTATCTTTCTCCTACTCTATTTCTGTTTTTTTTTAATTATATTTTTTTTGTATAACATATCCTTTTTCCTTGCTTTTCTGTATTTATAATAAAAATGTCCATTGTTTAGCTGAGGTGACGACACTCAGAAGAAATAAGAATTCAGCGGATAAGCAACGCCATTACATTTTTCTATTTTATCTTGAACGATTTGAACAGGCTCATTTTTACCAGAAGGTGTTGCAAGAGGATAACGATCGTAAAATTTTTAAAAAACACGAGTCTTAATATATACTAGCAGGACCTGTGGATATACCACAGTATGATAATTCAATAATAACAACGTTTGATATGTTTACTTAAGAGCTATTGCGAAATAGTTCAATATGTAAAAATATAATAATCTTGATTTAACTCTCTCACTCTTTTTTTAACCCCCTCTTTCTATCTTTATCCTCCTCTCTTTATTTCTTCTTGGACTATTTTGACGGTCTCATTTCGAGACCATTTGGACAGGTGAAACAAATAGTAGAAATAAGGATTTGGCGATTAAGCGACTCCAGATAATTTAGATTTATATATCATCTTGGGCGATTTGGACAGTCTCATTTTTAACCAGAAGGTGTTGCAGATGATACGGACGGAAGATTAGGAACAAGCGTATTATTTATAATATATTTTTCTTCTTCTTCTTTTGGTGTGGGCGGGGTAAGATCTTTTATGTAAGTTAGTAAAATTTCGTAAATATCATATAGAAAGAGTTCACAAAAAAACGTGTACATATATTTTCTGTTAACACCGGCTTTTATCTGAAATTTAAACACTTGTATAAAAAAAAAGAGAAAAAAAAAAATAAGCGAAAGATGGTTGGTTTGATTTGGTTTGTTTTACGGCATATCAACCACAGTGGGTCATTTAATGCCGACAAAGATTTGAAAAATTCATTCTTAATGGAGACTCAATTTTTTATAAGCATTTTCCATTTAACCCATTGATGGGACTCTAACAGGTACTACCACTCCGGGTCAGAGTGGACCTGGGAGCAATGGTGATAAAGGCGTGTTCCATATTCCCCAAACCTCCAGAACTGGAACCTCACCATCAAATAGAGTTTAACGTAATGCCCAGGAAGACCCTCAGCCGCTGCCTTCTAGTACTCATATGATAAAATGGGTTGGGGCTTGCCATAAGGGCAATAGATTTGGGGCAATCATATAGTTATTAGGGATTGACGTGACCAGCCGATTGATCGGAGTGAGCCTCTCCGACCGCCCGTCTAGCCTAAGTAAGGGTCCAAGTAGAGTGTTGCATGTCATGGACTGCTCATCCACCAGGGTTCCCTCCTTAAGCATCACAGCTCGCCACCAACGGCCA
>CM042141.1:93060477-93077977 GCA_023376005.1 Doryteuthis pealeii
AAAAGAAGAGAAAAAAAGGAAGCAATGAATAGTCACGTGGTACCGGTTAAACGCCAACCACACACTTTGTTTGTTTTCCTGTCATTCAGGAAACGTGTCTTGTTAATGGCGGCAAGTAATTATTAAACTGTCAACGTTACAGAAAGCTGTTTGCTCTTCTTCTTCTTCTTCTTCTTCTTCTTCTTCTTCTTCTTCTTATTTATTATTATTATTATTATTATTATTATTATTATTAAAGGCTATACAAAACGCCCTTCGGGTGGTGTAAAAATTAATTTTTAAAAGTTATTGCCTGAGGTGGGTGAGAGTTAAAAATTCAATGTTAGAGGGTTTGTGTTATTTACTCACAAATACCCACATCATACGTCGGGTATATAATAAGAGAGAGAGAGAGAGAGAGAGAGAGAGAGAGAGAGAGAGAGAGAGAGAGAGAGAGATGATAGTTGATGATAGGTGGTCTTACTTGTCACACTTCTGGTTATTGATTCTTTGTCTAAGTCATCAAATACATTGGCCATCATGTTCTCTGGTTTTGGCTGTTGGGGCTTCTTTTAAGGGTTGGTTCTCTTTCTTCTTTGTGCAGGGCTGGTCATTGTCTTTAATATTTGATTAACAGCAAGACTTGGTGTTCTTAATAATAAAGCTTTGTTTCCCCAACCCATTTGATTCCGACGCGGAGAGACCGACCCACCAGAGCCGACAATCGCGTCTGCACTCCTTCGAAATCGGGTCGCTTCTGACTACATAAACTAAACTTATTCTCAGGCGTCTGTATACCGGAAGGTGAAGTTGGGATCATCTAAATGTCAATCATAATACCAAACGGGTATGGAAAATTCCCCATCTCCGCTTTTAAATCTAACAAACTTTATTTAAAATTCTAACAACAGGTAAGTTTTTAATTTATGACTGATCATAAATTATGTAACATTTGTATCATAAGTCAGTAAAATCATCAATTTATTAAAAGAGTAAAACAAAATAAAACAATCTGAAATGTAACTTAATTCTGTCCCCCTCAAATAAAATGCTTCGTGCATCAATTAATCCTTAAAATTAATAATCATTTTGAATATTTTACACAAAATATTACACAAAATCATAGATATTTAGTTATTTGAAAACTTTTTAGTTAACCTCTTGATATTGAAAAAAGGGCAAGAGTAAAAAATAATTTTAAAACTGATTACAGGGTTGTCCTTTATTCTATGTATTGACGATTTTCGGTATTGTGACGTAAGCAGTGACACAGTTTTGGTTACAGACAAATCGAGACCGAATCTCCATTATTAATAGATCTATGTATTAATACTCGTGTTCCTTAATAGTACGACTATTATCTCCTTGCAACACCCTCTGGTTTAAAAATGAGTTCGTCCAAATCGTCCAAGATGAAATACTAAAATGTAAATCCTGGTTATCTGGTGTTGCTTATCCGCCGAATTCTTAATACTCAGAGATCTTAAGAATCGCATTTATGAACATAAACGCAATATTAGATTAGGCAACCACAACAGCTGTCTGTTCCAACACATATCTGAAACACACCATAATTTCAACTTGTGCCTTTATGTTCGCATACATCCATAATAAAAGATTAAAGCAAATCTTCGAAGTCAGTGCAACCCATCGCTCCATCTCAAACATCCACCCCCACATCAGCAGCAGCTGAACACTACCTCCTCCCACTCACGATCAAAGATACTCGCCAGATAGAGAATTGAATTCTGCGACACAAGAACTCATCTCACGTCTTGTCCTGAAGAAGGTCAGGAAGACCGAATCGTTATAGTGTCGACATTATCACTAAGAATGAATATTCATCCTTTGTATCATCCAATGTTTCTCTACATTTCTCCACACACACACACACACACACACACACACACATATATCTATATATATGTGTGTGTGTGTGGGGTGAGAATATGTGCTTAATTGAAGTCGTACCTAATTTTTGAAAATTAATTAATTAATAATTAATGAATTAGGCGGGAATACCTATTCAAATGTAAGGCTAAACAAATCGAGAAAAATCAATCTCTGTATGTACATTTCAGCCTATAAGGCCTCATCAGCAAAGCTATAGACAGGAAGACCGCTTTGTGTGTGATTCGAACCCTGCCTGTCAAGCTGACAGGCAGAGACTCTAACCATTACCCCAGCAGGCCCTTCCCAGATTTTTCGTTTTGTTTATAAGTAGGTTATATTCCACTTTATGGTGACTTTTACTACACGACAGTATGATAAGTAAACAAACAGACGATATGTTTTGATATGGCTTTTTTAGCCGACAATTTTTGGGAGAATATGTGCTTAATTGAAGTTGTACCTAATTTTTGAAAATTAATTAATAATTAATGAATTAGGCGGGAATGCCTATTCAAATGTAAGCTAAACAAATCGAGGAAAATCAATCTCTGTTTGTACATTTCAGCCTATTAGGCCTCATCAGCAGAGCTATATATATAAAGTAGAAAATGGTTTTCACTGAACAGATGAACTCGCCACTTCTACTACATTGTTTCGCCAGATTTTTTGTGGCTTATTAAACACATAGAACAATTATTTAAACATCTAAAAACAATTTCTAAAAACAGTGTTTTATCAATCCTATCTAATTCTCTGGCCATCTTTTTCTTATATCATACTCGTACTTATATATAAGTACTTGGGTTCGAACCTTTGGTGGATTCTTAAACCAATTCCCCCTTGATATAAAAAGATGGCCAGACAATTAGAAAGGATTGAGAAAAAACTCGTCAGACAAAAATAGTTCGTTGAGTTCAACAAAACATGCATAAAAGAAAAAATGCTCTGTCTGTGTGTGTGTGTGTGTGTGTGTGTGTGTGTGTGTGTGCTATTGTAACCCGAGATGATAACAAAAATAAGGTTTTGATGTTTATGTCTTGAGTTGCTTGATAAGAAGAACTATTTTCTCTCATCCTCATCATGACATCTAATTAAGCCAGACCTTCTTTCAAATGACATTTTCATGATTTATGTACAAGACTGATCTTTTTCACCAATAAAAACCAACTTGAACATGCAATAATAAATAAGATTTTCTCTCTAAGGGCTTTGATATATATATATATATATATATATATATATATATATATATATATATATATGGAGGCACGTGGTGTAATAGAGTCATAGGAAATTGACTCGTCAACCCGAGTTCAAATCCTGAACGAGGTTGTTTGCATTTCACATAGCGCTAATACCATATGAAAGAAAGTATCCAACTATTCTCCCCCCAACTATGGATAAATAATAGGGAAGATTGGTGGATTTAACCTTCGCTAGGTAACCAGTCTAGGAGAAGGAAAACTCTGAATTCAAACCTGTTAAATTCTGCTTAATTGACTTTGTGTCACATCCTGCTCATGCAGAGGGGTTAGTAAATATATATTCTCGCAGATCTATTACTGCTGAATAGCAAGTTCGATCCTCACTAGGTGCCTCATACTTGTGAGATTGTACCCTGCTCGTAAGAAGGGCTTGATAAATACACATGTGTGTGTGTGTGTGTTTTGTGGACATATATATATCTATATGTGGGTATACAATCTGTTAAGAGGGAGTCCCCGTGGCGTAGTGGTTAACGTGCTGGACTGCGACATCGTAGTAAACGAGGTTGAACTCCAGTTTCACTATTACATTCACTTTTAGACTAATAACCTTGGGAAAGGTATGAACCACTCACCCCCATAGTTATTGGTTAAGTATTATCACTACTATTCTTCTACAAGGATGACATTGTCATTAAATGTACCACGAAGATGTTTATGCCTTTAAACAAAGAAACCAAACCAAACAAAGAGTAATATATATATATATATATATATATATATATATATATATATATCCGTATATGGGTTACCAGGTAAGTTGGTATTAGGATGATTCTAAGTTGACCCTTTCTTCCCACGGCGGAATGTTTGGGTAATCCATGTCCAAGTTGAAATAAAAAATGAAAAATTCCAACAGCTGAGACAGTAAGGTGGCCGATCCGGCTTAGTAAGACTTTATTGATGGCATCAAACCACCTAGAAAGGTATCCTCATCACCTCTCGGTCATAGACACTACCACCCACCCCCTAAGAAGATGAGATGAACTGAAACCCGATATCTTTACAGGAACCACTACTAGGAAAATATATATAAAGCCTCACGAATTATCTGTGTATCATTTTCAATAAACTTAGTGGTCTGATGAAACATAGGTATACACAGATACCTGTGGGCAGAAATAGATCTATAACGGCAAAATGTCCGATTTTTAAGCCTTTTTCTTTACCAAATATATATATATATATATTGTAGGCATGTTGTATTGAAAATGACAGACAAGGATTTAGTATTGAGATTTTTATTCAGTTTTTCTTTTTGTCGAACAAGTTGTCACAACTGTGGTTGTAGGCAGTTTTTAAAGAAAACTATACAAAGTCTTTGTGTAGTCCGAGTATGGGTACTTTAGACCATCTTCGGACATTTTTGATGACGTAGGCGCTCCTGTGTTGGGGAGTGCTGGATTAATTCTGTGTTCAAGGAATTTTTAGGTGGGTATGACGTCATGTATGAACGCGTAGGGAATTGGTGCTGGTTTGGAGTGTAGATATAACAGCCAATGATCACATGACTGTGGATCCACTGTGGATCTTATTTACCAAACTAGATCTGGTTTGCATACTCCCCCCCCCCAATAAAAAAACATTTTTCCCAGGGAGTCAAAAAGAGGAGATTTCAAATTTCAAAAGAGGATACCCTAAGATTTCATAAAATACCAAATTTAGCTTGGTAACAATTTTTCCCGGTCCACTTTCGTATCTACCAGACTATAGTCCATTTATATGATTAGTTGCTCATGATGATTAGTCTGACCAACCAATCAGAAACGAGTGACTTTTATATAAACGCAGTGTCGCCTGAGACAGGAATTGCAGCCTGACCTCGAAACAAGACGGTGCTAGTGACAAGTTAAAAGTGTTTAAATAATACCGGGGAAAATGTAAAACAATAAAAAGATTATCGTTCTGCATCTGTTCACCTTTTATCACTCTGTTGAATGCTGCAGATGAGCACGGCGTCCACACTTTGCTAGAGCCCCCCCCCCCCATGTGTTTAGCCTTATTAAAAATGAGAGCATTCCTTGAGTTAGTGGTTTTGATTTCTTTGATTAATGGCATATCATCCTTCGTGGGTTATTTAATATCAAAATCATCATTGTACAAGAGCAGTAGAGGTACTATTTAACCTATAGCTGGGGGATGAGGAGATTTATACTTTTCCTAAGTGTATTACTTCAAAAGTAAACGGAATTGTGCGACTGTAGATCGAACTCGCTTACAACGATGTTGCATTCCAGCACATTAGCCACAATGCAAGCAATGGATTTTTGTATTTTCTTAGTGGGACAGTCAACCCTAGTATGGATACAAATGTGATTGTCACTTTTCTATATAGTCTATATCAGGGGTCCCCAACCTTTTCAGCCTGAGGGTCACAAAGTTTAAATGAGGACAGGGGGAAACAGCTAAATCCACAAGATAAGGATCAAACTTTATTAATGAGACATCCAAAATATGTAATATCAGTGTTGGTTTGGTTTGTTGGATATTACGGCATGTCAACCATTGTTGGGTTATTTTTGCCGAAGACGTTTTGTTCTATTCATGTTTGATGGGTATTCAATTTTTTTTAATTCAATTTTTAGCACATTTTTAGAAATCATTTTTGTTCTTTTTAATCCATAGATGAGACCCTAAAAAGGTACTACCACTCTTGGTCAGAGTGGGCCAGGGATTAATAGCATGAAGGGGTACTCCACACTTATCAGAACTACAAAATTGGAACTTCACTATTAAATGCAGTTTAACGTCATACCCAAGACACTAAGACCCTCAACTACCGCCTTTTAGTACATATATGATAAAAAAGGGCTTGCCATAAGAGAAATAGGGTTGGGACAATCCTGACATGATTGACATGACCAGTCAATTGATCGGATCGTGTCCATCCGACGACCGACCGACCGACCGACTAGCCTAAGTAAGGGCAAAAGTTGAGTGCTGCAAATTACGGACCGCTCAACCACTAGGATCCCGTCCTAATGTATCACGGGTTGCCACCCACGACCAACAGGTGGCCCCATTGGTGAGGGGGTACTCTTATACAGAGGTGCGGTCGACGTATTCTACAGGGCAGAATAGCAGAGTTGAAAGAAGAGGTTGACAGAAAGGAGCGTCCAGATGGAAGCATGAGGTTCTTAAAGAAATCAACGATGAGGCAAACAAGGAATTTGGACATTTTTGGAAAACTGAAAATCAATAAGTTCCATCTGCATTGTGATATTAATTCTTCACACAGTCAACATCAAAAAGCGAAGAGAAATCTTTTTTAAGTTGAATGTAGGGCCACACGGATGGACCTCGAGGGCCGCATGTGGCCCGCGTGCAGCATGTTCGGGATCCCTGGTCTATATACACCAATGCATCAAATAAAGTTAACGGCCAGAAAGTTCACCTCTTTAAGGTTGGAAGTCGTAAAAATGATTGAATCCTCACTGGCTGTACTCCCCTTGTTTTTCAATATTTTTGAGGGACAGAAACTCGTTGTGAATTTTTGTTAATGTGATCGAAATAAAGAACTGAAAAGAGTGAAACTTGAACTCGGCATCCAATGAAATACTCTGTCTGTCTGTCTGTCTGTCTGTCTGTCTGTCTCTCTCTCTCTCTCTCTCTCTCTCTCTCTCTCTCTCTCTCTCTCTCTCTCTCTCTATCTGTGTTTTCTGTCACTTCCTCCTCTCAAAAATTATTTTCTATTTCTCATTTCACTCTCTCTCTCTCTCTCTCTCTCTCTCTCTCTCTCTCTCTCTCTCTCTCTCTCTATCTATCTATCTATCTATCTCTATCTCTCTATTTATCTATCTCACTTACAACGCATTCCCATGACTCTCCACCCCCCTCTCTCTCTCTCTATCAATCTATTTATCTATCTCACGCATTCCCATGACTCTCTCTCTCTCTCTCTCTCTCTCTCTCTCTCTCTCTCTCTCTCTCTCTCTCTCTCTCTCTTTCCTTCACACTCTCACGCGCGCACACATACACATGCAACCATTTTTCCCCTCTCTTTACAAGAAGAGAGTTAGAGAAGCATAAGTGAACTAGAAAAAAAATGTCAACTCCATTTCTTGTCTGTCTGTGTGTCTGTCTGATTAGCACAACACACAAAATGTCGGTGTCATCGCTTAAGAAAACAAACGTGTTACAATGACGCTTTGTGTTCTGTTTAACTTGCCAGTCACAAACCTCAAAAAAAAAAAAAAAAGATCATCTTCATCGGCCATTATTGCTTTGGCACTGTTTAATTTAAAAAAACAAAAAATAAAATTAAAAAAACACCCGGAGACAGAAAAAGAAAAGAAAAAACAAGACACTGCTTTGTTGCTTTTAACTTTAATTCTCTCATTCAGATCTGTTTATAAGGTTTTTATAATTCACTCCTAGTTTGCATTTGTGAAATAAGAACCTCGACTAGAAGTAGGGAACTTGAAGCAATCTGAACGACCAATTGCGACCTTCCACAATCTTGTCAAAAGATTAATTAATTAATAGTTACAACCTGATATCACAAAAATGTATTTTTTAAACTAGTAAATTTTTGTTTATATATATATATATATATATATATATATATATATATATATATATATATATATATATAATATTAGTAATAGTGGAAAAGAGTTAAGGGTCTCCCATAGTTTCGATATCTCAATGATCTCATCAGGACCTTACCTTACACTTACCTTACACTTACAAGATGATGTCATTCCTTTGTTAAACTGAGATTAACTTCTTTCACGATAATAACAGTTGAACCTATATATATATATATATATATATATATATATATATATATATATATATATATATAAGGTGTATCAAAAGAGTATCAAGATTTTTTGTACTTTATGACACACTTTGTATTCTTAAAAAAATAACGTTCCATTCATTAATTTTTTTCCTAATACAAGGTGTGTAAAAAAAGTACGAAGTTTAAAGCTGTATTTACCAAGATAGAAATGAAGAATGAAGGGAACTTTTTTTTTCAGAATACAAAGTGTGTCAAAATTACGAAAAATCTTTTTTGACACACCTTGTATATATATATTTGGTGAGTCTAGTTCTCAGTGTGAATATATTATATTTGTATATATGTTCTATATATATATATATCTATGTCTATAATATATATTTTGAGGGAATTTTGTGTGAAGCATGGGTGTGAAATAAATGAGCAATATATATATATACACGTGTGTGTGTGTGTGTGTGTGTGTGTGTGTGTACATTGATAATATATTGTGCTATATGTATAAGTAACTGACAGTTTCTCGCCTATGCGATTTTCAAACCAAGGCTTAGTTTGAAAATCACATAGGCGAGAAACTTTCAGTTACCAATCATATCCACGCTACCCTAATATATATATATATATATATATATATATATATATATATATACATATATATATATATATAGTTCTTTACTAAGCTTAGCTTGGCTACGACACAAGACCAGGAGTATGGAGTGCCCAATGAGAATCGAACTCACTAACAATGGTTTGCTAATCCAGCTTACTAATCATTACACCATATATATATATATATATATATGTGCGTGTGTGTGTGTGTGTGTGTGTGTGTATAACCCCCACCCCACAAGCTAATATGATAGATGAAGCAAATTAACTGGTCGAAAAAGGCATGAGGAATTGTAGAAAAACAAATAAAACAAAAATATTTTCACATCTCCGGAAAAAACAAACTTGGCTCTCTGTCATTTAACGTTGGAGGCGTTAAAACTGAAAACGAGAGAAATCAATCCCATGATGCTTCATTCATTAATGACCGAATTCCTTAAATAGTTTGACTCTTCCTCTTTTTTTATTTTATTATTAAATGCTCATTCTTTATCGTCTCAATTATTAGCGATACTTACACAGACATAATTAACTACAACCCAAGT
This sequence comes from Doryteuthis pealeii, assembly GCA_023376005.1. Taxonomy (NCBI): domain Eukaryota; kingdom Metazoa; phylum Mollusca; class Cephalopoda; order Myopsida; family Loliginidae; genus Doryteuthis; species Doryteuthis pealeii. The sequence continues at coordinate 93,069,516 of CM042141.1, forward strand.
TTTCATTCTTTCTTTCTTTATCTTCTTTTTCCATCTTCATCCTCCACCCCCATCCAATTCTCTTTTTTTTTTTTCGTCTTCTCTGTAATTACAACGAAAAAAAACCGCCTTTTCGTCTTCCTCTTACGTTAGTCCTATCATTTTTTCTCTCATGCAGTTATTTCTCAGAGGGCGTACCATCGTAGTGTAATGGTCAGCAAGCTATTCTCGCAGATCTATCTATATGAAGGCGCATGGTGTAATGGTTAGAGTCGTAGGAAATGGACTCGTTGACCCGAGTTCAAATCCTGGACGAGGCTGTTTGCATTTCACATAGCGCTTGGGAAAGTTATGCATCCAACTACTCTCCCTCCAGGATAAATCTGAATTCAAACATGTTAAAGTTGAGTATTAATTGATATTAAAAAAATTTCATTAACTTCATAATTTCGTTGAAATTTATAGAGATTTTTTATGTATGGTTTATTGACTGGGGTCTGGTTTAGCTCAGTCGATAGAACACCCGTCTAGGAGTCGCAAGGTTCCGGTTTTGATACCAGTCCCCCACCAACTCAGTGCATGAGTAATAGTTTGAGTGGTAAAGTGGAGAGCTGATGGTAGGTTGTGCGCTCTACTTGAGCAAAAACAATCTTCCTGGTCTAGCGCTAGCGAAAATGGGATCGACTCCCTCGCTGTCCGGCTGATACCGGCCATTGGCCACCCTGCCAACTTTACTTTTAATTAACTTGTGGTCAGAGGCTCCCAGAAGCAGCACCTACCCCCTGGTCTAAAGGGTCAGGGCCGGGTTCATTGGCCACTGCCTGAGGCGCCTCAAAAAGGGATTTCCAGCAGGCGCACGCTTTTTTTTTTTTTTTTTTTTTTTTTGCACTGCTTGTTGCATGAGCTTCGTAAAAAAAGACTTTATGTTAGGTTTGGCTTGTTTTGTTTTACGGCATATCAACCTCGGTGGGTCATTTAATGCCGACAAAGTTGTGAAATAAATTTATTCTTAATGCATAATACATTGTTGTTTATAAACTCATGTTTTTCTATTCAACCCATAGATGGGACCCTAACAGGTACTACCACTCCGGGTCAGAGTGGACTACGGAGCAATGGTGATGAAGGGGTGCTCCACATTCCCCAAACCTCCAGAACTGGAACCTCACCATCAGATAGAGTTTAAAGTCATTCCCAGGACATGTAGACACTCAGTCACCGCCTTCTAGCACCCATATGATAAAAAGGGTTTGGGGCTTGCCATAAGGGCAATAGGGTTGGGGCAATCATATAGGTGCTAAGGCTTGACGTGGCCAGCTGATTGATCGGAGGGGGCCTCTCTGATCGCCTGTCTAGCCCAAGAAAAGCCTGAAGTGGAATATTGCAAGTCATGGACTGCTCAGCCCCTGGGTTCTATCCTTAAGCATCACGGGTCGCCACCCACGACCAACAGGTGGACCCATTTGGGGAATCTTACCCCTCTGCAGAGGTGCAGTCGGTGCATTCTAGCGCCCCAGCCGACAGGGTGGGACTTTATGTTAATCCGGCCGGGTGGGAAGTCAGTGGGAAGAATAACTACCCTATATTTTGCAAATTTTCCGAAAATAATTCGCCTCTACGAGGATTTAAGATATATATATATATATATATATATATATATATATATATATATATATATATATATATGCCCTCAAAATACTGACCTGGTTTTTCGGAACTCTGTGTCCAGTGGCTTCGGCCTCTGGACCGGTAAAATATATAATATTAATGCGTATCCCAGGAGGCCCCCCCCCCCCAGGCAATACCTACCCCCTCGTCTAAAAAGGGGAAGGCCTGGATTTATGGCCTGGTACCTGGGGCGCCTCAAAAGAAGAATGCCGAGGGGATTCACGCAATTTTTAAACTGGCCACTGCATGCGCTTCAGTTTGTGCGTGGCACCCCACAATAATCGGACTTCATCTGATATTGTGTAAGGTCAGAATATAATTATTCCTGCGAAAAGGTTAACAGTAGATTTAAACTAAATTCTGAACATTTCGTATAATTCCTAATACTTCCAGCTGATTTGCAACTATAAACCGATAATAAACTTAACGCACACCTTTTTAAAATAAATAAAAAAGGATGACAATGCATATTTTTTAAGAAGACGTTATGGTGAATTAATCATGGAGGTCCGTGCTAAAATGTCGAATGAGCCATTTAATTTATGCTTCAATGAATAAATGCAGGTAGACTTCCCTGAAGTAGGAAACAACCGGGAATAAGTCAGGCGATGAATTACACGGCGTTTTTTTTTTAATACATTTGAATAAATAAATAATCTCAATATATACATCCTAAACAACACCCGTTGGCGATGGTAGGAAATACACAACTACCTCAACTATATATATATATATATATATATATATATATATATATAATATATACAGGGTGTGTCAAAAAGTATCGAGATTTTTGGTACTTTTTGACACACCTAGTATTCTGAAAAAAAATAACGTTCCATTCATTCTTCATTTCTATCTTGGTAAATACAGCTTTAAACTTGGTACTTTTTTTACACACCTTGTATTCTGAAAAAAAATTAATGAATGGAACTTTTTTTCAGAATACAAGGTGTGTCAAAAAGTACCATAAATACTTTTGGATACACCTTGTATGTGTGAGGGTGCGCGTGTGTGTGTGACATATATATGTTGGTGAGAAGACATTTTTTTTCTTTTTTCGTATCGCTCGTCAAAGCAGAAATTGCCAATACAAATATTTATACTTTTCTCCTGATGATGATCGGAGACACATGCCTCGTATATATCGATTTTATTTTATTTTATTATTTTTTTAAAATAATTTAAAATGAATGTCAATACATATAAATAAACCATTCGAAACACGTGTCGACAGAAATAAATTCAACTTCACCTTCGTATATTTTTCACTCTTTATAATTTTCTTCAATATATATATATATATATATATATATATATATATATATATATATATAGGGTGTCCCAGAAGTCGTGTATTATCCAGATTTTGAAAAACAACACCTTTAGTTATTTCAAAAACATATTCATTGATAGTGATTGTCGCAATTAATTTTCTATCTCTCAATTTGAGCATTTATTATAATTATTCTCAATAACGGTGATTTGAAATCAACAAATGTGTATTTTTGAAAACCAGGATGGTGTGTAACTTCTGGGACACCCTGTATATATATATATATATATATATATATATATATATATATATATATATATATAATTCCAATAAGAGCGAAAATACAGCAGACCGTCATTTGGCTATTATAAATTTATTTCAGCTGGTAAATCTATCAAAGTGCCTAGTTTTGTCTGATAGACATCACACAATGGATGTGTTCTGATGAATCCGGGTCTCTTAAGTTTTCTCTCTAATTGAAATGGTAAATATTGCTCTGTATATGATTAATTAATTAATTAATTATCATACATTGAGCTCTCATAGGGACTTGAAAGAATCCTTGAATTGAAAGAATACATTTATAGGTATGCATATATTGTGAATGTACGGAGGATAAAGAAGAGCCCAAATACAATCATCCATAACTTATCTGGCTATTGGATACATATATATACATACATACATGCATATATATATATATATATATATATATATATTTGTGTGTGTGTATGTATGCGCGCGTGTGTGTGTGTGTGTGTGTGTGTGAGAGAGCAAGCCAAAAAAATCTAAGCTGTGCAACTTATTTTTGTTGATATTTCTTGAAAAGAAAGAAAAGAAAAGAAAAGAAAGCAAGGATTTTCCAGATGGCAAAAACTCACAAAAGATCATAATAACAAACCTGTTCTCTGCAATTATTGCTACCACGACAGCAAATAATACTTCATTTTTAAAAAGGGAAGTGTGCAAACGATAAAAGTCATAGTCGCCACGTAGCAAATGCTGTCGGGAAGGAATCAAGGTCTTCTAGTTAATAACTAAGTAGGCAACGAAAATGACCATAATTATCATACGCCATCTTTTTTATGGCGTTGCCTCAAGCAACCAATGGCTGCCCTTTGTGTTTTCATTGGGGGGAGGGGGTACTTTTCTTTTTCTTTTTATCTTATTTATTGTTTGATGTTTCTTTTTTAATTTCATTCAGAGTTTTGTTTGTTTTTGTTTTGTTTTGTTTTTCTTTTTTTCTTTTTTTTTTTTTTTTTTTTGGTTTTTGGTTTTTGCTTTATTTTCGTCTCTTGAATTAAAAAAAAAGTGATTCAAGCCTAATTTTTCTTTTATAGCGTAAAAAGGAAAAGAGAACTGGACAACAAAATAGAAAACGTGATCAATCGTTTACCTTAATGGGTCTCAACCTTTTTTTCTTTTCTTTTTTTATCTATGGACCCAATTGATTCATATTTGACTCTTGTGAACCTCCCCCCCCCCTTAGCCATTCGATGTTTAAAAATCCTATTGTTTTGTTTGTTTGTTTATTTGTTTTTATACTATTTGTCTGAATTTTTCGAAGTTCCGTGAAGGCTCTCGATTACGACATGAAGGCTGCCGAGTTCGATAAGAAACACCTGAAGAAAGCGGGGGGGGGCACATCCGCCGAAACATTGTGTATACACCAATAACGATGAGGACAAAAGTCCTAAAAATCTAAATAATACACATGTATTTTTATAATTAAATATTTTTGCTTGCCTGGACTCAACAAAATGTTAAATGGTCTCCAGAACCACAAGTTTAACGTATGTGAGTGATCGTGCTCTCTTACTGTGTTACTCATATGTGCATGCAATTCACGACTTCTGTCCACAAAGTAATGAAACTGAAATGTTATATATATTATATTAGATATTCTAAATTTCACTCCCAACCAATTATCGTGCTTCTGCATATACCCATGTGTATGTATGTATGTATGTATGTAAAGTGAGTCTGTACTTGTTTTAACTTTCTGGTCAAATCCCTAAGATCCTCGGTTTTATAAAAAGTAAAAACTGTGGGATTTTTGATTCCTGTTGAAGGGATTCGTATTTAATGACTTTATACACTTAAAGCTGAAGGCGTCTCAACCTATAACTCACTTTGTTTTTTGTTTGCTTTTTGTTTGGCTTTTGTATTTTCTTTTTTTTGGGGGGGGGGTCTTTTTTTCTTTTTTTTTCCACTATAGCAACAGTTAAATGAGTGCGTGTTTCACACCAACTTTCACCTTCATGACGCAGGGAACGGAAGGTGGCCGGTTGGGAGGAAAAAAAAGGAGGTGGGGTTAGGATTGGATTAGCGACATGAAATTCACTTGTCAACTAATGTTTTCATTAGATACGAACAGGCAACGGAGAAAGATTCACAAATGTCCACTTCCGTATTTAAGAATTTAGGTAATCGCTACTTTGGTTGATCTATAATTTAGATTGATATGAAGTCGACACGCAGGTGACTGGGTAGTAAAGACGGGAATAAATGCACAACTGATTTAATGATATCACACACACACACACACACACACACACACACACACACACACACACACACACATATATATATATATATATATATATATATATATATATATATATATACTTTCTGATCGTAGCAAGTTAAGCTATCTTTGTTGGTTAGGTTTGGTTAAGTTAGGTTTCTTTGTTTGTCATTGGCATTGCAGTCTCGGAAGACTATATAGTTCTTGTGACCCTGATGTTACAGCGCCTCCTGTGACTGAAGTCCAATGTTCAAAAACATTCTCGACCACAGATGTCACATGTGAAGGCTGTCCCTGAAGATGTTGATGTGCCAGTGCTTTGTTGCCTCCGCTTTCTTCTGGATCTCTTGGCTTCATGGTGTTGCGCCAGGGTGGCTTCAGACATGAACAGTCCGCTTTTTTTTTCTTTAGTAGCACATCAACCTTCGTTGGTTATTTAATTCCAAAGCAAAGAACAGTAGTGATACTATTTAACCAATATCTGGAGGATGAGGTATTCGCCCTGAAGATGGTTTAGTAAAGGAAAACAAAACGCTTAAACGTTGGCATACTCTCATTCAAAAATTAATCTGAATATTTGTTTTTTCATATTTTATATATATATATATATATATATATATATATATATATATATATAACAGTAATTGTTATGTCGCATGAAAATTTATTTTATTTGAATTATTCGGGCTGTTGTCCGAATCTTTATTTTTCACAACGTTTCAGTCGATATGCCCTCTGACCTTCTTTGGATGTTTCTTGTCAAACTCGGGAATCTTCTCGTTGAACTCAGAAGTCGTCACGGAACTTCGAACCGAACCCTTTATTCAATCCACCGTGGTCGACTGTTCCCATTCCGCTAAACATGACCGGGTATAAGTGTTAAGCAATGTTAAGTATTCTATGTTATTATCGCCCGTAGTTAGTATTGAACCTGCAACCTGCAGATGATTGTCACTTATATCAACTCAACCCCCATATCCGTTGCACCATGTGTCTAATAAAGATGCAGTTTTACGTCATAACTGGGACACTAATGCCGTCAGCCACCGCTTCCTACTACATATATGATAAAAGGGTTGGGCCTTTGCCGTAAAGACAATAGATTCAGAATACTCAAATAGATGCTAGGGCTTGATCCGCCGATTGATCAGAGGGGGACACTCCGACCGCCCATCTAGCCTATGCAAGGGCCAAAGTGGAGTGTTGCACGGACTGCTCGGCCACCAGGATTCCGTCCTTAAGCATCACGGGTTGCCACCCGCGGCCAACATTGGAGGTGCAATCGATGTCTTCTACAGTCCCAACCGACAGGGTGACTCCAGTTTAGGAACTGTGAGGAGTGTGGTGTACGATTTCATTGCCATTAGTCCCATATCAATTCTGACCCGGGGTGGTTGTACCTGTTAAGATCCTTTTCTATGGGTCAAATAGATCTGTTTGAAAATCTTCATTATTGGATAGTGTTGTGGGGTTTTAAGGGTCAAAAATAAGACAAACCACTGGTAACAATGGATACAAATGTATTGAACAAAAAGGAGTATAAATTACAGCAAAGAAAGTGGAGATTGCGTCCGACCATACAGTTACGAGCTGACTCGCATTTGCTTCGTGTCAAGCCACAATTGTTCCTGCTACTTATTGTAGTCGTCGGCGCATTCCATTTATGTACATAGGTTATATTACCTATAACAGATAGGAATGTATATATATATAACTGTGTGCAAACGAATGTTTATTATGTAATTACTCAGTCCCTCTTGAGTAGGATGTGACACAAATTCAATTTGTTGGGGGGTGGGTAACAAATGATTATAAAAACAAAAAAATGTGATTTAAATAAATTATTGCATTGAACGTTGAAAAAGTAAATAGTTTTTATCATTATAATAAAACGTACAAATAAATAAAAGTTTGGCATTAAATAACGCATGAGTATTTACTATGCCATTAAACAAACAAAATCAATCATTTAAAAAAAATGGCTGAAATAAGTATGTTGAATATAAAGGAAATTATTTTAAGGAAACTAATGTTTCATTTATTGTAGATATTTACCCAACCCATTTGAAACGGGTGGGATGTGGCACAAAATCACAAGCATGGGGCACCTAGCGAAGATTGAACTCGCTATTTAGTTATTGGTCAGCGAGATCTTTCAAACCATTACACCACGATAGAATGCCCATTTATTGTTCATTTGTGTCTTTTGTAAATATACCTTCTGTTGAATCGCGAGGTGGAAAGAATTTATTAAGCACTAGCATCCGGTGCCAAACAGATACATACAAACACAGAACAAATAAGTACAAACAATTAACAAGACAAACTTACACTAAATAGAGGAGGGTCAATTCGATAGACCCAACGCAGCAAAGTCAGTTTGAATATTATTCAACTAGTTAATCTACTTTAATCGTAGGTTATTTTATGGCTATGAACCAGTCCATCTAGTAGAGTGCTAAAGGGGTGTTAGCTACTGTACAACACCTTCAGTCTTCATATTTTTTAATACACCACGTAAGAAGCTTTACTTTCGTAGACCTCGCCCCTTCTTCTCCTGTATACGTGTACATGGGTATGGGTATTTATTAAGGTGAGCGTTGTCTGATCCAAGTTTGAGAATTTGTATCTAAGAGAGAGAGACAGACAGACAGACAGACAGAGGGAGACAGAGAGACAGAGACAGAGAGAGAGAGAGAGGGGGGCACGGGTGCGATAGATACCGTCCAGCTGAGTAAATTCCCTAGTTTATCCCCCTACCCTTCACCTGTTCCTCAATTTCACACCGGAAGAAAGTTCACTTAATCACGTGACTGACTTTTACATTTTAATTTGTTTTTTCTTAACCGAGCCAAAAAGAGACAGGCAGATAAAAAAAACAATTAAAAATAAAAATAAAAGATAGATTTAAAAAGAAAGAAAAAAAAGGTTTGACAACAATTTTGATCAGCGTTCCGGATTACAACAAAATGATTTGTTTGGATAAGCCACTGTCTAGCAATTCATCCAGTC
>CM042141.1:93082977-93135477 GCA_023376005.1 Doryteuthis pealeii
TTAGGCTAGACGGACAGGCGGAGAGTCAAGCCATATCATCTCTATGATTGTCCCAACCATATTGCCCTTATAGCAAGTCCCAACACTTTTTATCATATATGTGCTAGAAGGCGGTGGCTGAGAGTCTTAATATCCTGTGTATGACGTTAAACTCTATCTGATGGTGAAGTTCCAATTCTGGAGCTCTGGGGAATGTGGAGTACCCCATTATTACCATTACCCCCAGGTCCACTCTGACCCGGAATTGTAGTACCTGTTAAGGTCCAATCTATGGGTTAAATAGAAAAAAATGTGTTTTAAAAATTGATTTAAAAAAATGAATGTGTTCTATATCCATCAAAAATGAGATCGGCAACATTTTAATTTGGCCCTTGCTTGGCCTAGACGGACGATCGGAGAGTCCTCTTCTGATCCATCGGCTTGTCCCGTTAAACCATAGCACCTATATGATTGTCCCAGCCCTATTGCTCTTATGACAAACACCCAATCCTTGTTATCATATATGTACTAGAAGGCGGTGGCTGAGGTCTTAGTGTCCTGGGTATGACGTTAAACTGCATCTACTGGTGAAGTTCCAATTCTGGATCTCTGGTAAATATGGAGTACTATTACTCCCAGGTCCACTCTGGACTGGAGTGGTAGTATCTGTTAAGGTACCATCTATGGGTTGAATAGAACAATGAGCTTTAAAGAAATGTGTTTAAATAAAGATTTAGTTTTTAAAGAATTGAATACTCATCAAGAATGACTAAAACAAAAATGTCTTCTGCATGAAATAATCCAACAAGGGTTGACATGCCATAAAATCCAACCAACCAACCATTAATTTTTCAATTTAGTTATTTGGCACAATGCCAGAAGTATGAAGCACTCAGTAAAAATCGAACTCACTAATAATGGTCTGATATTAAAATACACGTATGTAAATCACGTACTGCTATAGACAGGTTATCGACCATACGGAAATGTGATCTCTCTGATAAAATAAAGTGGAAATTCTTCCACGCCGTAGCTGTATTAGTACAACTGTATAGCTGCACCATTTGGATGAAATACTTTTTGCTGAAAAGGTTAAATAGAAGTACACAAGGATGCTGCGTGCTGTCTTGAACAAATCCTGAAAGCAGCATCCTACAAAACAGTATCTGTACGGCCTATTACCTTCAATTCACACAAAGCATCCAAGTAAGTTGAGCAAGATATGCTGTGCACTGCTGGTAAAGTAAGGACGAACACATAAGTGACGTTCTTCGATGGATTCCTACAAATGGAAACACCAGTGTTAGCAGACCAGCAAAAACTTCCATTCATCAGCTCTGTATGAACACCGGATATCGTCTAGAGGACTTACCAAGAGTGATGGCCAATAGGGACAGATGGTGAGAGAGACACAGAGAGAGACAGAGAAAGAGAGAGTGGGTATCAAGGGAATCCATGTTGTATGCACGCCTCGAAGATGATGATGATGATGATGATGATTGCAGCTCACTAACCATGACACCATGCAAGGCGCCCAAAGTAGAATTATTTACTCAGCTTAGTTTGGCACAAGGCCAGAAGTATGGCACACCCAGTGAGAATCGAAATCCCTAGCAATGGTATGCTAGCCTAACTTACTAATCATTACACCAATTGGGATGTTTTTTTTTTTCTGTCCCAAACATGGGTGGTTTAACCTTTTACCGTTCGTTCTTAGATTTATTTGACGTAGACTAAACAAAATTGGCAGGTGAAGAAAAAAAATATCCCTTGCAAGACAGCGTCAATATAAACAAAAACCATTAAATATACTGGCAAATGTATGCACCCTCCGGGCACAAGTATTTAAATTCTAATGTAATGAAATGTATTAAATTAGAAAAACTAATGAAACTAAATAAGAATGCAGACAAAAGGATTTGAAACAGAGGGGGTATAATCTAAAAACAGAACAACTTTGAAACCAACTCTTCCATCATTTTCCATCACTCCCGTCTTTCATTGCTAAATTCTCCTATTTTAACTATTTACTTAAATAGGAAGTAAAGAATAAAATTACAGTTATTTCTTCTTGTTAATGGATTTCTTTTAAGATGTATCCCCGAAAATGTTGCTCTTATTCATTGAGATAAAACCAAACAATTAGAAATTGATAATACTAAACAGATATTTATTAAAATCAAATTTTTAAAACCAATATGCAAATTAGGCTTTCCGTTCACACTGCAAACCGCTATTTTGTTGTATATATAAATACAATTGTATATCATTAATATGTTGATAGCGCCAACAGTATTAATAATGTAAAACAATTTTATTAATAATTGAGGTTTAAATAAAAATAAAATCATGGAGAATGTGGCGCAAATAACAAAGGGAATTGTGACTTGAATAGTGATTTAGTTTCGGTTATAAACAGAAAAAACACACAATCTCCATTATAATAAGATTTCCTTTTAAATCAAATGTTTTGTTTTTTCATCACCGATCGCCATAGAGGCTACTTTCTGATGCTAATTTGAGAAAATGTCTATTTATTAACTGATATTTTGTTAATACACTCATAGATTCACTTACGATTGTCCCAACTAACGAGTTTTCCGATTTACGAGCTGTCACTCCGTCTATTTTTTGCTTTAAGTTGACAGCTAAAATTAGAGGTACGAACAAGCTTCAGATACGCTTATGTTAGTAAGTTCGCTAAAAATATTTAAGTTTTCAAATCTATTACGACAAAACAGATTACTCATAAAAAAATAAAGATCAAAACATAAGAAACTGTATAGAATAAAATAATGATAAAATAAAATGTAATGAATTATGTAGTAAATAATTCATTACATTCTATTTTGTTATTATTTTATACTATACAGTTTCTTTTTTTAAAAATCATAAAAAAAAAATTGAATTATGCACATATATATATATATATATATATATATATATGTGTGTGTGTGTGTGTGTGTGTGTGTGTGTTGAATTAAACAAAAGACACATCTCCTGTTTAACGATTTTATTTCTGAAAAAATCAAAAATAAAATTGTCAGATGTGTCTTTTTTAATTCAACATGCATAATTGAAAAAATGCTGCTCAATTACATATATATATATATATATATATATATATATATTAGAGAGAGAGAGAGAGAGAGAGAGAGAGAGAGAAAAAGAGAGAGAATATGGGTGCTATATCTATAAGTAAACAGTGCTCAATATCATAGATAGAGCATTTATATTTAAGTTAAGGTAGTGTGGACATAGAGTTAACGGCGCTTGGTTTGAATAATCAGATAGACGAGAAACTGTCTGTAACAAAGCGCCGTTTACTTTATGTCTCCGCTACCCGAACATATATATATATAATATATATATATATATATATATATATATATATATATATGAACAAATATTGTTCGATCAATGTGATCAATATTCACTACTGAATTAAGTGAATGGTAATAGAGAAGACTATGTTGAAAATCTGTGTAAAAATGTTTCTTTCATCATTAATCTAAGGACCTATTGAAGTTGATATATATATATATATATATATATATATATATATATATATATATATATATATATTCACATGTTATATGTGCGTGTGAAATAAATGTACATCTGAATTCATATGTTTCTCACGTTTGGGGCGGATATATATACCCACGTGTATCTCATTATATTGTACAATGCGCGTTTGTTTTTCTTTTACTCTTTTTTAAAATATATATATATATATATATATATATATATATATTCGTAGTAAAACACTTCAGGTATGCGTAACCCTTTGATTTCCCGTGCGTGCGTGCGCTCGCATAAAAACGCAACCGTTTGCGCATGTGTGCTACATGTGTATGTGGGAAGCATTGAAGCGTTCTCCGACCAGAACACGACGACGTTTGTATTCATGAAGTGCTGACAAAATAACAAAGCGTCCGGGTTTTTTTATTTTTTTATTTATTCATTCATTTATCTACTTATTTATTTGTTTATTTAAGTCGAAAACTCACACTTGTTGCCCGATGTGTAAAAGGATTATTTCTCTGGCCCCTTAGGTCATTTGACAAGACGACGGAAGACCGGAGGGAAAGACCAGTGTCCGGTTTCGAGAGCCATTTAGTCTAGCCAACATCTGGTTCTGTTTGTCCCTTTCACAGCATTTCTTTTCTTTTTCTTTTTTTTTTTTTTTGCGCGCGAAAGTTTGATGACGCACTTCCGTCAAAAGTGGTTGCCTAGTGAAGTTCCTTTGATAGATATCATTCAAATAAGATCCTTGTAACAAGTGCTCGGGTGTATGTCAATGGTCTGCAGGTTTCAAAATTGATGAATTTTGAAGTACTGCTAGAGTTCTTTATAAAAATTGCTTACGGTTCATGTCTATTCAGACAGCCTGCTTTTTTTTTTTGTTTTTTTGTTTTTTGATTTTTTGAAAATATATAATGACCAAATTGAGCACCTCACGTGGTGTAATGGTTAGCAAGTTAGATTCACACACCATTGATAAGGAGTTCAATTCTCATTGGGTGCCCCATACTTCTGGCCTTGTGTCGCATCTAAGCTAAGCTTAGTAAATAACTATAATGACAAAATTTACGTGCAATTCAACGAACTTAAATACTTTGTAGTATACAAATATTAGTTCATTGAATTATTTTAACGACATGTCAACCCGTCTAGGGTTATTTTAGGATGATAAAACTTGCTTAAGGTTTGGGCACCCTGTTTTTTTTTTTTTTTTTTTGTTTTGTTTTGCTTTTTTTCTGTTTTGTTTGTCTTTGTTTATTGTTTTGTTGTTTCTTTTTCAAAATATATAATGATCAAATTTTACGTGCAATCCAATGAACTTGAAATACTTTATAGCATAAAATATATAAGGAATAAAAAATACAAGTCAATGAAAAAAGAAAAAGGGAAAGAAAAAACATATGAACGAAATTAGAAAGGAAAGAAGAAATATATGAATATTCTTAGAAAGAAAGAAAAAAAGAAAGAAAGAAAGAAAGAATAAATTAATACCGGATATCCGGGAAAAAAGAAAAAAAGAAATGTATTAACGAAATTAGAAAAGGAGGAAGAAATATATGAATAGTCTTAGAAAGAAAAAGAAAGAAAGAAAGAAAGAAAGAAAGAAAGAAAAATCAGATAAATGAGGGAAATGTTGATATCGTAAAGCATTAGAAGGAAAGAATAAAGTAAAAACAAACAAAAAGGGCAACAAAAAAAAGAAAGTTTGAAGTAAAAAGAAACCGAAAGAAAAAAAAAATAACGAATGACTTAAATTTTTATTTTGAAAAAAATAAAAAAATAAAATCAAATAAAGAACAAAAAAGAGAAGATGTTGAAATATGATAACGAGCGAACAGAGTAAACAAATATTAATAAATGAAAATGAAAATTAAGAAAGAGAAGAGAAAATAAACATAACAAAATATTTTGTAATCAAAAAAAGAAAAAATTATAAAAAGAAAAGAAAAATGAGAGCCTCGTTTTGAAGCAGACGACCCGGGTCGCTCGAGTAAAAGCGTGAGAACGCGCCAGTTTTGTTTTTTGTTTTTTACGTTTTTTGTTGTTTTTTTATATTTTGTTGTTGTTGTTGTTCTGCTTCCTGGCACACAGAGAGCAGCTTAATCCAATATGACATCTTCATCACCCTTGTCCACCATCCTCTAAAAATGGCTCCATACTCGGACAGCTTCCTCATTCCGATGAACCGGCCATACCACCACCTTGCAACATGTCCACAATTTGGCGCAAAACACTTCCTAGGAATTAAAAACAGAGAAAACACTTGCCGGAAATGTGAAGGGCATCTGCTGTCTTTTTGGAACGCTTCAATAAACCTACTCAACATGGAAAAAAAAGAAGATAAATTAATAAATAAGGACGAAGTTAGCCATCTTGTATTTTCTCTTCTATTCAATATGAAAGAACTACAGTGGTGCCTTGACTTACGAGTGTCTCGACTTACGAGTTTTCGAGTTACGAGCTGTCACTCTTTCTTTCTTTTCATTTGTGTTGAGAGCTAAAATTTGAGGTATAAGGAAGCTTTAGATACGATTCAGATACGCTTACACATAACGCGCACGCATACACACACACACACACACACACACACACGCACACGCACGCACACACACAAATATATATATATATATAATATATATATATATATATAAGTTAAGGTAGCATGAACATGGACCCAACGGCGCTTGGTTACTTTGAGTAACGAGGCGCCGTTGACTCCATGTCCACACTATCTTAGTTTAGATATAAATGGTCTATCCATAATATTGGGCACTGTTTACTTTAAAATATAGCAACATATTTTATATATATATATATATATATATATATATATATATATATATATATATATATATATATATATATTCGTTACAGAGTCAAAATCTTAAAATTCTCTCGACAAAAAAAAAGAATAAATTCATACGCACACACTTTCTTCCAGTTATTGCCAGTTTGATTAGATTATCCCAATCATCAGACGCGTAGTAATATTCCTTCCCAATTTCACTTTCTTTTTATATTTTCAATTATATTCTACAAGCATTAACCCTGTCATATCTCCATCAATAGTTTGTTGTTTTTGTTTTAGTTTTTTAATATGCTATGCCTACATCATCTAAATATACAGTGGTACCTTGACTTACACGTACCCTGAGTGAGTTTCAGATACTCGTATGTTAATAAGTTTACTAAAAACATTCAAGTTTCCAAATTTATTACGCCAAAGAAAAATTATATTCATAAGATAAATAAACATTAAACCACAAATTACAGCACAAAATTCATTACATTCTATTTTATCCTGTTTTATACAGTACAGTGCTATTTTATTTTCAAAGAAACGTAGCAAAAACTTAGGGCATTTTTGAGAGACTGGAACGGATTAATAGCATTTGAGTTTCACAAGCGGAACAAATTGAAAGTCAAGGTACCACTGTAATTTTTTTTAAAAATGGGTTAACTCTGGGGTCACCAAACTACGGCCCGCGGACCGGATCCGGCCCGCGAAGGCATTTTATCAGGCCCACTGACGGTAATTGAATTGGTTTATTAAAACGTACGGAACGCGAGACGTTCTGATACCATTTAAATTTAAATATCATGTTAAACTTACTAAATCCTCATAGACCTGACTACGGAATCAACCCATCGAACGAAATTGACTGATAAACATTTGAAAGCAATTCTCTTGATTGGATGTAGCAATTCAAAACAAAACATTGACGATATCTTAAAAGGCAAACTTCAGTTTCACAAATCTCACTAAACCTTTCTGCTAATGTGGCTAATAATTCTTTGATAATATTTTGAAAATAAATATGTTGGTTAAATTTGTTTTTGTGCATTTTACGCCACTCATCCATGAATATAACATGGAAAGATAAAGTTTGTTTTACATCTTTTTCTCAGAGCTTTTGTTCTGGCTAGCAAGTATTGAACACAATAATAATGTGGCCACAATAATAATTTGGTGATCCGTGGGTTAACTAAAAGAATCGTTCTGTTTATGAAGATACATATAACTTAACGTCTGTTAACTTTCAAATAAATTCTTTTTTAAAAACTCCACCATTAGATGCAGTTTAATGTTATACCCAAGACAATAAGACCCGCAGCCACCGCCTGCCTGTCTAGCCTAAATAAGGGCCAAAGTGAAGCGTTACATGTCATGGACTGTTTATACAATAGGATTCCGTCCTTAATCATCACCGGTCAACCACGGCCAAGAAGGGGTTTATCCTTCTACAGAGGTGCAGTTGGTGTATTCTAAAGCCCCAGAGTAACATCCGGAGCATATCAGGCGAGCTCGGCATCTCCAGTTTGGTCGGTCGCCGTCACGACCTTGGCAAAATCATGCCGAATATGGCTAAACCTTTGACTCACTCTAGTAATTCATTTTTCTAGAAGATATTATTTTCGCAATTATTTGAATATTACAGACATATGTATAGAAATAAACTTCTTTTAAAATAGATTCTTAAAGATTCTTTATTAAAGCTGCCATGGTAATTTTATTTTGAGTTACACTTTGACAAATTTGAATATTTACAGAAATAATGATAAACAATAGGGCGGCTTTTCAGCTATTGTTTTATACATACATACAGACATATGTCTATAAGTAAACTTGTCTAAAACAAATTCTGAAAATGTAGAAATACCTTTAAAAGGCCGAATATTTTGTTTAAATTCAGTTCCATTACTAAAGACTGACTGTAATATAACAAACCTTAAGCAAACATTTTGTATCATTTATATTGGAGTAATAATCATTAGGCACATTTGCTTCCAGGCGTTGTAAACGGCTAATGTTCCAATTCTCTTCAACTTCAAATTAATACCATACACAATTATGGGGGGGGGGGAGAATTTAAATTGCACTAAAATTTAAATTGCTTTTTTAAAAGATTAGGAAAGAAACAACAACAAAAACGAAAAATTTGTATTATGTCTGTTGACATGTCAAAGTCAACTGGTTATTTTTAATGCTCCCCCCCCTCTCTCTCTCTCTCTCTCTCTCTCTATCCCCCTCCTCTCTCTCTCTCTCTCTCTCTATATATATATATATATATATATATATATTAATGTTTTACCAAGTTATTTGGAGCAATGTTTATATATATATATATATATATATATATATATTATATATATATATATATATAATTTCGAACACAAATTACGTCATAAAGTCTTGAAATAGAACACTCTTAATGGCTATAGAATTCTAACTTTGCCTCTTTTTTCTTTCCAACTTTATATTGAAAAGTATTCAGAAGTTACAACATCACATATTAACGATGCCTTGATGATGGTATAATATACAAACCGAAACATTTTAACATTGACTAATACTTCTAACTATGATAATATCATCCTCTGAATATCTTATTTTTTCATATTTTATATATTTATATGCCGTCGTATTTATTTGCATATATATATATATATATATATATATATATATATATATATATATGGGCCAATTCCATGTGAAATCATCAGGAAACAAATAAAATTGTCACCCAACCCCTTCAATTTTGTACAGGTGTAGAGTAGGTTAAAGTTAGACAATCCCCCAAAATTGAGCTTCCAATTCGAAATATTCGCCGAGTTATGTCGATTTTAAACTCGAAAGATTTGCGGGGGGCGAGAAAAATGGCGATGTTTTGTAATCTATTTTTCTCTATAAAATGAGTTCTAGAGCTCCCCTACTCCTAAAAATTGTTTTTTAGGGCTGAGGAACCCAAACATGTTACCAAAATAGGCATAAAATAACCCTTTTTACGTTATTGATGATTTCTGATTCTTTCAATGCAAGATCAATAAATGAAAAAATCACAATGTGGCACTACATATAATTTTTTTCCTTTAAATTATTATTCTACATATATTGAACATTATTTGTAGCCAAAAATGGAGTTTGGTTTTTGCTCACAAGCGAAGTTACAATATCAGTTAAAATTTGGCACTTTTACGTTCAGCCATTGAATAAGCACCATATGGAGCAAAATAACTGTCAGAGTTCGATAGACATTATGTTGGTGGTTGGATATATTTAAAATAATATACAAACCAAATATTTCCCATGTATCAATCATATTGCCTGAAAAATTCTGACAATATACAAACGTCAATATCAGCACCAATTTCATTTTAGAATTGAAAATTGGAAGGTAACAAAAATGATAATAATATCTTAGGTACCACCAATTTTCCCTGTAAAATTTACCCCCCTATATTCAAAACAATAAAAATTGCATAAAAATTAATATTATCTTGAAAAACATTTTTCCATTCGAAAGAAAAACATTAAACAAACTCCTGTGATTTAGAAAGTTTTGTTTTTTTTCAGCTAACGGAAATAATGGAAATTATGATTGAAAAAACAATGTTTTCATTTTTGCACTGTTAGATCAAATGAAATTTCAAAAAATTGAAGGGTTTGGGTGACATGGCCTTGATGATTTGACATGGAATTACCCATATATATATATATATATATATATATATATATATATATATATATCACCGTGTTCGACGTTTCACGTCTCTTCCGTGTGGCTAGACACAACTACATCTGACCGGGAGCGAAATTCGTTAACCTCTCGGCCATTTGACAACTGCCGTAAAGGGGGGGGGGGTAAACTATTAAATTCTCTCTCTCTCTCTCTCTCTCTCTCTCTCTCTCTCTCTCTCTCTCTCTCTCTCTCTCTCTCTCTCTCTTAAAAAAGGGGTTTTCTTGTTTACAAATAAGTGATCGTAATCCTGGATCGAATGAATGTAGAAACTTTCCAAAAAGTTTCAGAGTCTCGAGCGCTTCCTCTTTGTCTTCTATGAATTTTAGACAAGGTTCATTTTTTTTTCTCTTTTCTCCAGCCATCTCAAGAATGGTCTGAACTCGCCTTCTTTCACGTATTTGTTTTAAACAAAGTTGGCAAAGGGTTATTGAAGCATTGGCTAACATCGTGTAAGACTCGCAGTTGTAAAATCAGAATGATATTAGTCGTCATGGCGCCGATTGATGTCCCGAGGCAATGCGAGAAGTGAGAAGGTATTCTAATTGCTAAATAAATAGAGAACTCTTTGTCTATGTCAGAAGTTCTTGTTGAGCGTTAGGGTTTTTTGATTTCATATAATTAATGCCCTTGGGTGTTTCGCGTCATTTTTACAATTGGTCTTGTATATCTTCTTCAGACAACGACAAGGAGTTCTGAATCTTTATCAAAATGGAGACTGTGTGTCTGTATGTAACCGAATCTACCTTACCACCAACGTCATATTTTCCTTAGTTATTTACGTTTTATTCTAAATGAATATTAAATAATCATTATTTAGTCTTAAATAGCATCTTATTTATTAATGATATCTCTATTAAAGTCGAACTGAGATAGACTTGCCTCAAAACAGCCCATCTCGTTTAAAACCCTGTTATGAGTGTTATATATCGTCAAGAAATAAAGGTTTACAAAATATAGTGTGAATAATTTGCATACCGGTTTTAACAAATGTTAATGTATAATTTTATATTGAAATCAATTAGAAAATGTAAACGTTTTTGTGTTCTTATTTAATTTAATTAGTTTTCCTAATTATATATTAAAAATAAAATAAATTTTATTCTTTTAAATTATAAGCATTTTTATCATTAAAAACTCAAAAGAGTTTGCAGTAAAGGTGTATATAAATATCAAAAAAGTTCAGGAAAATGTTCCAGTTACAAAAGAAAGTTTAAAAAATATAATACGTCTAACAGTACAATAGATGAAGATGGAAAATTTCAGGAATCTGTAATGTTGACAAATTCGTAGAGTCGGAATCCGTATTATATTCGAAATTTGAGTCTCTGGTGATATAATTTAAATGATTCCAATTTTTTTTCTGTGGACAGTATGAAAGGTAAAATGGATATGAATCCGACAATATGTGTAGAAAGTTTTGTAGAAAAAACAACAAGATGTTAAAAGTTTTGCTGACAGAAATCTGTTTCGACCATATGAAGAGTCATTATCAAAGCAACATTGTAAGCGGAAAAAACGAAATAAATATATCAATAATCACGAGGCACAGAACGCTCTCGATCAGTACATGTATTTCAGTCCTGAATTCCTTTGAAGATAAAACTTGGTTATCGTCGAAAAATTCGGGACTGATATTTTGGGTTCGACGGCCGAAGAATCTAAGGAATGGGCCGGTTCTCTTTGACTTAATGGTCAGCTAGTCTTTAGGACAAGGGATAGCTGGTATTAAAACCCACTTTACATTGATCAGTTGTGCAGACATGGGATGCGAGAGAGAGAGAGAGAGAGAGAGAGAGAGAGAGAGAGAGTCAAGCCAATCCGTACAATCAGCAGGACTTGATGATGATGATGATGATGATGATGATGATGATGATGATGATGGGCAAAATGCCACCCTGCCTCAACTGTTAATCCCACATTTATTTGTTCGGTGGACAGACGAACACTTAGGGACGGATGGTGACACAGAGAGAGAGAGGGGAGAGAGGGGGAGAGAGAGGGGGAGAGAGAGGGGGGAGAGAGTCAAGCCAATCTACTATCAGCAGAACTTGATGATAATTATTATTATTATTATTAAAAATGCCACCCTGCCTCAACTGTTAATCCCACGTTTATTTGGGACGACCACTTAAAAGGACATTGCTTCAAATGTTCAAAAGCCGATTAAAGGATTATCTCGAGCGAAAAGGACATGAATGTCGACGTCATGTCTAGATTTATGAATAAACAAATAAATAAAAAGCAAGTGACCTGGAAATTGCGAGTCTATGGAATTGGTTGGAACACCGGAAGTAACATGATTATAGTAAATCGCAAGCAGGTGGCCACTGGCGGAGGTTTTAAGATGCCTGCAGCTTTCGGATAAGAAAGTTGGTAATTAATTATGAATTTGTATCAGTGTAATTAAAAAGTTTCCGAAACGTGAGAAATCAGTGTTGACTTAATGGAAGAATTTGTTTTTTACATGTTTCCATGATTTTGATGAAGTATTTCTATCAACTACCGAACTCTCTACCAACTGAGATGAATCGGTCGTTAAGAAAGCATATAAAAAGATTACACTTATTTTAATCATATTTTAATTGGTTTCTATATAAAATCATTCATAGGATTGATTTTAATACGTTGGAAAATAGAATAATAATATTAGAGATCAATACCACTAATTAATTATTTATTGAATCCGGTTTTGTTAAAACCCATGTGCAAATTAATCACACCATTTATTATGTAAACCTTTATTTCTTAGTGATATATAAGACACATTGCAGGATTTTAAAGGCACTAATAACATGGGATGTCTTGAGAAAAATCTAACTCAGATTTTCATAGAGACATCATTGATAAATAAGATTTATTCTATGTATTAATGATGTTGACTATAAATTAAATGCTCATTGATACACTTACGCAATTGCTGAGTTTATTGTGACGTAAGCAGTGACAAATTTTCGTTACAGACAGACACTGAATTTCCATTATAATAAGATTTTTATCTTATTTGGTTTCTTTGTTTAATGTGTGGGGGATTAAAATAAAATTAAAATAATTCATTTTTTAAATAACAAACTCCCATGAGCCTTCACCGAAAGAACCCTCCGCGCATGCGCGAGAAAAAGGACCCACTTCCGACCCCCAAGTGTGGAAATTTATTATGGAATGGCTATCCGGCCTCACCAGACACAAGCAGCAGTCCCTTAGGGTCACATGAGGCTAACTATAAAAGAGGGGGCATCGAAGAATTTGGCCTCTTTTTGCCTCTACCCATAGCAACCGTATCGTTAGAAGTCCAAGACGGCGACCATTTCTACAGAGCTCAACTAGTTACGAGGAACATAACTCACAAGGATTACAGCTAAGTTCCGCAGGAATTTTTATCTGTAACCCCTTTAATTCCCTTTAATTCCCTTTAATTCTCATTAACTTCCTTTAACAACCTTTTACCTACCAAACACTTTTGAACTCTTTCGGACTCCTTTGGACTCTTTTGGTCGTTTTACATTGTGTATATCCCTGTTTGATATTTGTTTATATGTACAGTAAACATTTTGTTGCATAAAAAGTCGTTTGTCTCCTTTTCTTCAAAGCGGCACCCATCTCCTCACTGCGTTCGAAGTACGGTTTATTCTCCTACAAAACCTAGGGTCTAAACAGTGCTTTTCCGGGAACAAAAATCCCCACACAAGATAATCCCTCGGTCATTTGAGTTTAGGCCTCAACTGTGTGTAGTCGCTACCACAGCCAGGGGGATATCCCCTTGCCACGGGCGGATCCCCTTTGTTTTGCTTTTCGCTTGTTTTATCTATAATTAATTACAGCATTAACCTTTTATCACCGTGCCTTAAAGACTCCTCTGCTACAATGTGAAGCTAAATTTCGTGACGAACTCGTTACGAACAATTTACTAAAACTAACGCTACTCTCATAACAAACACAAATGAGAGAGTTGAACAGATACTACACTCTAATCCTATCCCTGGTTTAAAGGTTTATATAATCAAAACAATGGCTTTATTTACCGTTATATGCCGTGTTTTCTCGAAAAATAAGACCTACCAGCAAAAGACGAAAGAAATAAGAATTCTTTACAATCACATCATGCAACACAAACAGTCGACATCACTCGAAAATAAGCCCTAGTTTCACATTTCGGAGGCAGGGATGCTGATAGGTACGCGTCCTGCATCACGGATGCACAAAAATCTAAAAGGACGCAGTAAAATTGTATCTATGGGTCCCAGTGTTTTTCTTTTTTTTCCCTCACCATTTCAAGCTAACTGTAAATACATTTCAATAGTTTCTTAGAAACAAATTACACAGGATAGGTGACAAGGTAGGAGTTAGACGGATTTAGTTGGTTGGGACCCATAAATCATCCCGGGGATTCATTCAAAGCAAATAGGTGCGTCCCAGGACGCACTAAATCCAAAAGCAATCAGCTTCACTGCGGAGGGAAAATTAATATAAACCCTGTCTTATTTTCGAGGAAATACGGTAGAAAAAACATTATTTTCATGGCCCCCCACCAGGGTTGATCGACACAAGGTCTTTTTTTTATATATATTGCTAAATTGGAAAACAGTATAATTGACTCAGATTAGTTCGGGCACAGGAGCAGAAATATGGTGCACCCTGTGAGAACTGAACTCACTATTAACGTCTGTTAATCTAGGTCGCTAACCAATAAATCACACGACGCACCTCTCAAAAAACTAAGCGTCGCTTAACCACCGTGAAAATACAATATTACGCTACATTTCGTTACGAATTTGTTACGCATAATTTAGTAAAATTCACGCAACACTCATAACATATATATCTATGACAGATCTTTTATACATAGAGCAATAATGCTAATGAAATTATTGCCTACAGTGCTCAGGTGCACTACAAAAGGAACAAAATGAACAGTATATAGTCATGATATGTGTTGAAATATGTGTTCAACCATAGTAACTTAATCAGGAGATATAATTTGTTCTTGCATTGTAGCATAAAGTTTTATATTACATTGTATTGAACATTTGAGATCATAAAATACGGACACAAACAGGGGGGGGGTTATGACATAGGTAAATTTAATTGCATATTGAATACCTGCATTTAGGTGTTCAATCGTGATGCAATGGTTAGTCTTGCAAGCTAGTCTAGCAGATCCAGTACTACTGAAAAGCGAGTTCGATCCTCGCTGGATTCTCCATATTTGTGACCTTGTGTCAGATCCTACTCGTAGGGTAATTTTTTTTATCACTTTGCATTAAGAGCAACTTCAATTATTCCCATTTAAAACTAAACAAGAAATTTCTGAAATGTCATTGTCGAACAGATCAAACTACATTAAAAAAAAATCACTGACGAAAATCACAATGTTCTTAAAAGTGAAATTATACGATATTCGTAAAAGTGAAAAAAAAATCGTTGTTAGTAAAAGTGAGGCATTTCCCTTTCGCTTTGGAGGTCAGTTTCGCTTTGGAGGTCACTTTTGCTTTGGAGGTCAGTTTCCAGTTCTTACAGAGTAGTTTTTTTTGTAAAAAGTTTTATTCTTACATTCGTCTCGGGTACAAATAGTAAAAATCTCCAAAAAAGCTTCTTTTCCCCCTCGCTTTTATTATGTTTTTTAAGTTCCTCTGAGACGATTGAATATCAACATCTACAGGGTGGTCCGAAAGTCTTATCACCATTACATGTTTTAACTTTCATTAAATGTTTTTTATGCTAAGTTAATTCCATGACAATCTAGGCGTGCGCATGCGTGTGTGTGTGTGTGTGTGTGTGTGTGTGTGTGTGTGTGTGTGTGTGTGTGGAGATGGTATCAGTTATAGTGCTGTTGAATTATAGGAAGCGTGGAGGCTTTGAAGGATGCAGTGTCTCGGCGGCTAACAACTGATGCAGGTAGTTTGTTCCACGCTTGAAAAATGTTTCCAGAAGTCATAGGAGCTGAGCTGTTTTCTGACTAAATGTATTGATATCGCTGTTTCAACAGATCACTGAGTAAGATTTTTTAAAAGTGAAAACTTGTAAACTACCTAGATCTTGCTTGTGGGGGAATAATAGAACTATTGTACCCAATATTATTGGCGTGTTTGGAACACTTCTTTAAAAAAAATTTTAAAAATTAAAATTTTTTTTAAATTTCAAATATTGAAGAAGAAACTTATCGAAAAAATTATAGATAAATTATCTGCCCCTGGCACCAGAGGGCGAATCGCCAATATACGATATTGGCACCTAAATTGAATTCTATGACGAAAGTCACTTATAATGTTGAGTAGTCAACAGCGAGACGTCTTTTCCAGTTGCTCCGTATACATTCAAACCCTCAGCAGGTAAGTCTTGTCGCAAACGCCATTAAATTTGCAATTTATACCTTTATATATATATATATATATATATATATATATATATATATATATATATATTCAGTTGTTCTTGTCGTCTTCTTCATCCGAATTTAATTGTCTATAACCTGGGAAATTATATGAGTCCCCGCGAAAACATCATATTTTGCAAACTTAAGACTTAAGAGAGACTTACTCTCCTAGAAAAAGGCCGGCGGTCATGACTGGTATGAAAACTCAATTAGTACAAATAAATTCCTACATAAATTCTAGTTTTCTTATCTGATCTTCCTCCCACGCTTTCTTCTTTCCTTTTACGCCTCTAGCCATTCTTTGTGGGATAGTCACATGTTGACAAGATGTCGGAAGTCAGGGCACCTTGTTGTGGAGTAATGGTTAACAAGCTACTTTGATAAATTAATTACTACCAAGCAGTGAGTTTGAGCCTCACTGGATTCCCATACTTGGTGCACGTGGCGTATCGGTTATCGAAGTAGGAAATGAAACCGGCGACACGGGTTCAAATGAACGAGGATCTTTACATTTCACTTCGCGCTAATTTCTTTAGGAAAGAGATGTTAATGCAATTAAAGGGAAGGCATAGTCAGCTATAAACAGACTATGGAAACCCGATCTCACTGACAAGTTAAAACGTCAGTTCTTCCAAGCCGTAATTGTATCAGTACGATTGTATGGCTGCACCATTTTGACCCTAACGAAGCGCCTAGAGAATAAGCTAGATTCCCATTTAGCTTATTCACTAGGCGTTTCGTTAGGGAACTGCACAAGAATGCTGCATGCGATCTTAAACAAATCGTGGAAACAACGTCCCACAATAAATCAGATGTATGGCCACTTGCCCCTTATCACACAAACTATTCATATGAGACGAAAAAGACATGTTGGACACTGCTGGAGAAGCATGGACGAACTCATAAGTGACGTTATCCGATGGAAACCAGCATATGAGCATGCCAGTGCAACAAAGAACTGCATTAACCATCTCTGCCCGGATAGAGGACATCCCGATATCGATATCCGTGCTACTAGTGCTACACGAGAAGGACAGAATGGATTCATTAGCTTTAGTAAAGCGAACAGTATAGGAGAAACATTGAATTCAAATTAGCTTTACTCGGCTTTAAAAAAATTGACCGTATTCCGCATCCAGACCATGGTACCCTAAACAATCAGTGTGCTAGAAGAGTCCAGTGAGCTTCGGCCGCTGGACCGATAAAGTAATTAACAGCGTTGATCCCAGGGGGCCACCCACCCCCCAGGCAACACCTGGCCCCTCGATTTAAAGGGACGGGGCTGGGTTTGTTGCCCGTTGCCTGAGGCGCCCCTTGGAAGGGTAATGCCGACGGGATCAACGTATTTTTTGTACCCGCCTCTCATGAGGTTCGGTTCGTGGGGGTCCCATATTAATAGGGCCTTGTGCCTAACCCGTACACGTGGGGTACATGGTAAATACCTCATATTATTTATTTATTAATTTAATCAATTATTAATTCATACATACTTATTCATTTATTGATATGTGTAACAAGTGTGACGTTTAACGTCGCAAGAAATGGACTAGGAGACCCGAGTTCAAATCCTGGACGACACTGAGTTTCACTTTGCACAAATGTCCTTGGGAATGACATGAATTCATCTCTTTTCCCTACACCCAGCTATGGGTACACAGTAGGGCATGCTGGACTCTTTAGCTTTGATATAGCAACCTATATAGGAGAAGGAAAATTCGGCATTCAAACCAGCTGTTTTCAGCTTTAAAATTGACCTTGAGTCACATCCTGCCAATCGCTGAGTGGTTGGGTAAATAGAACATTTATTATTTGTTTCATTGGGTTCGGCCCTCTTTCGGGATCTCCATCAGTTACGATATCACGTTCTTCGCATGAATTGAAATTTGAGGTAGGACCAATTCCATCCAGAATATACTTATAAGAATAATGGGTATTAGTTTATAACCAACGCTAAATCCAAATAATGCATTAGTGCATCCATGGATACACTAACACTGAAGATTTGGTAAAGAAAAACAAACAAATAACTCGTATGAACAATGTACGTATGAATGTTTATTATATAATATAAAACCAACCCGTTTACCATGGATAGGATTCGACACAAGATCACAAGTATGGGTGATCCAGCGAGGATCGAACATGAATGTTTAATATATATAGCATATAACAACAAAGTGACATAATACACATGACCCAATCAGGTTAATCGTACATACCGTTCTCTGAACAAAGTGTAATGAGGGGGTACCAAAAAAGGTCAGAAAATACTGTGCCTTCCATAGTTTTCATGGTGAGGTGTAATAAATGCTATACTCGATGCTAACAGAACCGAGAAATATGTCCTTTTCGCTCAACGAGCTAGGACTAAAAACAGATAGGTCTTTTTCCTTCAGCGAAGGGGGACCAAAGAGAAAGTTTTAAGGGTCCGAATTATCATATGACCAACAAATGACGTGGGAAGTCACATGCACAATCCAAGGGAAGATAATTATGTTTGTCTCCCTAAACACTAATATTAAAATCGACTAGAATACTGATGAGATAGATTGTTGGAATATTGAGAAGACTTGCTGTCACTTAATATCCAATGAAAGCTGCCAGTTATTACTGGTATGAAGACTCAATTAGTGTAAATTCTCCTCGAGTATTCCTCCGGCCATTTTCCTTCCCTTTTACTCTCAGCTCGATAGTCACAAGACGGCAAGATGTCGGAAGTGTGCGTCACTTTATTTATTCAATTATTTTTAGGTTTTAGTTGTATAAAATATGATTCGAATTTCAGAAAAATACAGAGAAACATTCAGTTAAGCAGAGTTGAATAGTATTAAATTTGTCGGGGTGGCCTAAAGTCAGTATCAGCCAGACAGCAAGGAAGTCTATCCCCTTGTCACTCTGCCAAATTTACTCTCTTTTTTTTACTTATAAAAATCATTAAGAAAAAATGCATTATATTGATATATACCTATAATGATATATATTTATAAAAGAATCTTCGCAGATATACAAAGTGAAAATCTCTCTCTCTCTCTCTCTCTCTCTCTCTCTCTCTCTCTCTCTCTCTCTCTCTCTCTCTCTCCTCTCTCTCTCTCTCTCTCTCTCTCTCTCTCTCTCTTTATATATAGGTATTTTCTTAGTTCAATACAGAACACAGCCATGAGACGAGATAAAAAGAATTGTGTCGTCCCAATTTTTCAACCCCTTTCTGTCTGCCCAGAAAATCAGCATTTCAAATCTCAATCCTTGTTTGGGTTAGAACACATATCCTTGATCCCGATCACAAATAAGCAACTACTTCAGCCACCAAACATGCCCATTTAGCTGCTTTCCTGATGAGTGTACGCGTTTAACACACAATAGGGCTGCCTAATCGATCGGACAAAATAAAAACAGCTCTCAAAGCCAAACTGTAATTAGCAAGCCGACTGGTTTCGTCGGTAAAAGGTTAAAAAAAGGGTTTCATATCCGCAGTAACGTTCATGTCAACCAACTGGTTACTGTGGCCTTACACTTGTATATCAATTAGCTATCCAGGGTCATTGCGAACACTCGCATGACCCAAACAAAATTGAACAGGTAGAGTTGTAATTAGAGGCCGAGACTCACTGCGCCTTTTTTTCTAAAGAAAATAACAAGATGAAAAAAGAATTAGTTATAATTGGATTATAATTAATATTTACGATCGCTGATTTGGAAAGAAAGGAATTCGTATGTGTGTGTGTGTGTGTGTGTGTGTGTGTGTGTGTGTGTGTGTGTGTAGGTTGACGAAGACATGAAGTCAACGGCGCTTGGTAACTGACAGTTTCTCGCCGATGAGATTTTCAAACTAAGTGTTTTTCTTTTTTCTCCCTTTTTCTCTCTCCTTCCGACTTGTTCTTCCTATTTTTGACCCCCTCCCTCACCCCTCTCTCCCTCACATACACACACACACACACACACACGAACGCACACATATACTCTCTCACTACCCCAGTCTGTTTGTCTCTCAATCTCCCTCTCTCTCTCTCTCTCTATATATTATATATATAATATATATATATATATATTGACACCGGATATCTTGGGTGTTTAGTGTTCACACACACACACACCACACACACACACACACACATATATATATATATATATATATATATATATATATATATTATATATATATATATATTCTATTATTATACTAAAGCTGATATTATCACCTTTTAATATCTAAAGGTTTTTTTCCTGAATACTTTAATGATACAAAGCATATCCCAGAATATAATTTAGACCTAAATCTAATTAATGTTTGAAAAAAATTCCATTTCATTTGGTTCTAATTAGTCGTAATTTGCAATTAAGTAAAAAATCCACCATTCTCTGTCTATACTTATAGTTTAATTATCTCCCCCTCTCTCACTACATATGTGTTGAGAGAGAGAAATACATTTAATTACTTAAAAAATGTATCGAGGGAAGGTAAACATAAGATAATTGTTTGATTTCTCAAAAAATGTAATTCGTACACAATGTGACTTAAAATTGTTTCAAATTGATGTCATGTTTTAAAATAGATTTTTTTTTTAATTACTTTAATTATTAATTTTTTAAACTTATAGGATCAATAATTGTGAGTGAAAATTTAGGGAGAGTTTTAAGACAAACCTACTTTTATGCTTATTTTACCAACCCTGTAAATATTTTTATTATGAATGCAAGTAATGTTAAAATAACAACACAAATTTAACACAAACGTTTATTTATATTCATTTATATTTATATTTTGTGAAGGATAAAGATACCAAAACTTCTTTTGGTACTATTCGCAGCCTCCTGCCTCCTGCCTTAAAAAACGCTAGGCGGTGATAGATCTTAAAACAAACCCACCTATGAATGAAGTCCCTAGCTGAAGCGGTGCCTGCTGTATATGAAAAAATAATTTGTCGATTGAAGGCGTTTTTATCGACAGATTTTTTTGTGTGTGTGGTTTGAAGGCGTTAAAAGTCAGCCATATTTTTGAAAATATTTAAAAAGGAAAAACAAAAAACAATCAGCGCTTAAGGTATTTTTCCCAAAAGCGATATTTTACCACCTCCAGTCTTTTTTCGACAAGTAAATGTAAATATTCTAACCTTTTAAAAATACGGCTTACTTTTAAAGTCCTTCAAACCACAAAATAAATATATTGTCGATAAAAACGCCTTCAATCGACAAATTGTTTTTTCATATACAGCAAGCATTACTTCAGCTAGGGACTTCACTTCATTCATAAGTGGGTTTGTTTTTTTACCTATCACCGCGTAGGGTTTTTTAAGGCGGGAGGCCGGGACAGAAATCAAAGTTGCCGTAAAAATCTATATTTTTCAAAATAAATGTACACCACCCCCCACTTCGATTAAAAAAAAAATTACCAAGAATCAGGGAACTATCGGATTTTAATGAAATTTTCAGTGTTGATTTATCAATGAATGGATTTTATAATGCATCATTTATTTTATTTGTTGCTGGATTGCACCGAGTTCAGCTCCGGATTTGATATTATGTACTGAATTCCAATTCAATTTTGTCCCAATATTTCGAAAGATACTACTTATTTTTACAAGGATTTTTTTTTTTGTTAGACTGACTAGCTACAGTGTTTCTCCCTCTCTCTCTCTTCTCTCTCTCTCTCTTATATATATTATATATATATATATATATATATAATATATATATATATATATATCGAACTCTGTAGATTATGGGACTATATTATCATTACTCAAGTTTCATGTGTATTACGCAATCTTCAGACGGGAGAATAGAATGTTACTCTTCTCTTGCCTGATGATCGTACAATACACATGAAACTTGAATAACGTTAATATAGTCCCGTAATCTTTTATTTTAGGTTTCAAAACTGATCTACTATCATTGCATTGATCACTTTTCTATGCAAACCCTGAGCTTTGATTTTGTATAAGTTCCTCTTAGTCTGAATATCGCATGGTCGAAAAACTCAATAACCAGGTGCCGTTGACCCCATGCCCATGCTACCTTAACACACACACACACACACACACACACACACACACACACACACATACACATATATATATATATATATATATATATATATATATATATATATATAAAGGTGTGTCAAAAAGTATCGTGATTTGTTTTGTACTTTATGAATCACCTAGTATTCTGAAAAAATTAACGTTCCATTCATTGTTCAATCCTATCTTGGTAAATAAAGCTTCAATCTCGATACATTTATGACACACCTTGTATATATATCAACACCATAATTCCGTTACTTGTAGATTCATACGGTGTGTACAATCCTGATAACTGATGATAATATCTTTTAGGTTTCATAACACTTTTTATGCAAACTACGCTCATTTGCATAGAGTTTGAATAAATTTCTAGAATTTATATATAAATATATATATGCGTGTGTGTGTGTGTGTGTGTGTGTGTGTGTGTGTGTGTCACATTCTAATTGATTTATATGTGTGTGTGTATCAAATTTGAATTGTTTTCTATATACAGAGACAGACAGACAAAGCCTGGCAGATAGGCAGACGGAAAGCGAGACTGAACAATTTAAATGTGAGACCTGTATATAAAGAGAAAGAGGAAGACTGAGAGAGGGAAATGCATACATGATATATATATATATATATATATATATATATATATATATATATATATAAATTTGTCATGTATATATATATATGTGTGTGTATATGTTTGTGTATGTTGTATGTGCGTGGGTGGGTGTAGTTGTGTGTGGGTGAGGGTGAGTGTGTGTGGAGTGGGAGAGGCAGGCAAAAAGCAATTAAAATGTTATTAAAAAAACAGAACACTGTGATAAAACGCAACAAAAAAGAAACTTAATTGCTATAAGAACATGTAAAATTTCATTTAATTAAAATGTTTCATCTAAGAACAATATCCAACAACAGAGTATTGGCTATAATAGTTTGATATACACACCAACTGAATATTTCAGATACAAGTAATAAAAACGCCGACGTTCGGCCGCCTTCAATTCTGACTCATTTACATTAAGATCAAATTATAAAAATACAAAATGACTTTTAAGACGATGACGGTTAAAGAAGGCAAATGTCAGTTTAATGGAAATGAATGCGAGAAATACGTATGAGTCAATGCGTGTGAGATGAGCGGTAGACATTAGACTGACCATTGGTCTTGTCGTCACTTTTTGATTTATTAGACTGGGGTACAGAAAACTTCCCCGGGGTACGTACTCGCCTATTTCCACTAAAATTGACAAGCGGAAACAAGAAAGTTCGTTTTCATATTTTCTAATCCCCCACCTTCCCTCATTTTATATATATACTAGGAAAAAAAAGTGACCCGTTGGGTCATGTATTGAGCTCTGGGAAGATAATTGTGATCAGGAAGAAAGTTAGTATGCAATACGTATTGAATTTATAAAAATAAATACGACCGGAGAATTAAAAAAATAAAATAAAATCATTTTGCTAAGATTTACAATTAAGTCAAAAACTGTCCAGTCTTATATATAATTGAGCTGTTAACTGCTAAAAATTAAAATACGAATAAGTTCATCTACCGCTCACACTCTCCAATCTCTCTCTTTACACACAGAGAGAAAACAAACATAAAGAGAAGTTAATCAAATATATAGAGACAGGGCAAAAGTGACAGGCAGAATGTGAAGTAAGAGGCGGGTGTTTTTTTTTACTTAATTGCAAATAATGACTAATTAGAACCAGATGAAATGGATTTTTTCAAACATAACTTAATCCCAAAACTAAGGAATATTTTTGTGATATATTTTGTGTCATTAAACTAAATATTAAAAAAGCCTTTGGATCTTTTTACACAAGACTTATACTCGAAAACATCACGTGATTAGGTATTAATGCACGCGTCATTCAGATGTTAAAAAGAAATAATTAATTTTTATTAATCTGTATATAGATATAGATAATAAGAGATTTATATTTAAGTTTTTTAAATCCCTGACAATGCTTGGTAGCTCTATTAGAAACGAACAAAAATAAGTGGAGTAAGTTAAACTTGCAAACCATTAATAACAAACGTATTTATCACTAAGTACTTCGTGACTTTGGTCTTATTTAAAAACAGCGGGAACTTTTTCACTAACGTCTTTTCTTTTCTTTTTCTTTTTTCTTTTTCTCTTGGATTCGTTTTAAAATAAAAATGAAAACTATAAACGTATATAAACCATTTTTTTCTGTGAAATGTATATTTTTACAAAAACCAGACGATCGTACTCAAGTAAACCTTTAGTAGAGTCATAACTCGATCTTTGTTTTCGACAATTTGACGCGAAATCTGCCCAATCCCTATTTAAAGGTTATCAAGAAATCTTATATCCGTTTCCCTTAAATGAAAAGTAGACACTGGGGCTTTTATTTGATTTCTGTTAAAGCTTTCTTTATTGGCCACAAATCCTTAAAATATGCCAACAGTTTCAGAACTTTTCTTCCGTTTAAATTCTAATCTCTGTTTTGACCGCATCAGTTGGGGACTAATCAACTCATCCTTTCGCTAAATCCCTTTTCATAGAGAATATTGTGCGTGAGGAAAAAGTATCTGTTACTCAGAGATAAAAATCCGCCCCTGTTGGCTGTATCGTCTACAGAGGGGTAAAAGTTGAAAAGTTAAAAAACGAAGGAGTATATCCCCTTTTTGCTAGCGCTAGACCAGGGAGATTGTCTTGCTGAGGTGGAGCGCCACACCTACCGCCAGCTCCCTACTTTAATGCACAGAACAGATTACCCAACCTGTGCTACTCATGCGCTGAGTTGGCGGAGACCGGTTATGAACTCGGAACTTTGCGATAACGAGGCGGGTACTCGACCGTCTGAGAAGAACCCCCCCTCCATAAAACAAAAGGTGTGTCCAGAGTATGTATATACCAACCCTTCCGCACCAGCAGGTCAATGTCAATTTCTTAAGCGGAGTTTTCCTTCTCCTAGACTGGTTGCCATACAAAGTTAAAGAGCCCAATCTGTCCTACTATTTACTCATAGATGGATGAAGAATAGTTGGATGCAAACTATTAGCAAGGGTATTAGCACTATGGGAAATGTGACCACTCTCGTCCTCGATTTGAACTCGTCTCGCCGTGTCCAATTCCTACGACGATAACTATTATACAATAAACTCCTCCTGTATCTAGTGGTGAGGCTCTAGTTCTCGAGATCTGCGGGTGTAGAGTACCTCTTTATTGCCATTACTCCCAGGTCCACGCTGACCCTGAGTGGTAGAATCTGTTAAGGTCCCATCTCTGGGTTAAATAGAAAAAAAATGAGTTTTAAAAGATATGTTTAAAAATAATTTAGTTTTTTTTTTTTAATTGAGTACCCATCAAAAATGAATAAAACAAAACATCTGAGGCATAAAATAACCCAACAAGGGTTGACATGCTGTAAAATCCAACCAACCAACCAACAACCAACGAGTAACGTTGATAACCTAGAGTCGCCACTGATATATCTGGACACATAGGAAATATCACTAGTTATAAACAACTACTTTTTACCCCCACAGATTAGATTACGGTCAATGTGGTTTTTTTTAAATGAGTTCGAAAAATGATGAATACTCATCAAGAATGAATAAAGCAAAACGTCTGCGGCATAAAATAACCCAACAAGGGTTGACATGTTGTAAAATCAAACTATCAAGCCAACCAACAAAGCAACCGGAGTGGTTTGTTTGGTTCCCATGTATGGGTCAAATAGATATGTTTAAAAATGATCTGTATTCACCAGGACAGAGTGAATAAATAATTATTCTTAAGAAACAAGTACACAATAAAATGAACGCGATTCCATAACATCTCATCTGCATTCATCCGTCTATTAGAGACGATGGCGTGGTGTCCAAAAAACGTGGAACCACGTAGCCCGTGCGGGTTGATATGGAGGATGAGTTGTCGCCCAAGCAGCAGTTCCCCTCTCCACAGTGCTGTTGTGGTCCAAAGGAAAGTCAAAAAATCAATGCAGTTTGGCAACGATAGGAGTTGCTGGACAGCGCTGAAGTTCAGCATCACACCACCTTAGGGAGCTCCAGCTCCGGATTTCATTTCGGGGTTTACTACCCTAGCCTTTCCTTGGAACTATGCACCAGGGGATTTATAACAGACTTTTCATTGTCTAGATGGATTCCGTCAACATCTAAGGAATCCCATCTACCCTATTTGGGGATTTGTGTGAGTAGTAAGTACCCCAATCCTCCCACTACCGAAACATCTAAAGATGAAATAAGCGTAGACCGTTAAAATCAGTCAATCAATCAATCAATCACAAAAAATGTAAATATTTACCAAAATTTTCTCATTCCCCAATGATATTTGCATCGGAAAAAAGGGGCTAAAAATTTCGGTTTTGGGTTTGTCTTCTGGTCCGTTTACGAAAACTTTTTTCGTTCCCCAATGATACCTGCATCGGAAGAATAAGGTCTAAAAAGTTCGGCTTTGGGTCACTCTTCTGATTCGTTTACCAAAACTTTTCCTGATCCCCAATGATACCTGCATCAAAAAGCTCTAAAAGAATCCCTTACCGCACTTTTTAAGACTATATGTAGAGCATGCGTTTACAATTACTAGTTATTTTGTTAGTACCAGAGATTTTGTTGTAAACCAATGTTTATTTTTGTTAATGACTTATCCTATTAACTGTAACAAACCAAATGTTTCTTGTAATTGTTTAATGTTAGGCAAGTACGTTCCTTTTAATCAGTTGATATTTTAATTCATTTTCTTTATTTATTTATTTCTTTTAATTCAATTTAACGCGATTTTTATTTTATATTAATTTGCTGTCGAATCTAATTAATTGAAAAGATTATCACAGCTTAAGAATTTCTATTTAAATAAAAATAAAATAAAAAAAAGTTTTGAATGTATTTCCTGAAGAAAATGCTAGCCATGTCGAATTAACATAGCATAAGAAGTCAAATAATCCAAACGAGAAAAGAAAATATGTCTTTTTTTGCTGCCAACGACAGTCCCTTAATATCGTCCGTGGCAATTTGATTGCCATTTGCCGAGGCCTAGAGAGGAGATCCTAAAGAAATTGATACATTACCACATTACGAACTGAAGTATTAAACAGGCAACAAAGGAATCATGAGAAAGTTATTCATATACCATACAACTCGTAAACCTGAGGGCACCCCATCATGGTATAATGGTTAGCAAGCTAGTTTCACAGATCCATTACAATGAATAGCAACAAAGGGTCTATTTTGGTGTGTCCTTAAAAGGGATACAATCAGACAATACCATAGATGGTACCCACGGCCTACTAATATTATACGGCCCCACATGATACATTAAGAGGCAAAAAATAACAGGCCGATTGGCCTGATAGTCAATCTGTAGGTTTAGGCTGGAAAATGTTAAAAGTATACAAAAATACACAAACTGTTTTCTTTTTTTTCTTCAGAAATGTAATATGAAAAGATTAACCATTTTTGTAAACAAATTATCGCGAAAAACTTTAAAAAATCAATATTTAAATGCCAAAAATTAAGTAATTTTACCAAACTAGCGTCTTAGGCAAACAGACCGTATACGTGATTGAAAAGCATAAAACAAGGTAAATCACAGCCGTTTATAATTCGTAGATTAGTGAAAGACAAAGTATAAATAACGTATTTTAATTTTGAAAAGAATTAAAATTAAATTAGAATAATGACTAATAAATTCTAGCGGTATTATTTTATCATTTTCTGTTAAATTTTTAAAGTTACCTTCCTTTCTGTGTCAAGCGACCCAGAATGAGTTAAAATATAATCGGCCTGTTATTTTTTGCCTCTTAATCAGATGGGGCCGTATAATACTTTTTAAAGTTTCTCGCGATAAACAAAAATGGTTAATCTTTTCATATTACATTTCTGAAGAAAAAAAAAAGAAAACAGTTTGTGTATTTTTGTATACTTTTAACATTTTCCAGCCTAAACCTACAGATTGACTATCAGGCCAATCGGCCTGTTATTTTTTGCCTCTTAATGTATCATGGGGGGCCGTATAATATTAATAGGCCGTGATGGTACCCTAACAGGTACTACCACTCTGGGTCAGAGTGGACCAGAGATTAATGGCAATAAAGTGGTACTCCACACTGCACAGATCTAAAGCAGGAAAGAAAAGCAAGAAAAAAAAATGGAAAAATAAAAGAAAAAAGAAAAGAAAAGAAAAGATGAGAATTATCCGAAATGTCCACAAGATTTTTAAGAAATGAATTAATAGGCGTTGTTATAGTTAAATTGAATAAAACAAATAAAATGAACTTTTAAATATTTAGATTATCTTAAAAACGAGAAGATTGTTGTTTGTGTTGGGTTATGCGAAATCGCACAAAGTTGCTAACCAGTGTCATCATCATCATCATCATCATGTCTCGCAATTAGCACGGATATCCATAACAATCTCTCGCAAACCTTCCCTACCATTCATTGTCCTCAGAAGTCATCTGCGCAGCATCCAGTATCCACACAGAGCTGGTCATTGTAGGTCCTTGCTGGACCGCCCGAAATGATATGTCCATGTGCTGGTTTCCACAGGAGAACGTCGCTTATGAGTTCGTCCTTGCCTTTCCAGCAGTGTCCTGTGTGTCTGGTTCGTCTCCCTCGGATGGTTTGTGTGATGGGTGGCAACGAGTGTAGGATAAAGAAAACTCTGAATTCAAACCTATCATACTTTAAAAAATTGACCTTGTGTTACACCTTACTCGTGTAGAGTGATTGATAAATACATATATCCAACCCGAATATTGAATTGAGTATTTTGACAAATCTTTCGTTTCAAATTTCCTGAATTTTCTTTGAACTTTTGGTAAATTCCCTTATTTCCATTTTCCCTTTTGATAAATTCGGGTTTTTGTGTTTTTGTTTTGTTTTGTTTTTCATTTTATTGTTTCAGGGGTAAATTGCAGTAAATTTCACTATAAATATCATTAAATCAGAAAAAAGTAAAAATCAAAGTTCTATCGCATTTGCCAACTTTAAACCGCTCACAGCGGTTTTCCAACCACTGCGATTCTACCGTAAACCGCCGATGGTTAGTTCATTATAATTGACTCAGATTACAATAATAATAGGACTTTATTTGAATAGAATAAGTTCTGAGGTGAATAGATATTAAACTTTGAAATATCTCATGATACAGGTAAAAAGAATACCAAGAAAATTTGGTATAGCGGTAGGTAACATTTGGTTTGGAAAGAGTTAAAAAAGAAATTATCAGATATCTTCAACAAAAATTCAAAAACATTTAAAAATCCAAATCAAGAAACAAATTACATGTAAAAGTAAAAATTGATGACATTTTCTTTCATCCGAACATTCTACAAAGAATTTCCCAAGAAGATGTCATTTTTGTAAGAATATGTGTTAAATAATTTATGAACAGCCATAATTTATTAACGTACCTGTAGTTAGAATTTTAAATAAGGTCTGTTTGACTTAAAACTATGGGGTCCATGGAAAATTACCGACAGTTATGGACGGTTGATAACCTTTGACCCGTTAAAAACGCGCCATTACAGACGCGTGAGAATAAGTTTAGTTAGTCGAATCCGACCCGGCTTTCTAGGAGCATAGACGTGTTGTCAGCTCCCGGGGTTGGTCTCCCCGCGGCGGAATCAAAATGGACAGGGTTGAGAATAAAGCTTTATTATAAGAAACAACCAAGAATTGTTTTATTAATAAAATATTAAAGACAATGACCAGACCAGACCAAAGAAGAATTAACAAAGAAAATCAACCCCCAGCAGATAGAAATCAGCCCAGAGAAGATGGCGGCCGAAGTAGAATCAGTTAGCAAGAACCAACAAGCAAGGATCACCACCTATAATCTCTATCATCTCTCTGTACCTCTCCATTGTGTACACAAATCATGTTAGGGGTATCCATATTTTATATACACCATGGAAGCGACGAGGGATAACTTTTAGGAAAATATCAAACCCGAAAATTGGACACTTTGAACTTTCTCGACCGTAAGAGTTGTGTTCAGTTGTTATGTACCCCTTTCTCGTCGGGTACATAACAAGTGTTCCTTCGTAATAGAGAGAGGGCGAGTAACACAGAGGCATCAGAGAGATATAGACAGATACATATAACTTACTGTTCTCGTCTAGTCGCCATGTTGCATTCTATCTTGTCTAGTCTTCTCTCCAGCCATGATGTCTACGTTTGGTTTCTCTTTGCCTGTTGCTTCTTTCTTCTCTTGTTGGTTCTTCATTTTCTAACCTAGGCATGCTTAATTAAACAATAAGATTTCAAAGTTTATATGTCGTTTCCTAACTCGTCGTGCGGAGCTGACAGCCGGGATGAAAACACGTCTGTTTCATCCGGGATCTGGCTATTAACTGACCTAACTAGTTAAATCACGTGATGTGCGAGATTCCCGCTTTTACAAACGTCTGGTGTTTTTCCACGGCAACTGCCGTCTACGTGCTGATTTGAAAGCCCTATTTTACAGGTGCTTGTCAATAATCTATGCTACCACATAGATTATGCAATACAGTAAATTCTTATACCTTAAAAAATAAGACCATTAAAGGTTAGATTGTTTTGAAAAATGCTTTATTGTGAATCAACTATATCATTAAAAATTTGATTGAAAGTGTTACTTTCTTTGTTCTCTCGCCACAAAAATTCATAAATACGAATCTAGCATATCTGCTTGAATGAATTAACCCTAACCCTAACCCCTAACCCTAACCCTAATCACAACCAGTGTATGGCGGAGTGTTCTAAAATTGTTCCAACTTCCGCAGGTAAAATAAAACATTCATGATAATATAGTTTACTTAGCCGGGTTGATTGATTGTTTGATTTTAACGGCATTTCAACCCATCTGGGGTTATTTCATGCTTAGAGGTTAGGAAACTGCGTATGTTGTACGTTCGTATTTACATTTTTTGTATAATATCTTAGAAGTTCCTATCTAATAAGAATTATTCTTAAACAGATCTATTTGACCCATAGCCAAGCCCCTCTCCCCCAACAGGAACTACTACTTCGGACCTAGATGCAGTTTAGTTTATTTGTTACATAATTATTGGATCCTAATATCTTTTTAAGGTAGTGTAGAAATCATTATGGCGATCAGTGCGGCTGATGGCCTTGAGAGTGAGTGACGGCGCTTGACCTCGATCTCACCTTGCGTTCTGGGGATGGAACGTGAGCACCGGAAGGCAATAGAAGGCCCTTCCGGTTTAAGGAGTAAGCAACTCAGTTAGTGAGTTAGAACTTAGAAGCCGAGCTAGCAAGATGTAAGGATCCACGCGCATTGTCTGGTCTGGGGATTTAAATAAAGTAACATCAAATAAATCGAAGTCTTGTGTTTATTACTAAAAACTAACAATGACACAAGGCTTCTGATAACGAGAAACCCAACAGAAACCAGACCCGGAATCCTCAATAGAAGACCAGACGAGACCTTAGAAGATATACCAGACCAAGATAGATGATAGACGATCAGAATAGCAAAGCCGACCAGAAGAATAGACGACAGAGTAAGAAGTAAAGAAAGGTATATAACGTTATATGATTTGGTATCGTGAAAAGACCAGTATATAACATATACCTATTTAGTGCCGGTAAAGAAGGCGCTATGCAACATATTTTCCTGACTTCCCATCAGGTCGGTTGACACAAGGACTTTTTAAGATAGGGGAGTCACACACAAACAGAAGCTCATGCGCTGGCCAATGCAAAAAAGTGTGTGATGCCTTTGGCATTCTGCTTTTGGGGCGCCTCAGGCACCGGGCAATAAACCGGGCCCTACCACTTTCAGACGACGGGACAGGTTCTGCCCCAGAGGGACGGCCCTTTGGGACTACAGATCAGAAGCCGAAGCTCTTAATCCAGGTCAGCAGTTTAGTGTTATACCCAAGACTTCCTTTTTGGGTGGGGTGTGTTGGGGTCTTACCTTTCTACTGGGGATACCTATTTCAAGGCACCGACAAGGTAGGTTATCGGGGTGAGAACTTTCAATACTCCTTCGCATTATTCACAACCTATGTCCTTGCTTTTAATTCATGTGCGTGCGTGTGCGTGCGTGTGTGTGCGTGTGTGTGTGCGCATGTATGTGCGTGCCTATTCGTTTGTACGTGCATATATTAACATTATTAGACTCTATGACACCAAACCAACGAATGCATTTATGTATGTGTGGGAATAAATATTTATGAAGAGACGTGGGTGTGTCGCTGTGTTTTTTGGCGTTAGCATTTAGTGTTGATTTCCACAATAGTGTTAAGATTTCTGTTTGTCGCACTGAGAGAAGAAGAGAAAAATAAATAAGTTACAATCACAACCCACGTGGTTGTTACTCAACCGAATACATTTACACTCTCACACGCACACAAACCGAAGAAGAAATAAATATTTGTCTTCGGTTTGTTTGTTTGTTCAGGCCCAACTTCTGCATAGAATTATATCGCCAAAACAACCGCTTCTTCCTGCTGCAAATTGGCATTTATTTGGCCCCTCCAAGAGGCCAAAATGTAACACGAACAGTGGCTGCACATGACATTAATTCCCGGGGGTGCTGCTTCCGAAAATATATATTAAAAAAATCTATATATTAATACTCGTATTCCTTAAAAGTACGACGGTTGTCTTCTTGCAACGCCCTCTGGTTAAAAATGAGACCGTCCAAATCGTGCAAGATGAAATGCGAAAATGTAAATCTGGATTAACTGGTGTTGCTTATTCGCCGAATTCTTATTTCTCATTATGAGTGTCATCACCTCAGCTAAATAATGGACCGTTTTTATTATAAAGAAAGAGAGTGAAGGAAAAGGAATATGCTCCACAGAAAAAATATAATAAGAAAGAAAGAAAGAAAGAAAGAAAGAAAGAAAGAAAGAAAGTGAGTAGGAGAAATATAGAGAGAGGAGCTGTGCGCGCTTTTTCAGTCGAACGTAAGGAAAAGATGAAAAGAAGGAACGAAAGAAAAAAAGAGAGAAATAGGGTTATATCAAGATTATTATACTTTTTACATATTGAATTATTGCAATAGCTCTTAAGTAGACATGTAATTATTAAATTATCATACTGTGATTTATCCACAGGTCCCGCTAGTATATTAATATTGTGTAACACACACACACTTAGATTATTGATAATAGTATTAAATATATTTTACAAATATAAAAAAGTAAAGTCGGTAGAGTGGCCCATTGTTGATATCAGCCGGAGAGCACTAGACAAAAGAGATTGTTTCTGCGTCTGGGGTGGAGCACCATACCTACCATCAGCTCTCCACTTTACCACACAGATACAAACTGTGCTACTCATGCACTGAGTTGGCGAGGGCCGGTATCGAACATGGAACCTTGTGGTTCTTTTACGGATGCTCCACCGACTGAGCTTCTTTTTTTTAATCAGTATATATTTATTTACCCAAACCCTCCGGACGAGCAAGATGCGAAACAAGTTCAATTTCTTAAGTGCTTTTTAACAAGTTTGAATTCAGAGTTTTCCTTCTCCTAGACTGGTCGCTATAACAAGGTTAAAGAGCCCAGTTTGTCTTACTATTTACACTTAACTGGAGGGAGAATATTAGGATTCATACCTTTCCCAATGGTATTAGCGCTAAGGGAAACGCAAACTGCTCCGTTCAGGATTTGAACTCAGGTCACCGTGCCCATTTCCTATGACGGTAACCATTACACTGCCAGCGCCTTGATTATTTGTTTATAGTGGTGAAGGTTTGTGTATGACCAGCCACACTTTTTGGATATGCTGATGATAGAATGATTCACCAACGTGTCACAGATTCCCAAACAACACTCCCCAGGTTTTGAATTTCCTTCTCCTTGACTGATTGCCTTATCAAAACTAAATAGGCCAATCTGCCGTATATATATATATATATATATATATATATATATATATATATGTGTGTGTGTGTGTGTGTGTGTGTGTGTGTGTGTGTGTGTGTGTAGTAATAGTAGTATATATATGTAGTACGTAGTATATACAAGGTGTGTCAAAAGTATTGTGATTTTCAGTACTTTTTGACACATCTTGTATTCTAAAAAATTAACGCTCCATTCATTCTTCAATTCTATCTTGGTAAATACAGCTTTAAAATCTGTACTTTTTGACAAACCTTGTATTCTGAAAAAATTAAGGTTACATTTATTGTTCATTCCTATCCTGGTAAATACAGCTTAAATCTCGATTCTTTTTTGACACACCTT
The DNA here is from genome assembly GCA_023376005.1 of Doryteuthis pealeii. Taxonomy (NCBI): domain Eukaryota; kingdom Metazoa; phylum Mollusca; class Cephalopoda; order Myopsida; family Loliginidae; genus Doryteuthis; species Doryteuthis pealeii. The sequence continues at coordinate 93,117,594 of CM042141.1, forward strand.
ATATATATATATATATATATATATAATATATATATATATATATATAATATAATGTAACCTAGCAAGAACGATACATAATAAAGGGAGTTTTTTTACCTACTCTAGTCGCTCCTTTTTATCGTAACACTTAAGTCATTTCGGATTCTATCAGTGCTGTTTAGTATTATTTAGATTTTTGGACTATTGTCCTCATCTTTATTGTTATATACATGGTTAACGGAATGAGAACAATCTACCCCCGTGGATTGAATAAAGGGTTCGGTTTGAAGTTCTGTGAAGTCTCCCGAGTTCGACAAGAAGATTCCCGAGTTTGACAAGAAACACATGAAAAAGGCCGGAGGTTACATCGACCGAAACGTTGTGTATATAACAATAAAGATGAGGACAACAGTCCGAAAAATCCAAATAATACAAATTATCAAGCCTCATCTCAAAAATTTAGACAGTGCTGTTTAGGTTTGGTTTTCTTTGTTCAATGGCATATCAAACTTTGTGGGTTATTTGATGCCAAAGCTATCCTTGTAGGAGCAGATAACTGGGGGATGAGAAGATTCATAACTTTCTCAAGTGTATTAGTCCTAAAGTAAACCTAATACAGTGACTTGAGTTCGAACTTGCTTACTACGATGTCAAAGTTCAGCACGTTTGCCACTACACTACGAGGACTTCTCCCAGTACCGATTAATTAACGGTCAGAATTGTAAATGGATTTGCATGGTTGGGTTTTACGGCATGTCAACCCTTTGAGGGTTTTTAAACTCAATTTTTTAACACGTTTTTAAACTCATTTTTTTCTATTTAACCCATAGATGGGACCCTAAAAGGTACAACCACTCCGGGTCAGAGTGGGCCTGTTAGTATGGTGATGAAGGGGTACTCCACACTCCCTAGAGCTCCAGAATTGAAACATCACCATTAGATGCAGTTTAATGTCATACCCAGGACACTAAGAACCTCGGTCACCGCTTTCTAGCACATATATAATGAAAAGGAGTTTGCCATAGGGGCAAAAGGGTTGGGACAATCATATAGGTGCTAGCGCTTGACTTGACCAGTCGATTGATGTCATATATACGCACTGTAAACGTGTACCAAAATATTGCAAAACTTTTGACTCAGTATAATCAAATAAAAGATAAATTCTTCATCTAAGAAATTCAGACCAGTTGGTATTGTAAGCAAAGCTCAGTAAATTCTAAGATATTCAAACAATTCCAGGAATTTTTCGCAACAAGCGTTCAAAGAATTTAACTCAATCTAAAGTTTCTTCTCAAATTACAAAAATAAATCTTCCTTTTTATAAGTTTGTTTGATTTTAAGCTAATTGAATTTTTTTTAAGTAGATGCTTCGAATATTTTGCATTTACACGTCAAAATTTGTCCGACTCTTTAAACCAGGGTCGGATTTAGAGAGGGTCAAAGGGTTAATTGTCCCGGATACACAAACTTTCTTTATAAAACCTCTACTAATTATAAAAATTAGTTTTATTATAGAAAAAATAATGGTGATTTGCTGCAAGCTGGAAATAATTATATCACATTGTCGTAGGATACAAACTGAAAAAATCATCGGTTCCCGCTAGATCACCCAAGTTAAGCAGTGTTGATCCAGTTCAATACTTGGTTGGTTGGTGGGTTGGTTGGTTTTACGGCATATCAACCCTTTTCGGGTCATTTAATGCCCAATCAAGTCATTTTGATAAACAAAGGACCCCGGTTGCTTACAGTACCTGCTGTTGATTAGGTGATCACTCAATAAGGTATTGAAATTGGAGGTGCGTGGTGTAATGGTTAGAGTCGTAGGAAATGGACTTGTCGACCCGAGTTCAAATCCCGGACGAAGCTAGAGTTCCCATAGCGCTAACACCATTGGAAAAAGTATGAATACAACTACTCTCCAGCTATGGGTAAATAGTAGGGCAGAATGGGCTCTTTAACCTTGGTTAAGCAACCAGTCTAGGAGAAGGAAAACTCTGAATTCAAACATGTTAAACTTCGCTTGGGGTGGCCACTACTAGAATCAGCTCAGTCCTAATTAGTAATCTATTTCACTAATTCTAATTGAGAACAGTTTCATCGTTGCTTAACTTCGGTGATCTAGCTGGAACCAGAACATTCAGCGTGATTTTACCGTAATCAAATTTCTCCCACGGCTGTACCAAATTTTCTTGGAATTTTTTACCTGTATGATGGGATATTTCAAAGCCCCTAATCCATTCTCTACAGAACTCATTCTATTCAAATAAAGTCCTATTAATATTGTAATTTGAGTTCTTCTGGTCAATTATAACGAACTAATCATCAGTTTTTATACTTGTGGATCGCAGAGGCGGGAGAGTCGCTGTTAGCGGTTTAAAGTAGGGAAAGAGTTCAAATAATGTGTTGGTTAAAATATTTTTTGGTTAAAAGGATTTATTGGTTAAAAGAATTTGTTGGTTAAAAAAGATAGTAAGTTTAAAAAATATGTTTATTAAAAGAATATTTTCGTTAAAATAAACTGTTGATAAAATATAAAAATATATAAAATCTAATCTTCTATTTAGAACTAAGTTCACTTTGGTACAAAGCCTCGTTTTAGATTTTTCAAAACAAAACGAAACCAGTATGCAAAAAACCTCTTAATTAAAACTTGTTCTCTTTAAGTCTAATATATGAGCGTGTATGCGATGAGGGTGTGAGAAGGTGGAATGAAACAGCGCCAAAATAAAGAAAAGAAAAACTTACCTCATACAGAAAATACATACAAGACTATTTTCCGTGCTGCGTGAGGAAAACGATGAAAGATTTACAAACAATAAAAAAAAGAAGTGAGAGAGGGAGAGACGCCTGTGGCGATCGGGAAAATGGAGAAGTTTGAATGACCGGATATGCAAATTTCTTTAGACGTTCAATTTTTCCCAGGACCAGAAAAAAAAGAGCGACAGAGAGACAAAGAGAGAGACAGAGAGACAGAGAGAGAAATGTCACAATCTTCTTTTCTTTGTTCTACTTTCATTCAACTTTGTCGTCTTGACTCTGTTTTCTATATTGCGACAAAAGACGCCATTGGCGTTACTACGTTCCAATCTCTTCAGATATGCTGCTGTTTATCGATACTATCTGGTTCTACTGCCATCTATTGATCAACACACACACACACACACACACACTACTCATATATATATATATATATATATATATATATATATGGGAGAAATGTGAGGAGGTTAATCCGACAATATGTGGAGAAAAGTAGACAAACACAGGATGTTATGGAAACTGGATGTTTATTGTCGACGATGCAACGTTTCGGTCATTTAGACCTTCTTCAGGACTCGAATATAATTCTTGCTTCAATGAAGGATATTTTCAAAATGGTGAAAACAGTAGGTTGTCAGTAGGGGCAAGGGTGGTTGGGTGGGTAGTGGATTTTCTTCTCTCTAGATGGGGAGTGTTTATATGGTGATGCAGGTGTGGGTCTAGAATGTTGGATGATGGGGGATGGGTCAAGATGAATGAGTGTGTGTATGTGTGTATGTCTGTTTTAATTGTCTTTTATATATATGTGTGTTTGGAACTGGATTTGTCATTAGTTGTATATGTGTGAGTTTTTTTTGTGTTTTTTTTAATCTTTCTGACAAATAGATGAACAGAAAGATTTTTTTTTTTAAACACAAAAAAAAAAAATCACAGGTTCACTCTGACCCGGTGTGGTAGTACCTGGTAGGGTACCATCGTTGGGTTAAATAGAAAAATGAGTTTTAAAAAATGTGTTTAAAAAATTAGCATTATTCGGATTATTCGGACTATTGTCCTCATATGAGGACAATAGTCCGAATAACCCAAATAATATTAATTATCAAACCTCATCTCAAAAAATCAGAGAATAAAAAAAGAATAGTTTTAAAAAGATTGAATGCCCAACAAGAATGAATAAAACAAAAAATGTCTTCGACATAAAATAATCCAATGGGTTGACATGCCGTAAAACCCAACCAACCACAGATTAGGTCCTTTTTAAAAGATTTTTAATTGACTTTTTCTTTCCTTTAACAATATTTAGTTTTATATTTTAAGAAATTATCCTCATTTTTTCCGGGTACTTTCTTGCACTATCATTGGTCATTTTCAATTATAAAAACCGAAGTAACACTTCGGTTATTTCTTCCTTGAAAAATCAAAGGAGATAATTTCTGCACAGAGTGTAAAGCGATTTTGAATAATTTGTTTCAGCAACGTTTTATTACATCAAAAGTTTTAAATTTATATCTTCACGTTCCCTTGATTTAGCAAATATGGAATCATTGAATATTTGTGTGGCAAGGGATGGAGACTGGCAGAGTCTAAAGTTTGTTTTTAGTCATTAATTACATCTATTTCCCAGGATGAATGCTATTTTAATTATTGTATTTTTTTGTTTAATTTTATTTTTATTATTAGAACTTATCATCCGTGATATTTTCATTTTTATTTTGTTTTAATGTGTAGTTGATAGCGCACCGGACTACGACATTGTCGTAAGCGAGTTTGAATTCTAGTTGCACTATTACGTTCACTTTCGTACTATTATCTTTGGATTAAATAGCACCACTACTATTCTTCTACAAGGATGCCTTTGCCATTAAATAACCCACGGAGGTTAATATGCCATTAAACAAAGAAACTAAATCAAGCCTAACAAATTATTTACAAACCTAATTATTATTTATTGCAGAAGTCTTTTCGGGTGAGACAGAGAAATGCGAGAATAACCCCACCCAAAATAACCAATTCAAAAATTGCAGGATGTTTAAAAGACAGGAGAGAAAAAATGATGCAATCTTCCTTTTGAAATTTGTATTGAAATCGTTTAAAATCTAAAAGTTATTTGTGTACACAAATCTCTGATAGATTTCGAAGAGATCTTCTACGAGGGCCATTTTCTTTATTTCATGTGAAGTTTGTTTTATAAAACTAAAGCCTACATTAAGACACTAACGAAGCTCAAAGCAAGAATCCGGCGAGTAAGACCCAACTTGCCAATCGACAATGTCCTCCTTCTGCATGACAATGCTCAGCCACACACAAGCATCAAGACAAGGAAGAAAATTGACTCATTCAGGTGGACAATTTTACCGCCTCCTCCATATTCACCAGATTTAGCGCCTTCAGACTATCATCTCTTTAGCCCGATAAAAGAGGGGTTGAGGGCAAACATTATTCCAGTGACGAGGAAGTGAAATCTGTAGTGAAGAAGTGGCTCAAAGAATAGTCAACGGAATTTTACAGGGCAGGGATACATGCTCTCATTCGAAGGTTGAACATTGCTATTGAGAGAAACAGTGACTATGTGGAGAAGTAGGATGTGTTCCACAGAGGATCAGCTTCATTTTAATGTATGATACATGTTCCTGTGTTGGTAATTATACCCATCCTAAACACAATGGCATTATTTTTTGAATGACCCTCGTATATAAGTTCGCTAAATGCTTAGACATAACACCGAGAAATTCAGCTGATAACAAAAATGGCTGGTGTTAAAGAAATGATAGTTGGTTGAGTATCGTTTCTTCGAACGGAATAGGGTCGTGTCGGTTTTGAGATTGGTTGGTTGGTTGGATTTTATGGCATGTCAATCAATTGGGTTATTTTATGCCGAAATTTTCTTGGTATTTTTACCTTTTTAACCCATTACATGGGATATTTCAAAGTTCACTACCTATTCACCTCAGAACTCATTCAATTCAAATTATTATTATTATTAGTAGTAGTAGTAGTAGTAGTAGTAGTAGTAGTAGTACAAAATAAAAAAAAGGCCTTCGGGCGATGTAAAAATAGATTTTTGAAACCTATTGCCTGAGGGTTGGGAGTAAAAAATTCAATGTCAGTGAGTTTGTATCCTAAGTAAGTAAAATCATCAAATTCATTAAAGGATTAAAAAATAAAACAATTTGAAATATAAACTTTAAATATGTATTAAAATAAAACAAACTATATATAGATATATAATACCAGTCATGTATTTATTAAAACTTGTTTTAAAAAACATTGAGGACTGTCTAATGTTGCATGTTCAAATTTTGTGTGTATTTATTCTATGTTATGATGATTTGGGGTAATGTGACGTAAGCAGTGACGTAATTTTTGTTACAGACAAAAACCGGAAGCGAATATTCATTATTAATAGAGATTATCCGAGTCCTTCTGCTGACACATGTGAGAGCCGCTGCCAGCGGCATTCGGTAAGATCACATTAGTGGAAGAGCTGCTGTGGGCGGCTTAAATTTCGCTAAGAGTTAAAGGGTATACTTTTACCTATTGCTTGATTAACCGGCCTGACCAACTATTTACGCATATTTGGGGGTGGGGTGATAGATTCATGATTTTCTCGGGAGGGGGGGGGCAATAGGGCGAGGTGAAATGCAAACAGGTTCGTCTAAGATTTGAACTCGGGTCACCTATTTGATTTCCTGTGATTATTACCGTTATACAAGTGCACTCTACAAGGTCGAAAGTAGGTATTTACCCAACCCATTTGCCACGGGTAGGGTGTGGCACAATGTCGCAAGTATGGGGCATCCAGTGAGGATCATACTCACAACACAATAGTATTTGTAGTAGAGACAAGTCCCAATCCTTTTTATCATATATGTATGTATTTACCAACACTTCTTCACGAACAGGATGTGACACAAGGTCAATTTTTAAGCGGAGTTTAACAGGTTTGAATTAAGAGTTTTCCTTCTAGATCAGTTGCCGTACCAAGATTGGAGAGCCTAGTCTGCCTTACTATTTACCCATAGTTGGAGGGAGAATAGTTGGATTCATCCCTTTCCCAAGGTATTAGTGCCATATGAAATGCAACCAGCCTCGTCCAGGATTTGAAATCGTGTCGCCGTGTCCATTTCTTTCGACGACAACCATTACCCTTTTTATTATGTATGTGTTAGAATGCGGTGGCTGAGGGGTTTAGTCTCCTTTGTATTACCTTAAACTGTATTTGATGGTGGAGTTCTAAGGAATGTGGAGTATCCCTTCATCACCATTACTCCCAGGTCCACTCCGGCCCGGAGTGGTAGTACCTGTTATCTGTCTGTTATCTATGGGTTTAATAGAAAAAATGGATTTAAAAAAAGAGTTTTAAAACAATTGAGCTTTAAAAAAATTGAGTACCCATCAAGAATGACTAAAACAAAACGTCTTCGGCATAAAATAACCCAATTGGTTGACATGCCGTAAAACTCATCTATGGTTTAAATAGAAAAAAATGAGTTTTAAAAAATGTGTTTAAAAAGATTGAGTTTTAAAAAAATGAGTACCCGTCAAGAATGAATAAAACAATGTCTTCGGCATAAAATAACCGAATCTGCCGTAAAATCCAACCAACCAACCAATCAACCTGGTAGTTCTTAATTCTTCAGTTTAGCACTTTGTAAACCTTTTTAGTGCGTTGGTTTAACGCCTTTTCCGCCCCCCCCCCCCCATTCTCATTGGCCAAGAAGAAAGATGGGTGTCAGTGGGTATCGAGGCTCCAATATTTCGTCCTTTCTAAAATTAGTTCTTTCTTCTTTTTGGGCTGGCGGAGTCAGAAGAAACCGAATACTTCCTTTTTTCAATCGTCTGCTCCAGGTCAAGGAGAAAGTCGCGAGCTTTTCCATTCGTCTGATTCTCTGGTCGGCCAAAAGTGCCCGGATGGAGATCGCCAAGGGAATTGACGATAAAGAATGTGAAAGTAGCCGGCAGGAAATGTGTGGATGGGAATTGAGGAATTTCTTCTTTTCATCTTTATTCGCTGTGTTCTTCTTTCTTTCAAATGTTTCTTCTTTAGCCGAGAATTAATCGGACTTTTTTTATTTTTCATTTCTTTTTTTCACTTTTACATCGTTATTATTTTGTCTATCTTTACTTTTTCTCATCTCTATTCACTAAAATGGTTTCTTTCTTTCTGTCACTCTTCGCGTTCTTCTCAGCCTCCCACCTCTCTCTCTCTCTCTCTCTCTCTCTCTCTCTCTCTCTCTCTCTCTCTCTCTCTCTATATATATATATATATATATATGATTTGAACGAAAGTCTTGTCCGATGCAAAATAGAAATTATTTAACCAAATTAGTATTTATTTAATAAATACTATTTTGGTATATATATATATATATATATATATATATATATATATATATATATAACTTTATGCATTTAATTATGGAAACCAAAAATATTAATTGCATTCTTGTAAGTTATTACACTGTATATTTGATTAGGTTGGAGAAAAGATGGGAAGAATTTTAATGAAGTTACTCAACGAAATACAAGAAGTCCATGGTGATAGCAGGGCTTTTTTCTTTTTTCTTTTTTCTTTTTTTTTTTTTTTTTTTGTTAGCCCCCATCAAAAACTAACATCTATAGTTTTAAAATATGGAATCCTAAAAAAAGAAAAAACAAGATTAAACATTTTTTCTCTGATTAGATTCTCATTTCGTAGCGTGTGTGGATTAAAATAAAATAAAAATTAAAGAATTAAAAAAATAAACTCCCATGAGACTTCACCGGAAGATCCTACGAGTGCAGGCAAAAGGACCCACTTCCGATCCCAAGAGAATCTCTCGGCCATTCGGTTTAGGCCTTAACTGGTTAAATACACTACTACTGGCCAAGGAGAAATTTCCTTGTCACGTAGTGGCTATGACTCGCGAATAAAGCCTAAATCATAAAACTACCTTTCGTCTTTATCTCTTTCTTTTCGTTCCTTGAATTCCTTCCTTTTCAGTGTGACCACCAAATAAGATGGGGTTAAAATCAAACCCTTGTAACACGCACCTAGAATAACAAGCTACCTTTTAAACCTAAAACATTAAACCTCTTGCTACCCCACAAGTGTTACTTTGCGAAGAAACTTTAATCGTAACTTGATGATCCATGAACCCGATGGTTTCCATGTATAACATTGGTCCATGATAATATTAGGAAAGTGTGAAGGATTCTAATTGCCTGGTATACTTAACAGTGATCTATGATAATGTTGATGCTTCTATTTAGGCCGGAGTGGAGGGTTCTAATTAGCACTACATAATTAATAGCTGTCCATGATGATATTGATGCTTCTATTTAGGAATGAGTGAAAGATTCTAATTAGCATTTCATAGTAAACAGCTGACTATAAGGAAATTGATGCTTCTATTGAGGAAGGTTTTGGTTGGTTGGTTGGTTGGTTGGTTGGTTTTTACGGCATGTCAACCCTTGTTGGGTTATTTTATGCCGAAGATGTTTTGTTTTATTCATTCTTGATGGCTATTCAATTTTTTTAGACACATTTTTTAAACTTATGTTTTTTTCTATTTAACCCATAGATGAGACCCTATCAGATACTACCATTCCGGATCAGGGTGAACCTGAGAATAATGGTGATGAAGAGCTACTCCACACTCCCCAAAGCTCCAGAATTGGAACTTTACGCCATCAGATAGAGTCTAACGTCATACTAGGAATTTTAAGACCATTAGACACGGCATTCTAGCACATATATGATTAAGAGGTTTGATGCTTGCATTAGGATCAATAGGATCTGGACAATCATATAGGGGCTAAGGTTAGACGTAACCAGCCGATTGATCGGAAGGGGCCTCTCCGATCACCCGGCTAACTCAAGTAATGACCAAAGCTTAGCGGTGGCATAAGTTCAGAAATATTGAGCACTCAATGAGAATCGAACTCACTGATAATAGTCTGTTAGCCAAGCTAGCTAACTATCAAAATACTCGAGGTGTCCAAGTAACCGAACCGAAAATAGTTATTTACTAAGCTTACCTGTGACACAAAGTCAAAAATATTAACCACCCAGTGAGAATCAAACTCACTAATAATAGTCTGTTAGTCAAACTAGCTAACCATTAAACTACTCGAAGTGCCCAAGATCAGAAGTATGAACCACCCAGTGAGAATCGAACTCACTAATAATAGTCTGTTAGTCAAACTAGCTAACCATTAAACTACTCGAAGTGCCCAAGATCAGAAGTATGAACCACCCAGTGAGAATTGAACTCACTAATAATAGTCTGTTAGACAAGCTAGCTAACCATTAAACTACTCGAAGTGCCCAAGATCAGAAGTATGAATCACCCAGTGAGAATCGAACTCACTAATAATGGTCTGTTAGACAAGCTAGCTAACCATTAAACTATTCGATGTGCCCAAGTAACCGAACCGAAAATAGTTATTTACTAAGCTTACCTGTGACACAAGGTCAAAAATATGGAGTACCCAGTGAGAATCGAATTCACTAATAATGGTCTGTTGGCCGAACTTGCTAACCATAAAACCATTGGAAATGTTCAAGTAAGCGAACCTGATACCATGACATCAATACAAATATTAATGGATATTTTCTTTGTGGATTTATGTTGTCTTAGCGTGTGATGTTTAGGCGATTAACTTTTTAAAGCTTTGTCAACAAACAATCTACATGACAATCCAACAGATCTACAGGAAAGAAAGAAAATCAGGAAAGTCACTGAGAAGCGTTAAGCTACAAACATAACAAAATAACAAAAAATAAAAAAAACATGGAGAAATGTTAACGATTAACTTTCGCTTGGTATTCGGTGTTGCCGTCTTAAAAACAAGCCCAGATTTTTTTTTATGATTTCGCCAGGAAGAAGTGTCTTCTTTTATGAGAATACACAGCGATAGAGCATTAAAGAATTTCATCTGTTGGAATGGTTGAAAAGAAATATGTCAGTATTGATAATACCTACGAGGACAATAATTGTGGTTAGTGTCAAAGGTTGTTGTTGTTGATTGATGATGATTGATGATGATGATGATGATTACATTTTTTATGTGTCTGTGTGGTTTTAACACATCACCCAATAAGTCCCGAGTCTGACATATAGATGGCGTCACTAATCCATATAATTTTATAAAGTACTAACCTTCAAATGGCATATGTCAAAATTTGAGCCCAATCGGATTATTAGTTTACAAATTACAGTTATTTAAGTGAGGCTACTGTTGCGAATTTTCGAAGCAGTGGAAAAATCTGAATTTCATGTGTTGATAAAGAATTGCAATTCTGATGGGAAAATATATATAGGAAAAAATCTGTTATGGTGGGGAGCTCAAAAATCTGGAATGTTCTTTTTAGTGAAATCTGAGAAAGAAAAACAGGGTGGTCAATATTCTCTGATCGACTTTTAAGATGTTTTTAAAAATACTGAAAAAGAAACCGCCTTGTCGACTGTATCCTCTGTAGCGACAGTGCCAATGTTAGCCGTTATGCGCGATCACCAAGGGCGCCAACATCTGGGGGCGCCACAAATTCAGGGCAAAAGCATATTGTTTCTACATTTGCCAAAGTTAAAGAACGAAAAGTCAAATCAATGAGAGAAGTTAACAAGCCAAGTTTCACCGAGAAGGATCTTCAGGGTAATTCTAACAGGATGTGGTGGATACAAACGGATGCACATATATACAAAAACACAGGAATAAATTTGCATAAATGAGGAGAAAGAAACCTGAACACATAAAATGGCTGCTATTGGTTGAGTAGCCATTTTTTCTTGTGTCTTACATCTATTTATATTTCGGATCTTTGATTTAAAGAATTCTTTAGATTGGATTGTTTTGTTTTGCAGGCATATATATATATATATATATATATATATATATATATATATATATATATATATATAGGGTACGATGAGAAATTAATCCGACAGTATGTGGAGAAAATTTTTAAAGAAAACAAACACAGGGGTCATATCGGCATAAAGAGTTTCCATTGTTCGTGACATCCTGTGTTTGTTTTCTTTTAAAAACATTTCTCCATTATAATATATATATATATATATATATATATATATATTATATATATATATATATATATATATAAAAGAAAATGGAAATAAACCAACCAGAAGTAAAGAACTCGTCAAATTGTAGATTTCCCCGTTCCAACAGATCACAAATTAAAAGAAAAGGGAAATGAAAAAAAATTGGATAAATAATTAGACCTTGCTAGAGAACTGAACAGTTATAGGGAATGAAAGCAACAATTATATCAATCATAGTTTGAGTCACTGGAACCTGAAAAAGAGACTTGAGGAACTGGAGATCCGAGGAAGAATTGAATCCGTCCCGACCACAGCACTCCTGGATGGAATATTTGCTAATTGCTATCTCGCCTGCCAAGGCTGTTTGTATTTACCCAACCCCACCGCCGGGAGCAGGATGCGACAAAAGGTCAATTTCTTAAAGCAGAGTTTAACAGCTTTCAATTCAGAGTTTTTTCCTACTCCGTGACCAGTTGCCATACCAATGTTTAATAGCCCAGTCTGCCCTACTATTTTACTCATAGCTAGATGGAGATATGTTGTATCCATACCTGGTGCGACATAAGCTGAGGCAAGTTGAGGAGCCCACCGGTCGAAGCAGTGATCAACAAAATAATATACTAGTCATAACTGTGATGTATTGCTTATTACGTCTGTTTATTTTTGTGACATACTGTCACGTGTTTTATCACTGGTTGCCCATCCCTCGCACACCTTGTGTCACATCCTATCTGTGACGATTGGATTCGGCAAATACCTACTCGTGTTTGAGGACGTTTTATTTGGTGTAAGGTTAGCAAGACAGTCTTACAGATCCATTACAACTGAATAGCAGGTTCGATCCTCGCTGGGTGCCTCATACTTGCGATCTTGTGTCACATCCTGTCCGTGGCGAACGGGTTGGATAAAAACCGACCTTTCCAGAAATAAGGCGTCCCATTGTGGTGTGATATGTAACAAGCTAGTCTCGCAGATCTATTATTGCTGAATGGCGAGTTTGAACATCTCTGGATACTCCAAACTTAGGATCTTGTGTCACATCTTACCCGTGCGAACGGGTCGGTAAATACCTACCTTTCCAGAGATAAGGTGTCCATCGTGGTGTTAACGGTTAAACAAGCTACTCTCGCAGATCTATTATTTCTGAATAGCGATTTCGACCCTTGACGGATACCCGATACTTGCGATCTTGTGTCGCATCATACCCGTGGCAAATGAGTTGGGGTAAAACTGTGACTTTTCCTAGAGATAAGGGCGTCCCATCGTGGTGTAATGGTTAACAAGCTACTCTCGCAGATCTATTATTACTGAATAGCAAGTTTGACCCTTGTCGGATACCCGATACTTGCGACCTTGTGTCACATCCTACCCGGGGGCAAACGGGTTAAGTAAATACCTACCTTTCCCAGAGACCTCGAGAACTGAAGATCCAAGAAAGAATTGAGATAAGTGCGTCTCATCGTTCTGTAATGGTTAACAGCTAGTCTCGCAGATCTCTTACTACTGAATAGGAAGTTCAATTTTCCTTGGATGCCCCATACTTGTGACCTTGTGTCACATCCTACCCGTGGGCAAAAGGGTTAGGCAAATAGCTACCTTTCCCTAGGGTATTAGCGCCACATGAAATCCGAACAGTCACGACTAGGCGTAGCAACAAAATTCCTTAGGGAATTAAGAGATCACCAAATGAACATCGTCCGGTGCCTTCATAAACAAGTAATCTGAAAATCAGAAGAAGAAAAAATGTTCAGTTGCTTTAGTGCAATCAGCCACAAGTCTTTCCCATCAATCATCGTAGGCATACTTGACATACAGTGAAGTCACGCTAAAAGCACTGGTTCCCGTTAAATCTCTGCAGTTAAGCAGCAATGAGTTTGTTCATTACTTAGATGAATGACCACTTAAGCAACAGCAGGTAATGTAAGCAACTCGAGTCTGTGGACAGACAGAGCAAATGCTTAGTGAATAGCAAACTATCTTCTTTAGCATATAAGTAGAGAGATAAAAAAACAGGGCGCAGGGAGAACTGTGTTCATGCCTTTCCCAGTGCCAGTGGGAAGTGACCCTAAACAGACTCTCTCAAAAATTAAAACCCAGCTTACCGACGATTTTGATATATAATATATATAATATATATATAATATATATATATTATATATTGATAGGAAAGCATTACAATGCGTATAAAAATTAAATAAAAAGATGTTAGTCTTATCGATTTCAAGTAATTTATCATCAGAGAAGTTTTCAGAAAAGGATTTTCTGAAAACGTCTCTGATGATAAAGTTATTTGAAATCGATAAGACTAAACATCTTTTTATTTTTATTCTATACGCATTGTAATTGCTTTCCATCATTAATAAATAATAACATACTTAATAATGCTTCAAGCAAATTACAAATACTATGTATATATATATATATATATATATATATAATAAGTTATCCACAGACACCGTGTTTCGGCGTTTCACACCTCTTTCAGTATGGCTAGAGACACAACAACTAACTCCGACCAGAAGCTGAACCCCGACTGACTTTACGCGCGTCCGATCCGTTAACCTTTAGCCATTGCCAGCTGCCGTTTTAAGATGATCATTGCATTATGCTGGCGGTGAAAGTTTATTAAAGTCGCTCCTAAAGAGCTCTACCGGGTTACGGGAGCATAGAGAGAGAGGGGGGAGGGAAGTGCTTTGGGCGTAAAAGCCGTTACACCAATCCGTGCCTTCCCCCACTCCCTCTACATACACAGACAGACAGACAGACAGACACACACACACACACACACACACACATAATATATATATTATATATATATATATATAATATAATATATATATGACGCAGCCTGCTAAGTCTAGCCGCAGAAAAGAGAACGTGATATGTCGAAACAATACTGTATGTGAATGACTATATATATATATATATATATATATATATATATATTATATATATATAACTCTTAAAGAAAAAAGGCTTAACAACCGTCTGGTGAGGGCTAGAGACTCATTTTTTGAAGTTTCTGGTCGAAATAAAATTATAACGGGAGACGGTTTGTTAAGTTTTTTTTTTTTCTTTGAAAATTAAAATATTGCTCTGTATATAATTAATCTATTGATTATTATACATTGAGCTCTTTTTAGTGATTTATAAAAATCCTTGTAAATGAGTATATATATATATATATATATTATAATATATATATATATATATATATATATATAAGAGATTTTTCATAATTGCTTGAAGCATTGTGTATGTATTGGTTAGGAGGTTTGATTTAGAAGGCTATCACAATGCAGTTTTTGGAATAATAAAAAAATAAACACACAAGCCATTGCCACTAGTTTGTTAAGGAAAAAAAAATTAAATATATATATATATATATTTGAAAAAATATTATAAAATATAAAAAGATAAATTGAATTAGATAAAATAAGTAAATAAACAAATGAATATGATAATAATAATAATAAATAATAATAAATAATAATAATAATAATAATAATAAATGATTAAATTGATTTTACATCCAACACGAAATATTATACATCACCATAGCCACAAAACACAAATAAGCTTTTTCATTCGCACACATCCACGCTAGGATACAGTCTTAACGTCACAACCAACACGCATTTTCATGTCACGCGCATTACAACATACACACACGTACAAACAAAAATAAACGCATCACGCTCACACGAGAATACAGTTATTTAAAAAATAACATCATTTTCAAAAAAAAAAAATTCATTTGGGAAGAAATGCCATAGCTGGACTGCTTCAGTTTCAATTCTTTTGATAAAGAGGTATTATCTCGAAAATTCGAGAAAGAATTAAAAATACAGGTCAACACACAACACCATTGTTACCGTATTATTATTTTATTTATTTATTCCAAACTGCATTGTGATAGCCTTCTAAATCAACCTCCTAACCATATATATATATATTAATATATATATATATATATATATATATATATATATGACAGCTGTGACTTTATCACATGACTAATAATTAACATCAAGTGTTGTGTAGCCTAGATCTACTTGTATGTGGGCGTGTATATGTTTGCAAATGCATTGGGCATGTCACAAACTCGCACGCTTCAAGTAGTCTGTAAAGATAACACAAGTGGGAGAGACGTCTTCTCTCTTGTACCCGACTTCATTCAGATAAGCTACTGGCAAATACGTTCTTGCACAAGTATTCATATATCTAAGTTATTTTTCGTGTATGTACATGTTCACACTAGACGTAGGTTGCTTGTCATTAGAGAATGAGTGACAGCAAGTCTCATCGAGTATCACACCTCTAGAACTTCTCTCAGTATCATGGGGAATACCAGAAACTTCTAAGCACTTCTGAGGTGTTTGGTACGTTCTAATTGCACCAATTATCATGAAAGCAGTAATTATTTCGACGAAATAGATAGATAGATGAAAGATGTTAATATCTAATACTTCCTGAAAAATGAAATTCAAAAGAAAAAAGAAAAAGATATAAATATATAGATGATAATCTTAATTTTTCAAATTTTAATTTATTTATTTATGTTTATAATATATATATATATATATATAATATATATATATATATTTATATATATTAATATAAGATTTTTGGATGTTTGTTTTTAGAAGCAATATGTTGAATAAATTATTATTTATATTTTTGCTTGAAGGCAATTTATAAATTTGCTGTATCGTATAAATTCGATTAATTAAATAGGAAATTTGGTTTTTATTTCTTTTTTTTATAGTTGCATTTATAATTGCCTTCAAGCAAATATAAAATTAATAATAATATAATAATATATATTTATATATAATATATATAATATATATATATATATATATAGGGTTTTTGTAATTTGCTTAACACCACCCACCCCCACACAGAATTTGGAAGACATGAGACAGAACAAATGAACAGCCACTAGCAAACAACTACAGTTCTAGTAATCTTCTGTAGAAAGGAGATTTTTATCCGAAATATTAAGAAATTGAGAATAAATCCAGGTTAACAAACACACCAACAGTTTACCTTCTTTTTTCTTTACACTTTTGCATTGTGATAGCCTTCAAAAACCATACCAACAAACCAATAATATATATATATAATATGTGTGGGTGGTGTGTGTATTTAGTGAGACTTCCTCAGAATTTTAGGAAGTCTCACTAAATTAGGAGAGGCAAATATCAATTGAATTTAGTTGAAATTGTTGGTTATATCCACCTTTTCTCTACTTTTCAAACCATATTTTGTCAGGTTTACTCAAATCCTTCATTTCCTCATATATCTATATATACATTTATATACTTAGTTATTATATATTTAATTTATATATATTAACATATGTTATTGCGTGATATATTTGATGTAGATTTTCTATAGATACAGATATAAACACTCTGATCCTAAGCAAGAAACGCCGGGTAGCAACACTTTGATCTAATTAAAGTACCCAGATACATTCACTCTTTACAGACAGATAAATGAATGAACCTATAGAAAGAAAGAAAGAAAAGTAAGAAAGAAAGATAGAAAGAAAGAAAGAAAGAAAGAAAGAAAGAAAGAAGAAAGAAAGAAAGAACAACACACTTGTAATGTTTAATATATAGGCATATTATTATCACTACCTGTTTTCTACAAGACGCGGGAAATTCCCCAAACGTTTACAAAAGACGACATTCCTTGAGTAAATATTTCTTTTTTTTGTAGCTCTTTCTGTTCCAGTTTTTTAATGTGTAACTTTCTAACAGCCACGGATAGATAGATAATATGCCTTAATTATAAACATCACAAGTGTGTTGTTCTTTTCTTTCTTTCCTTTCTTTTTTCTTTCTTTCTTTCTTCTTTCTTTTCTACTTTCTTTCTTACTTTATTTCCTTTCTTTTATAGGTTCAATTCATTTATCTGTTCTGTAAAGAGTGAATGTATCTGGGTACTTTAATTAGTCAAAGTGTTGCTACCCGGCTTTCGCCTTAGGATCAGAAGTGTTATATCTGTATCTATAAGAAATCTCATCAAAATATCAGCGCAATAAATATGTTAATAATATATAATTAAATATATGAATAACTAAGTATAAA
>CM042141.1:93140477-93155477 GCA_023376005.1 Doryteuthis pealeii
AAAAACTCTGAATTGAAAGCTGTTAAACTCTGCTTTAAGAAATTGAACCTTTTGTCGCATCCTGCTCCCGGCGGTGGGGTTGGGTAATACAACAGCCTTGGCAGGCGAGATAGCAATTAGCAAAATATTCCATCCAGGAGTGCTGGTGGTCGGGACGGATTCATTCTTCCCTCGGATCTCCAGTTCCTCAGTCTCTTTTTTCAGGTTCCAGTGACTCAAACTATGATTTGATATAATTGTTGCTTTCATTCCCTATAACTGTTCAGTTCTCTAGCCAAAGGTCTAGGTATTTTTATCCAATTTTTTTCAAATTTCCTTTTCTTTTTAATTTGTGATCTGTTTTTGGAACGGGGAAATCTACAAATTTGACGAGTCTTTACTTCTGGTTGGTTATTGTCATTTCTTTATATATATAATATATATATATATATATATATATATATATATATATTAATATATATAATATATATATATATATTTGGAGAAATGTTTTTAAAAGAAAACAAACACGGATTCACGAACAATGGAACTTTTATGCCGATATGACACCCTGTGTTTGTTTTTCTTTAAAAAAATTTTCTCCAATACTGTCGGATTAATTTCCTCATCGTACTTCCATATTATATATATATATATATATATATATATATATATATATATATAATATATATATATATATATGCCGCAAAAACAAAAAACAACCAACGAGAGCCATCCAATTCTAAGAATTCCTTAAATCAAAAAGAATCCGAAATATTAAATAAGATGGTAGACACAAGAAAAAATGGCTACTCAACCAATAGCAGCCATTTTATGTGTTCAGGTTTCTTTCTCCTCATTTATGCAAATTTATTCCTGTGTTTTTTGTATATATGTGCATCCGTTTGTATCCCCCACATCCTGTTGATTACCCTGAAGATCTTCTCGGTGAAACTTGGCTTGTTAACTTCTCTCATTGATTTGACTTTTCGTTCTTTAACCTTGGCAAATGTAGAATATGCTTTGCCTGAATTTGTGCGCCCCAGATGTTGGCGCCCTTGGTGATCGCATAACCGGGTAACATTGGCACTGCCGCTACAGAGGATACAGTCGACAAGGGCGGTTTCTTTTTTCAGTATTTTTTAAAACATCTTAAAAGTCGATCAGAAGAATATGAACCACCTGTTTTTTCTTTCTCACGATTTACAAACAGAACATTCCAGATTTTTTGACTCCCCACATAAACAGATTTTTTCCTATATATATTTTCCCGATCTAGAATGCAATTCTTTATCAACACCTGAAATTCGATTTTCCAGCTGCTTTCGAAATTCGCAGACAGTAGCCTCACTAAATAACTGTATTGTAAACTAATATCCGATTGGGCTCAAAAATTTGACACATGCCATTGTGGGAAGGTTAGTACTTTTAATAAAATTATATGGATTAGTGGCCGCATCATTGTCAGACTCGGACTATGTATGTGTAAACCACACAGACACATAAAAAGTAATATCACATCATCATCATCATCATCATCATCATCATCAAACAACAACAACCTTTGACACTACCACAATATTGTCCTCGTAAGGTATTACAATACTGACATAATTCTTTTCAACCATTCCAACAGATGAAATTCTTTATGCTCTATCGCTGTGTATTCTCATAAAAAAAGAAGACACTTCTTCCTGGCGAAATCTACAATCTGGGCTTGTTTTTTAAAGACCGGTAACAGCCGAATACCAAGCGAAAGTTAATCGTTAACATTTCCTCCATGTTTTTTATTTTTGTTAATTTTGTTATGTTTGTAGCTTTAACGCTTCTCAGTGACTTTCATGATTTTCTTTCTTCCTGTGAATCTGTTGGATTGTCATAAAATTCTATAACGGTTTTTATTCATTTGTTCACTTTTGTTTTTGAAATTATGACACGCTCACCCCGTTGCTACACATTGCTACACATTGCTACACATTGCCTACATTGCAACATCTTACCGGATGTCAGCCTTGTTCTCAACAAACTTTTTTAAGAAAGAAAAAAAAAAGAAAGAGAGAAAATAAGAAATTACAGTTATTCGCCCATTCATAAAGGAGGAGAAGAAGAAAGAGAGGAAAAAAAGGAGAGGAAAAGGAAATAAGAGAGAAATTATAACCACACAAATATAAAAAAAAAAAAAAAAACATAAGCACGTCATTTCTGAAATCCGTCTCTGACGATAAAGCTTCGCTTTGAAATCGTAGAACATATAAACATCTTTTTGTCTTTATTTTTACGCATTGTATTGCCTTTCGAATTTTATTATTTTATAAATACTTAACAATGCTTCAAGACAATATACCAATTACTTTTATATAATTAAATATATGATAACTGAGTATAAATGTATATATAGATATATGAGGAATGAAGGATTGAGTAAACCCGACAAAAATATGGTGAAAATAGAGGAAAGGTGGGATATAAACACACATCAACATAAATTCAATTGATATTTTGCCTCTCTAATTAGTGAGACTTCCTCAAATTCTGAGGAAGTCTCACTAAATACTCACTAAAATATTTTCAAACACACACACACACACACACAACACATATATATAATATATATTGGTTTGTTGGTTGGTTTTTAAAGGCTATCACAATGCAAGTGTAAAGAAAAAAGAAGGTAACTGTGGTGTTGTTTGTTAACCGTGATTATTCTCAATTCTAATATTTCGGGATAAAAATCCTTCTTACAGAAGATTACTTAACTGTAGTTGTTGCTAGTGGCTGTCATTTGTTCTGTCTCATTTCTTCCAAATTCTGTTGTGGGGGTGGTGGTTGTTTAAGCAAATTAACAAACCCTTATATATTATATTAATATATATATATATATATAAACATAAATAAATAAATTAAAATTTTGAAAAATTAAGATTATCATCTATATATTATATCTTTTTCTTTTTCTTTTGAATTCATTTTTCAGGAAGTATTAGATATAACATCTATCTATCTATCTATCTATCTATTCGTCGAAATAATTACTGCTTCATGATAATTGGTGCAATTAGAACCGTACCAAAACACCTCGGAAGTGTCTAGAAGTTCTGGTATCCCCATGATACTGAGAGAAGTTCTAGAGGTGTGATACTCGATGAGACTTGCTGTCACTCTTCTCTAATGACAAGCAACCAACGTCTAGTGTGAACATGTACATACACGAAAAATAACTTAGATATATGAATACTTGTGCAAGAACGTATTTCGCAGTGCTATCTGAATGAAGTCCGGTACAAGAGAGAAGACGTCTCTCCCACTTGTGTTATCTTTACAGACTACTTGAAGCGTGCGAGTTGTGACATGCCCAATGCATTTGCAAACATATACACGCCCACATACAAGTAGATCTAGGCTACACAACACTTTGATGATAATTATAGTCAATGTGATAAAGTCACAGCTGTCATATAATATAATATATATATATATATATATAATATATAATATATATATTGGTTAGGGAGGTTGATTTAGAAGGCTATCACAATGCAGTTTGGAATAATAAAAAATAATAATACGGTAACAATGGTGTTGTGTGTTGACCTGTATTTTTTATTCTTCTTGAATTTTCGAGGTAATACCTCTTTATCAAAAGAATTGAACTGAAGCAGTACAGCTATGGCATTTCTTCCCAAATGATTTTTTTTGTTTTGAAAATGATGTTATTTTTAAATAAACTGTGAAACGTGAATGCGTTTATTTTGTTGTACGTGTGTGTATGTTGTAATGTGCGTGACATTGAAAATGTGTGTGGTTTGTGACGTTAAGACTGTATCCTAGCGCGGTGGTGTGCGAATGAAAAAGCGTATTTGTGTTTTGTGGCTATATGGTGATGTATAATATTTCGTGTTGGATGTAAAATCAATTTAATCATTTATTATTATTATTATTTTATTATTATTATTATTATATTATTAAAAATTAATATATCATATTTATTTGTTTATTTACTTATTTATATCTAATTCAATTATCTTTTTATATTATAATATTTTTCAATTATATATATATTATATTTAATTTTTTTTCCTTAACAATAGTGTGCAAATGGCTTGTGTTTTTATTTTTTATTTATTCCAAACTGCATTGTATAGCCTTCTAAATCAATCTCCTAAACAATACATTACACAATGCTTCAAGCCAAATTATGAAAATCTCTTATATATATATATAATATAATATATATATATATATATATATATATATATATACTCATACAGGATTTTTATAAATCACTAAAGAGAGCTCAATGTATAATATCAATAGATTTAGATTATATACAGAGCAATATTTAATTTTCAAAGAAAAAAAACTTAACAAACCGTCATCCCGTTATAATTTTATTTCGACCAGAAACTCAAAAAATGAGTCTAGCCTCACCAGACGGGTACCAGACGTTTGTTAAGCCTTTTTCTTTAAGAGTTATATATATAATATATATAATATATATATATATATAGTCATTCACATACAGTATTGTTTCGACATATCACGTCTCTTTTCTGCGGCTAGACTTAGCAGGCTGCGTCATATATATATATATATATATTGTGTGGTGTGTGTGGTGTGGTCTGTCTGTCTGTCTGTTCTGTCGTGTGTATGTAGAGGGAAGTGGGAAGGCACGTATTGGTGTAACGGCTTTACGCCAAAGCACGTCCCCCTCCCCCTCTCTCTCTCTATGCTCCCGTAACCCGGTAGAGCTCTTTAGGAGCGACTTTAATAAACTTTCACCGCCAGCATAATGCAATGATCATCTTAAAACGGCAGCTGGCAATGGCCTAAAGGTTAACGGATCGGACGCGCGTAAAGTCAGTCGGGGTTCAGCTTCTGGTCGGAGTTAGTTGTTGTGTCTAGCCATACTGAAGAGGTGTGAAACGCCGAAACACGGTGTCTGTGGATAACTTATTATATATATATATAGTATTTGGATTTACTTGAAGCATTTGTTAAGTATGTTATTATTTATTATGATAGGAAAGCAATTACAATGCGTATAGAATTTGCTCTGTCTGGCCCACAGACCTCAAGTTGCTTACATTACCTGCTGTTGCTTAAGTGGTCATTCATCTAAGTAATGAACAAACTCATTGCTGCTTAACTGCAGAGATTTAACGGGAACCAGTGCTTTTAGTGTGACTTCCACCGTATGTCAAGTATGCTACGATGATTGATGGAGAAAGACTTGTGCTGAATTGCACTAAAACAACTGAACATTTTTTTTTCTGATTTTTCAGATTCTTGTTTATGAAGGGCACCGACGATGTGTCGGTGATCTCTTAATTCACTAAGAATTTGTTGCTACTGCCTAGTCGTGGCTGTTCGGATTTCAATGTGGCGCTAATACCCTAGGGAAAGGTAGCTTTTGCCTAACCCTTTTGCCACGGGTAGATGTTGACACAGGTCACACAGATGGGTATCCAAGGAAAATTGAACTTCCTATTCAGTAGTAAGAGATCTTGCGCAGACTAGCTTGTTAACCATTACAGAACGATGAGACGCACTTATCTCAATTCTTTCTTGGATCTTCAGTTCCTCGAGTCTCTCTGGGAAAGGTAGGTATTTACTTAACCCGTTTGCCCCGGTAGGATGGACAACAAGGTCGCAAGTATCGGTATCCGACAAGGGTCAAACTTGCTATTTCAGTAATAATAGATCTGCGAGAGTAGCTTGTTAACCATTACACCACGATGGGACGCCCTTATCTCTAGGAAAGGTCAGTATTTACCCAACTCATTTGCCACGGGTATGATGCGACACAAGGTCGCAAAGTATCGGGTATCCGTCAAGGGTCGAAATCGCTATTCAGAAATAATAGATCTTGCGAGAGTAGCTTGTTAACCGTTACACCACGATGGGACACCCTTATCTCTGGGAAAGGTAGGTATTTACCTGACCCGTTCGCACGGTAAGACACCTCAATTAAAACTCACAAACTGACTCAACCTTCAGATCAGACAAATCATTTTCCAGCTTGGAAGGACTCTTTACAAGATATCATGGCTTTCTCTCACAAATACTGAACACCTCTACTATCCACCTTTCCCGGACATGTTCAAAACTCCGATGAAGTCATCCATAGACTACAACAATTAAATACTGGAGTACTTAAACAAAATAATTACACATTCAGTTTAGATGTGGTCTCACTGTATACCACAGTACCTGCACAACCAGCGGTTGACCTCATATCGGAACATATCATCTCTCAAAACCTATACTGTCACAATCTAACTACAGCGGACATACACCAACTACTATCCATTATAGTAGACAACACTATTTCACATTTAACGGACATATATATAAACAAATGTCAGGATTACCCATGGGATCCAGTATCTCAGGAATATTGGCCATTGCAATACATGGATACACTGGAACGACGAGCACTAACCATCTGCCCATCATGCATTTTCTTCACCAGGTTATTTGACGATATACTTATATTAACATCATCTAAAGAAGAAGCCAATGACATAGCTGAGAAATTCAATAGTATAGGACAACCACATCCAATTCCAAATAGAACATCCAGATAACACTCGTTCCCTAGCACTTCTAGATTTTAGAATAAGAATATCACCTACAGGCAAAATTTTACACTTGCTTCTACAAAAAAAACACCACTAAGGATCTCTTTGTACACTTCAAATCAGCTCTTCCACTCAGTTCCAAGACTAGTTACATCATAAATGAAATTAATAGAATACACAATAGATGTAGTGAAGAAACAGACAGAATCACTCACAACTGCACACTTTATGAACACCCTCAAAACAAAATGGCTACCCAACTTCATATATACGCCATTTAAATAACAGAAAAACACGGACACTAACACACACACTCTAACACCTGTTTCCTGAAACTACCACATTTCAGTGAAACAATTCACTAAACAAATACGCAAGGCTATTCATAGAGAGGGACTAGATATCCAACTAGCCCACTCTGGACCCTCACTACGCCAACATCTAACAATAAAACATAAAAATGTTATTACACACCATGCTCACTAACCAACTGCCCAATAAAAGACCCCTAACTTATGCCACAAGAACCTATACAATTTACCGTCTAACTTGCTCCAAATGCCTTAATTTCTACATAGGTAGTACAATTAGACCCTCCACATTAGAATCAAGGAACACATCCACACACGTGCATCCTCATTCCATAAACACCTAATCAAATGCAAAAATAAGGACAACAATTTTTCAGTTAAGATAGAGGCTATAATACGCAACATTGGTAATCTCAGAATTAGAGAAAGTTTATTAATAGCTAAATTAGGTCCTAATATAAACAATAGATTAGATTAAACACAGAATACATAATTAACTAAATTTACACGTTCCATATATATTTTAGTTTATTTAGTACACATGTTCTCTCATATATATATAATTTTCCCTACCATAAAATTTAAAACCTACCAACTATCAATAGATTAGAATTAAACTCAGAATACACGATTAACTAAATTTACACGTTTCATATATAGCCTTTTTTTTTTTTTTTTTTTTTTTTTTTTTTTTTTAATTAAAATTAAATATATATATATATATATATATATATATATATATAGTGATGGGATGATTGAGAATGAAAGAAGATAATAGAGAAATATAAAAAAAATTAATTACGATTAATTTAACAATATTGACATACTTATTAACTCCTTTACATGACATTATTTCTTTAAACCATGACACTATTTCTTTTTAAACCATAATACCCTCTTAGGAGTACGGTCAGTCTAGAACTATTAATAAATATTTTAAGGAAAGTGGGGAAAAAAAAAAAATAAGAATAAATAATAACACAAAAAGATGAAAAAAAATAATAGTTAAATAAAATATATAATTGAAGCAGTACATTATGCCTTTTGTAATTCAAATATTTGATTTATGATATTTAATCTATCTGAAATTTAAGGGGGGAATGGTTTGTCTTATTTTTATTGTTTTGAATTTTACATCAATCCTAATATGTAATTATTATATGATATTTTAATATATATTAATATAATATTTAATCTATTTAAGTTTAAAAGAAAAGAGAAAAAAGTACTCATAAAAGATATTTTCTTAAAAAAAAAAAAAAAATAATAATAAAAAGAATCATTTATTTTTTCTATCAATACTAATACATAATTTAAGATAATCTTTTATTTACTTATTTACTATAAAAAAATAATTTAAATTAGAGAAACAAAGGGGATAAAAGGGGGAAAAAAAAAAAAAAAAAAAAAAAAAGAAGAGAAATAACACAAAAAAAAGAAAGAGAGGGAGAAGAATAAGAAATGAAAGGTGAAAGCGAAACAAAAGCTAAGTATGTTAAAAAAAAAAAAAAAAAAAATTTTTCTATTAACGGTTTTTATTCATTTGTTCACTTTTGTTTTTGAAATTATGACACGCTCACCCCGTTGCTACACATTGCTACACATTGCTACACATTGCTACATTGCAACATCTTACCGGATGTCAGCCTTGTTCTCAACAAACTTTTAAGAAAAGAAAAAAAGAAAGAGAGAAATAAGAAATTACAGTTATTCGCCCATTCATAAAGGAGGAGAAGAAGAAAGAGAGGAAAAAAGGAGAGGAAAAAGGAAATAAGAGAGAAATTATAACCACACAATATAAAAAAAAAAAAAAACATAAGCACGTCATTTCTGAAATCCGTCTCTGACGATAAAGCTTCGCTTTGAAATCGATTAGACATATAAACATCTTTTTGTCTTTATTTTTTACGCATTGTATTGCCTTCGAATTTTATTATTTTATAACATACTTAACAATGCTTCAAGCAAATTACCAATTACTTTTATATAATTAAATATATGAATAACTGAGTATAAATGTATATATAGATATATGAGGAATGAAGGATTGAGTAAACCCGACAAAATATGGTTGAAAATAGAGGAAAAGGTGGATATAACAACACATCAACTAAATTCAATTGATATTTTGCCTCTCTAATTAGTGAGACTTCCTCAAATTCTGAGGAAGTCTCACTAAATACTCACTAAAATATTTTCAAACACACACACACACACACACACACATATATATATATATTGGTTTGTTGGTTGGTTTTGAAGGCTATCACAATGCAAGTGTAAAGAAAAAAGAAGGTAACTGTGGTGTTGTTTGTTAACCTGTGATTTATTCTCAATTCTTAATATTTCGGGATAAAAATCCCTTCTACAGAAGATTACTAGAACTGTAGTTGTTGCTAGTGGCTGTTCATTTGTTCTGTCTCATGTCTTCCAAATTCTGTGTGGGGGGTGGGTGGTTGTTTAAGCAAATTACAAAACCCTTATATATATATATATATATATATATATATATAAACATAAATAAATAAATTAAAATTTTGAAAAATTAAGATTATCATCTATATATTTATATCTTTTTCTTTTTCTTTTGAATTCATTTTTTCAGGAAGTATTAGATATAACATCTATCTATCTATCTATCTATCTATTCGTCGAAATAATTACTGCTTTCATGATAATTGGTGCAATTAGAACCGTACCAAACACCTCGGAAGTGTCTAGAAGTTCTGGTATCCCCATGATACTGAGAGAAGTTCTAGAGGTGTGATACTCGATGAGACTTGCTGTCACTCATTCTCTAATGACAAGCAACCAACGTCTAGTGTGAACATGTACATACACGAAAAATAACTTAGATATATGAATACTTGTGCAAGAACGTATTTCGCAGTGCTTATCTGAATGAAGTCGGTACAAGAGAGAAGACGTCTCTCCCACTTGTGTTATCTTTACAGACTACTTGAAGCGTGCGAGTTGTGACATGCCCAATGCATTTGCAAACATATACACGCCCACATACAAGTAGATCTAGGCTACACAACACTTGATGATAATTATAGTCATGTGATAAAGTCACAGCTGTCATATATATATATATATATATATATATATATATATATATATATATATATATTGGTTAGGAGGTTGATTTAGAAGGCTATCACAATGCAGTTTGGAATAAATAAAAAATAATAATACGGTAACAATGGTGTTGTGTGTTGACCTGTATTTTTTATTCTTTCTTGAATTTTCGAGGTAATACCTCTTTATCAAAAGAATTGAACTGAAGCAGTACAGCTATGGCATTTCTTCCCAAATGATTTTTTTTGTTTTGAAAATGATGTTATTTTTTAAATAACTGTGAACGTGAATGCGTTTATTTTTGTTTGTACGTGTGTGTATGTTGTAATGTGCGTGACATTGAAAATGTGTGTTGGTTGTGACGTTAAGACTGTATCCTAGCGCGGGATGTGTGCGAATGAAAAAGCGTATTTGTGTTTTGTGGCTATGGTGATGTATAATATTTCGTGTTGGATGTAAAATCAATTTAATCATTTATTATTATTATTATTATTATTATTATTATTATTATTATTATTAAAATTAATATTATCATATTTATTTGTTTATTTACTTATTTATATCTAATTCAATTTATCTTTTTATATTTTATAATATTTTTTCAAATATATATATATATATATATTTAATTTTTTTTCCTTAACAACTAGTGTGCAATGGCTTGTGTTTTTATTTTTTATTTATTCCAAACTGCATTGTGATAGCCTTCTAAATCAATCTCCTAAACAATACATACACAATGCTTCAAGCAAATTATGAAAATCTCTTATATATATATATATATATATATATATATATATATATATATATATATATATATATACTCATACAAGGATTTTTATAAATCACTAAAGAGAGCTCAATGTATAATAATCAATAGATTAGATTATATACAGAGCAATATTTAATTTTCAAAGAAAAAAAACTTAACAAACCGTCATCCCGTTATAATTTTATTTCGACCAGAAACTCAAAAAATGAGTCTAGCCTCACCAGACGGGTACCAGACGGTTTGTTAAGCCTTTTTTTCTTTAAGAGTTATATATATATATATATATATATATATATATAAGTCATTCACATACAGTATTGTTTCGACATATCACGTCTCTTTTCTGCGGCTAGACTTAGCAGGCTGCGTCATATATATATATATATATATATGTGTGTGTGTGTGTGTGTGTGTGTCTGTCTGTCTGTCTGTCTGTCTGTGTATGTAGAGGGAGTGGGGGAAGGCACGTATTGGTGTAACGGCTTTACGCCAAAGCACGTCCCCCTCCCCCTCTCTCTCTCTATGCTCCCGTAACCCGGTAGAGCTCTTTAGGAGCGACTTTAATAAACTTTCACCGCCAGCATAATGCAATGATCATCTTAAAACGGCAGCTGGCAATGGCCTAAAGGTTAACGGATCGGACGCGCGTAAAGTCAGTCGGGGTTCAGCTTCTGGTCGGAGTTAGTTGTTGTGTCTAGCCATACTGAAGAGGTGTGAAACGCCGAAACACGGTGTCTGTGGATAACTTATTATATATATATATAGTATTTGGTAATTTACTTGAAGCATTGTTAAGTATGTTATTATTTATTAATGATAGGAAAGCAATTACAATGCGTATAGAATTTGCTCTGTCTGGCCCACAGACCTCAAGTTGCTTACATTACCTGCTGTTGCTTAAGTGGTCATTCATCTAAGTAATGAACAAACTCATTGCTGCTTAACTGCAGAGATTTAACGGGAACCAGTGCTTTTAGTGTGACTTCACCGTATGTCAAGTATGCTACGATGATTGATGGAGAAAGACTTGTGGCTGAATTGCACTAAAACAACTGAACATTTTTTTTTCTGATTTTCAGATTACTTGTTTATGAAGGGCACCGACGATGTCGTCGGTGATCTCTTAATTCACTAAGAATTTTGTTGCTACTGCCTAGTCGTGGCTGTTCGGATTTCATGTGGCGCTAATACCCTAGGGAAAGGTAGCTATTTGCCTAACCCTTTTGCCACGGGTAGGATGTGACACAAGGTCACAAGTATGGGGTATCCAAGGAAAATTGAACTTCCTATTCAGTAGTAAGAGATCTGCGAGACTAGCTTGTTAACCATTACAGAACGATGAGACGCACTTATCTCAATTCTTTCTTGGATCTTCAGTTCCTCGAGTCTCTGGGAAAGGTAGGTATTTACTTAACCCGTTTGCCCCCGGGTAGGATGTGACACAAGGTCGCAAGTATCGGGTATCCGACAAGGGTCAAACTTGCTATTCAGTAATAATAGATCTGCGAGAGTAGCTTGTTAACCATTACACCACGATGGGACGCCCTTATCTCTAGGAAAGGTCAGTATTTACCCAACTCATTTGCCACGGGTATGATGCGACACAAGGTCGCAAGTATCGGGTATCCGTCAAGGGTCGAAATCGCTATTCAGAAATAATAGATCTGCGAGAGTAGCTTGTTAACCGTTACACCACGATGGGACACCCTTATCTCTGGGAAAGGTAGGTATTTACCTGACCCGTTCGCCACGGGTAAGATGTGACACAAGATCCTAAGTTTGGAGTATCCAGAGATGTTCAAACTCGCTATTCAGCAATAATAGATCTGCGAGACTAGCTTGTTAACTATCACACCACAATGGGACGCCCTTATTTCTGGGAAAGGTCGGTTTTTATCCAACCCGTTCGCCACGGACAGGATGTGACACAAGATCGCAAGTATGAGGCATCCAGAGAGGATCGAACCTGCTATTCAGTTGTAATGGATCTGTGAGACTGTCTTGCTAACCCTTACACCACGACGGAACGCCCTCAAACGCGAGTAGGTATTTGCCGAATCCAATCGTCACAGATAGGATGTGACACAAGGTGTGCGAGGGATGGGACAACCAGTGATAAACACGTGACAGTATGTCACAAAAATAAACAGACGTAATAAGCAATACATCACAGTTATGACTAGTATATTTATTTTGTTGATCACTGCTTCGACCGGTGGGCTCCTCAACTTGCCTCAGCTTTATGTCGCACCAGGTATGGATACAACATATCTCCATCTAGCTATGAGTAAAATAGTAGGGCAGACTGGGCTATTAAACATTGGTATGGCAACTGGTCACGGAGTAGGAAAAAACTCTGAATTGAAAGCTGTTAAACTCTGCTTTAAGAAATTGACCTTTTGTCACATCCTGCTCCCGGCAGTGGGGTTGGGTAAATACAAACAGCCTTGGCAGGTGAGATAGCAATTAGCAAATGTTCCATCCAGGAGTGCTGTGGTCGGGACGGATTCAATTCTTCCTCGGATCTCCAGTTTCCTCAAGTCTCTTTTCCAGGTTCCAGTGACTCAAACTAGGATTGATATAATTGTTGCTTTTTATTCCCTATAACTGTTCAGTTCTCTAGCAAGGTCTAGGTATTTATCCAATTTTTTTTCATTTCCCTTTTCTTTAATTTGTGATCTGTTGGAACGGGGAAATCTACAATTTGACGAGTTCTTTACTTCTGGTTGGTTTTATTTCATTTTCCTTTATATATATATATATATATATTATATATATATATATATATATAATATATATATATATGGAGAAATGTTTTTAAAAGAAAACAAACACAGGATGTCACGAACAATGGAAACTCTTTATGCCGATATGACCTGTGTTTGTTTTCTTTAAAAAATTTTCTCCACATACTGTCGGATTAATTTCCTC
This sequence comes from Doryteuthis pealeii, assembly GCA_023376005.1. Taxonomy (NCBI): domain Eukaryota; kingdom Metazoa; phylum Mollusca; class Cephalopoda; order Myopsida; family Loliginidae; genus Doryteuthis; species Doryteuthis pealeii. Next base: position 93,154,133 of record CM042141.1, read on the forward strand.
ATCGTACCTCCATATATATATATATATATATATATATATATATAATATATATATATATATGCCGCAAAACAAAACAACCAATTCTAAAGAATTCTTTAAATCAAAAGATCCGAAATATCAAATAGATGTAGACACAAGAAAAAATGGCTACTCAACCAATAGCAGCCATTTTATGTGTTCAGGTTTCTTTCTCCTCATTTATGCAAATTTATTCCTGTGTTTTTGTATATATGTGCATCCGTTTGTACCCACCACATCCTGTTAGAATTACCCTGAAGATCCTTCTCGGTGAAACTTGGCTTGTTAACTTCTCTCATTGATTTAACTTTTCGTTCTTTAACTTTGGCAAATGTAGAAACAATATGCTTTTGCCCTGAATTTATGGCGCCCCCAGATGTTGGCGCCCTTGGTGATCGCTTAATTAGCATAACGGCTAACATTGGCACTGTCGCTACAGAGGATACAGTCGACAAGGCGGTTTTTTTTTCAGTATTTTTTAAAAACATCTAAAAGTCGATCAGAGAATATTGACGACCCTGTTTTTCTTTCTCAGATTTCACTAAAAGAACATTCCGATTTTTGAGCTCCCACCATAACAGATTTTTTCCTATATATATTTTCCCATCAAATTGCAATTCTTTATCAACACATGAAATTCAGATTTTTTCCACTGCTTCGAAAATTCGCAAAGTAGCCTCACTTAAATAACTGTAATTTGTAAACTAATAATCCGATTGGGCTCAAAATTTTGACATATGCCATTTGAAGGTTAGTACTTTATAAAATTATATGGATTAGTGACGCCATCTATATGTCAGACCCGGGACTTATTGGGTGATGTGTTAAAACCACACAGACACATAAAAAATGTAATATCATCATCATCATCATCCTCAACAACAACAACAACCTTTGACACTAACCACAATTATTGTCCTCGTAGGTATTATCAATACTGACATATTTCTTTTCAACCATTCCAACAGATGAAATTCTTTATGCTCTATCGCTGTGTATTCTCATAAAAAAAGAGACACTTCTTCCCTGGCGAAATCATAAAAAAAAATCTGGGCTTGTTTTTTTAAGACCGGCAACACCGAATACCAAGCGAAAGTTAATCGTTAACATTTCTCCATGTTTTTTTTATTTTGTTATTTTGTTATGTTTGTAGCTTAACGCTTCTCAGTGACTTTCCTGATTTTCTTTCTTTCCTGTAGATCTGTTGGATTGTCATGTCGATTGTTTGTTGACAAACCTTTAAAAACGTTAATCGCCTAAACATCACAAACTAAGACAACATAAATCCACAAAGAAAATATCTCCATTAATATTTGTATTGATGTCA
>CM042141.1:93157977-93182977 GCA_023376005.1 Doryteuthis pealeii
AAAAAAAGAATGAAAATAAAAAAAAAGTCCGATTAATTCTCGGGCTAAGAAGAAATTTGAAAGAAGAAAAGAACACAGCGAATAAAGTGAAAAGAAGAAATTCCTCCAATTCCCCATCCACACATTTCCCTGCCGGCTACTTTCACATTCTTTTATCGTCACTTCCGCTTGGGATCCTTCTCATCCGGGCACTTTTGCCGACCCGAGAATCAGACGAATGGAAAAGCTCGCGACTTTTCTCCTTGACTGGAGCAGACGATTGAAAAAGGAAGTATTCGGTTTCTTCTGACTCCGCCAGCCCAAAAAAGAAAGAAAGAACTAATTTTAGAAAGGACGAAATATTGGAGCCTCGATACCCTGACACCCATCTTTTTTCTTCTTCGCCAGTGAGAATGGGGGGGGGGGGCGGAAAAGGCGTTAAACCCAACGCACTTAAAAGGTTTACAAAAGGTGTAAACTGAAGAATTAAGAACTACCAGGTTGATTGGTTGGTTGGTTGGATTTTACGGCAGATTCGGTTATTTTTATGCCGAAGACATTGTTTTATTCATTCTTTGATGGGTACTCATTTTTTTTAAACTCAATCTTTTTAAACACATTTCTTAAACTCATTTTTTTCTATTTAAACATAGATGAGTTTTACGGCATGTCAACCAATTGGGTTATTTTATGCCAAAGGGACGTTTTGTTTTAGTCATTCTTGATGGGTACTCAATTTTTTTAAAGCTCAATTGTTTTAAAACTCTTTTTTTAGATCATTTTTTCTATTAAACCCATAGATAACATACAGATAACAAAGTATACCACTCGGGCTAGAGTGGACCTGGGAGTAATGGTGATGGAAAGGGATACTCCACATTCCTTAGAACTCCCCATCAAATACAGTTTAAGGTTACAAAGGAGACTAAACCCCCTCAGCCGCTGCATTCTAACACATACACATAATAAAAAGGGTGCCCGTGGTGTAATGGTTGTCCGTCGAAGAAATGACACGGCGACACGATTTCAAAATCCTGGACGAGGCTGGTTGCAATTTCATATGGCACTAAATACCATTGGGAAAGGTAATGAATCCAACTATTCTCCCTCTAACTATGCGTAAATAGTAAGGCGACTAGGCTCTCCCAATCTTGGTACGGCACTGATCTAGAAGGAAAACTCTTATTCAAACCGTTAAACTCCGATAAAAATTGACCTTTGTGTCACATCCTGTTCGTGAGAAAGTGTTGGTAAATACATACATATATGATAAAAAGGATTGGGACTTGTCTCTACTACAAATATATTGTGTTGTGAGTATGATTCTCACTGGATGCCCCCATACTTGGCGACCTTGTGCCACAACCCTACCCGTGGAAATGGGTTGGGTAAAATACCTACTTTCGACCTTGTAGAGTGCACTTGCATAACGGTAATATCACAGGAAATCAAATAGGTGACCCGAGTTCAAATCTTAGACGAACCTGTTTGCATTTCACCTCGCCGTAATTGCCCCCCCCCTCCGCCGAGAAAAGCAATGAATTCCATCACCCCACCCCCAAATATGAGGTAATATAGTTGGTCAGGCCGTTTAAATCCAAGCAATAGGTAAAAGTATACCTTTAACTCTTAGCGAAATTTAAGCCGCCCCCCAGCGGCTCTTCCACTAATGTGATCTTACGCGAATGCGCTGGCAGCGGGCTCTCACATGTGTCAGCAGAAGGACTCGGATAATCTCTATTAATAAAATGAATATTCGCTTCCGGTTTTTTGTCTGTAAACAAATTTACGTCACTGCTTACGTCACATTACCCAAATCATCATAACATAGTAATAAATACACACAAAATTGAACACTGCAACATTAGACAGTCCTCAATGTTTTTTAAAACGTTTTAATAAATACATGACTGGTATTAATATCTATATATGTTTGTTTTTTTAATACATATTTAAAGTTTATATTTCAAATTGTTTTATTTTTTTAATCCTTTAATGAATTTGATGATTTTACTTACCTTAAGGATACAAACTCACTGGACCATTGAAATTTTTTACCCATCCCACGCCCTCAGGCAATAGGTTTTCAAAAATTCTATTTTTAACATCGCCCGAAGGCCTTTTTTATTTTTGTACTACTATACTACTACTACTACTATCTACTTACTACCTAATAATAATAATTTGAAATTGAATGAGTTCTGAGGTGAATAGGTAGTGACTTTGAATATATCCCATGTAATGGGTTAAAAAGGTCAAAATACCAAGAAAATTTCGGCATAAAATAACCCAATTGATTGACATGCATATAATCCAACCAAAACGCAACCAATCTCAAAAAACGACACGCACCCTATTCCGTTCGAAGAACGGATTAACTCAACCCCACTATCATTTCTTTAACAACCAGCCATTTTTGTTATCAGCTGAATTTTCTCGGTGTTATGTCCTAAGCATTTGCGAACTTTATATACGAGGGTCATTCAAAAAAAGTATGCATTGTTGTTTAGGATGGGTATAATTACCAACACAGGAACATGTTCATACATTAAAATGAAGCTGATCCTCTGTGGAACACATCCCTACTTCTCCAATGTCACTGTTTCTCTCAAATAGCAAAATGTTTCACTTTCGAATGAGAGCATGTATCCCTGGCCCTGTATTTCCGTTGACTATTCTTTGAGCCACTTCTTCACTAACAGATTTAACATTTCCTTCGTTCACTGGAATAAATGTTTGCCTCTCACCCCTCTTTTTATCGGCTAAAGAGATGATAGTCCCTGAAGGCGCTAAATCTGGTGAATAATGGAGGAGGCGGTAAAAATTTGTCCTCCGAATGAGTTCAATTTTCTTCCTTGTCTTGATGCTTGTGTGTGGCTGAGCAGTGTCAGCGCAGAAGACGGACATTGTCGATTGGCAAGTTGGGTCTTACTTCGCCGGATTCTTGCTTCGTTAGTGTCCTTAATGTAGGCTTTAGTTTTAATAAACAACTTTCACATGAATAAAGAAAATGGCCGCTCGTAAAAAGATCTCTTCGAAATCCTATCAGAGATTTGTGTACACAAATAACTTTTTAGATTTTAAACGATTTCAATACAAGTGTCAAAAGGAATATTGCATCATTTTTTCTCTTCTCCCTGTCTTTTAAACAATCTGTATTTTTGAATTGGGTTATTTTGGGTGGGGGGTTATTCTCGCATTTCTCTGTCTCACCCGAAAAACTTCTGCAAATAAATAATAATTAGGTTTGTAAAATAATTTGTTAGGCTTGATTTAAGTTTTCTTTGTTTATGGCATATTAACCTTCGTGGGGTTATTTAATGGCAAAGGCAATCCTTGTAGAAGAATAGTAGTGGTACTATTTAATCCAAAGGATATATTAGTACGAAAGTGAACGTAATAGTGCAACTAGCATTCAAACTCGCTTACGAACAATGTCGTAGTCCAGTGCGCTATCAACTACACATTAAACACAAATAAAAATAAAAATATTATGAACGGTTTATGATAGTTCTACATAATAAAAATATAAAATTACAAAAAATTCAATGTTTTAAAAATAGCATTCATCCTGGGAAACTAGATGTAATTAATGACTAAAACAAACTTTAATACTCTACCAGTCCGATCCTCGTCCACACAAATATTCAATCATTCCATATTTTGTTCAATCGGGAACGTGAAGATATAAATTTAAACTTTTGATCGTAATAAACGTTGCTGAAAACCAAATTATTCAAAAATCCGCTTTACACTGCTGTGCAGAAATTATTCTCCTTTGATTTTTCTAGGAAGAAATAACCCGAAGTGTTACTTCGGTTTTTATTAATTGAAAATGACTTATGATAGTGCAAGAAAGTACCCCGGAAAAAAATCAGGAATCTTTCTTAAAAAATAATAAAACTAAATATTGTTAAAGGAAAGAAAAAGTCAATTAAATCTTTTTAAAAAGGACCTAATCTGGTGGGTTGGTTGGGTTTTTACGGCATGTCACCCATTGGATTATTTTATGTCAAAGACATTTTTTGTTTTATAATTTTAAAGCCCAATTAAATCCTGATTTTTGTCCGGGTAACTTTCTTGCCTATCATACGGTGATATACTCATTATTATATTTTACGAGTACACTTCGGCTTATTTCTTCCGTTGAAAACCTCAAAGTGAGATATTGTTACGACACAGAGTGGGTAATAGCGTATTTTGAATAATTCTGTTTCGGGCAACGGTTTTATCTACAGTCAAAAGTTTTTAATTTATATCTTCACGTTCGCTTGATTTACAAATTGGAATTTTGAATATTTAGTGTGGACGAGGGCATGCGGAACTGTAAATGATATAAGAGTTTTGGGTCTTTAGTCGTCTTAATTTACATACTGATTTTCCAGGATGAATGCTAATTTAAGCACATTGATATTTTTGTTTTAAATTTAATTTTTATTATTAGGACTCTCATCCGCTGATATTTTTATTTTTATTTTGTTTATACATGTGTAGTTTGAGTAGCGCACTGTGACTACGACAATTGTCGTAAGCGAGTTTGAATTTTCTAGTTGCACTATTACGTTCATCTTTCCGTACTATTATCTTTGGATAAATAGTACCACTCTTATTCTTCTACAAGGATGCCTTTGCCCATTAAATAACGCCACGAAGGGTTAATATGCATTAAACAAAGAACTAAATCAAGCCTAACAAATTAATTTAAAACCTAATTATTATTTATTGCAGTAGTTTTTTTCGGGAGACAGAGAAATGGCGAGAAATAACCCCCCATCCCAACTATATCCAATTCAAAAATTAACAGGATGGTTTAAAAGACAGGAGAGAGAAAAAATTGATGCAATATCCTTTTGACAACTTGTATTGGAAATCGTTTTAAAATCTAAAAGTTAATTTGTGTACACAAATCTCTGATAGATTTCGAAGAATCTTCTCGGGGCCATTTTCTTTAATTTCATGTGAAGTTTTGGTTTTATAAAACTAAAGCCTACATTAAGACACTAACGAAGCAAAATCCGGCGAGTAAGACCCCACTTGCCAATCGACAATGTCGCTCCTTCTGCGTGACAATGCTCAGCCACACACAAGCAATCAAGACAAGGAAGCAAATTGAACTAAATTGGATGGACCAATTTTACCGCCTCCTCCATATTCACCAGTTTTAGCGCCTCTAGCACTATCATCTCTTTAGCCCGATAAAAGAAGGGTTGAGAGGCAAACATTATTCCAGTGACGAGGAAGTGAAATCTGTAGTGAAGAAGTGGGCTCAAAGAATAGTCAACCGGATTTTTACAGGGCAGGGATAACATGGCTCTCAATTCGAAGGTTGAACATTGCTATTGAGAGAAACAAGTGACTATGTGGAGAAGTAGGGATGTGTTCCACAGGGATCAGCTTCTTTTAATGTATGGAATTACATGTTCCTGTTGTTGGTAATTATGACCCATCCTAAACACAATGGCAATTACTTTTTGAATGACCTCGTATATAAGTTCGCTAAATTGCTTAGACATAACACCGAGAAATTCAGCTGCTAACAAATGGCTGTGTTAAAGAAATGATAAGTTGGTTTGAGTATCCGTTTCTTCGAACGGATAGGGTTCGTGTCGGTTTTTGAGATTGGTTGGTTGGTTGGATTTTATGGCATGTCAAATAATTGGGGTTAATTTTATGCGAAATTTTTCTGGGTATTTTTCCTTTTTTAACCATTACATGGGATATTTCCAAAAGTTCACTACCTATTCAACCTGCAAAAGAACTCATTGAAAAAAAAAAAAACAATTCAAATTATTATTTAGTAGTAGTAGTAGTAGTAGTAGTAGTAGTAGTAGTACAAAAATAAAAAGGCCTTCGGGCGATGTAAAAATGATTTTTTGAAACCTATTGCCTGAGGGGTGGGAGTAACAAATCAATGTCTGAGTTTGGTATCCTAGAGTAAGTAAAATCATCAAATTCTTTAAAGGATTAAAAAATAAAACATTTGATATAAAACTTTAAATCTGTATTAAAAATAAAACAAACTTATATAGATATAATAATACGTCATGTTTTATTATAAACTTGTTTTAAAAACATTGAGGACTGTCTAATGTTGCATGTTCAATTTTGTGTGTTTTTATTCTATGTTAAATGATGATTTGGGGTAAATGTGACGTAAGCAGTGACGTAATTTTTTTTAGTTACATGACAAAAACCGGAAGCGAATAATTCATTATTAATTAGAGAATTATCCGAGTCCCTTCTGCTGACACATGTGAGAGCCGCTTGCCAAAGCGGCATTCGTAAGATCACATTAGTGGAAGAGCCGCTGTGGGCGGCCTTAAATTTCGGCTAAGGTTAAGGGTATAACTTATCCTATTGCTTGATTAACGCGGCCTGACCAACTATTATACTCATATTTGGGGGTGGGGTGATTGGATTCATGCTTTTCTCGGCGGAGGGGGGGGGGCAACTAGGGCGAGGTGAAATTGCAAACAGGGTTCGTCTAAGATTTGAACCGGGTCACCTTATTTGATTTCCTGTGATTATTCCGTTATGCAAGTGCACTCTACAAGGTCGAAAGTAGGTATTTTACCCACCCCATTTGCCACGGTAGGGTGTTGGCACAAGGTCGCAGTAGGGGATCCAGTGAGAAAATCATACTCACAACACAATAGTATTTGTAGTAGAGACAAGTCCCAATCCTTTTTATCATATTATGTATGTATTACCAACACTTCTCTTCACGAACAGGAATGTGACCACAAGGTCAATTTTTAATCGGAGTTTAAAGTTTGAATTAAGAGTTTTCCTTCTAGATCAGTTGCGTACCAAGATTTGGAGAGCCTAGTCTGCCTTACTATTTACGCATAGTTGAGGGAGAAATAGTTGGATTCATACCTTTCCCCATGGTATTAGTGCCATATGAAATGCGCAACAGCCTCGTCCGGATTTGAAATCGTGTCGCGTGTCCATTTCTTTCGACGACAACCATTACACCACGGGCACCTTTTTTATTATGTATGTGTTGAATGCGCAGCGGCTGAGGGGTTTAGTCTCCTTTGTATTACCTTAAACTGTATTTGATGGTGGAGTTCTAAGGATTGTGGAGTATCCCTTCATCACCATACTCCAGGTCCACTCTAGCCGGAGTGGTAGTACTTGTTATCTGTATGTTATCTATGGGTTTTAATAGAAAAAATGGATCTAAAAAAAGAGCTTTTTAAAACAATTGAGTTTAAAAACATTGAGTACCCATCAAGATACTAAAACAAAACGTCTTCGGCATAAATAACCCAATTTGGTTTGACATGCGTAAAACTCATCTATGGTTTAAAATAGAAAAAAATGAGTTTTTTAAGAAATGTGTTTAAAAAAGATTGAGTTTAAAAAAAAAATGAGTACCCATCAAGAATGAATAAACAATGTCTTCGGCATAAAATACCGAATCTGCCGTAAAATCCAACCAACCAAACCAATCAAACCTGGTAGTTCTTATTCTTCAGTTTAGCACTTTGTAAACCTTTAAGTGCGTTGGTTTAACGCCTTTTCCGCCCCCCCCCATTCTCACTGGCGAAGAAGAAAGATGGGTGTCAGTGGGTATCGAGGCTCCAATATTTCCGTCCTTTCTAAAATTAGTTCTTCTTCTTTTTGGGGCTGGCGGAGTCAGAAGAAACCGAATACTTTCCTTTTTTCAATCGTCTGCTCCAGGTCAAGGAAGAAAGTCGCGAGCTTTTCCATTCGTCTGATTCTCTGGTCGGCCAAAAGTGCCCGGATGGAGATCGCCAAGGGAATTGACGATAAAGAATGTGAAAGTAGCCGGCAGGAAATGTGTGGATGGGAATTGGAGGAATTTCTTCTTTTCTCTTTATTCGCTGTGTTCTTCTTTCTTTCAAATGTTTCTTCTTTAGCCGAGAATTAATCGGACTTTTTTTTATTTTCATTTCTTTTTTCACTCTTTACATCGTTATTATTTTTGTCTATCTTTACTTTTTCTCATCTCTATTCACTAAACTGGTTTCTTTCTTTCTGTCACTCTTCGCGGCCTTCTCAGCCCTCCCACCTCTCTCTCTCTCTCTCTCTCTCTCTCTCTCTCTTCTCTCTCTCTCTCAGATATATAGAATATATATATATGATTTTGAACGAAAGTCTTGTCCGCTACAAAATAGAAATTATTTAACCAAATTAGTATTATTTTTAATAAATACTATTTTGGTATATATATTATATATATATATAATATATATTATATATATATAAACTTTATGCATTTAATTATGGAAACAAAAAATATTAATTGCATTCTTGTAAGTTATTACACTGTAATATTGGATTAGGTTGGGAGAAAAGATGGGAAGAATTTTAATGAAATGTTACTCAACGAAAACAAGATCCATGGTGATAGCAGGGTCTTTTTTTTCTTTTTTCTTTTTTCTTTTTTTTTTTTGTTAGCCCCCATCAAAAACTAACATCTATAGTTTTAAAATATGGAATCCTAAAAAAAGAAAAACAAGATTAAACATTTTTTTTTCTCTGATTAGATTCTCATTTCGTAGCGTGGTGTGGATTAAAATAAAAAAAAATTAAAGAATTAAAAAAATAAACTCCATGAGACTTCACCGGAAGAATCCTACGAGTGCAGACAAAAGAACTCAACTTTCGATCCCAAGAGAATCTCTCGGCCATTCCGGTTTAGGCCTTAACTGGGTTAAATATACTACTACTGGCAAGGAGAAATTTCCTTTGTCACGTAGTGGCTATGACTCGCGAATAAAGCCTAAATCATAAAACTCCTTTCGTCTTTATCTCTTTCTTTTCGTTCCTTGAATTCTTCCTTTTCAGTGTGACCACAAATAAAAGATGGGGTTAAAATCAAACCCTTGTAACAGCACACTAGAATAACAAGCTACCTTTTTAAACCTAAAACATTAAACCTTCTGCAACCCACAAAGTGTTACTTTGCGAAGAAATTTTAATCGTAACTTGATGATCCATGAACCGATGGTTTCCATGTATAACATTGGTCCATGATAATATTAGGAAAGTGTGAAGGATTCTAATTGCCTGGTTACTTAACAGTGATCTATGATAATGTTGATGCTTTCTATTTAGGCCCGGAGTGGAGGTTTTCTAATTAGCACTACATAATTAATAGCTGTCCATGATGATATTGATGCTTCTATTTAGGAATGAGTGAAAGATTCTAATTAGCATTTCATAGTAAACAGCTGACTATAAGGAAATTGATGCTTCTATTGGGAAGGTTTTGGTTGGTTGGTTGGTTGGTTGGTTAGATTTTACGGCATGTCAACCCTTGTTGGGTTATTTTATGCCGAAGATGTTTTGTTTTATTCATTCTTGAGGTGGCTATTCAATTTTTTTAGACACATTTTTTAAACTTATGTTTTTTTTTTTTTCTATTTAACCCATAGATGAGACCCTATCAGATACTACCATTCGGATCAGGGTGAACCTGAGAATAATGGTGATGAAGAGCTACTCCACACTCCCCAAAGCTCCAGAATTGGAACTTTACGCCATCAGATAGAGTCTAACGTCATACTAGGAATTTTAAGACCATTAGACACGGCATTCTAGCACATATATGATTAAGAGGTTTGATGCTTGCCTTAGTATCAATAGGATCTGGACAATCATATAGGGGCTAAGGTTAGACGTAACCAGCCGATTGATCGGAAGGGGCCTCTCCGATCACCCGGCTAACTCAAGTAATGACCAAAGCTTAGCGGTGGCATAAGTTCAGAAATATTGAGCACTCAATGAGAATCGAACTCACTGATAATAGTCTGTTAGCCAAGCTAGCTAACTATCAAAATACTCGAGGTGTCCAAGTAACCGAACCGAAAATGTTATTTACTAAGCTTACCTGTGACACAAAGTCAAAATATTAACCACCCAGTGAGAATCAAACTCACTAATAATAGTCTGTTAGTCAAACTAGCTAACCATTAAACTACTCGAAGTGCCAAGATCAGAAGTATGAACCACCCAGTGAGAATCGAACTCACTAATAATAGTCTGTTAGTCAAACTAGCTAACCATTAAACTACTCGAAGTGCCCAAGATCAGAAGTATGAACCACCCAGTGAGAATTGAACTCACTAATAATAGTCTGTTAGACAAGCTAGCTAACCATTAAACTACTCGAAGTGCCCAAGATCAGAAGTATGAATCACCCAGTGAGAATCGAACTCACTAATAATGGTCTGTTAGACAAGCTAGCTAACCATTAAACTATTCGAGGTGCCCAAGTAACCGAACCGAAAATAGTTATTCATTAAGCTTACCTGTGACACAAGGTCAAAAATATGGAGTACCCAGTGAGAATCGAATTCACTAATAATGGTCTGTTGGCCGAACTTGCTAACCATAAAACCATTGGAAATGTTCAAGTAAGCGAACCTGATACCATGACATCAATACAAATATTAATGGACATATTTTCTTTGTGGATTTCTGTTGTCTTAGCGTGTGATGTTTAGGCGATTAACTTTTTAAAGCTTTGTCAACAAACAATCTACATGACAATCCAACAGATCTACAGGAAAGAAAGAAAATCATGAAAGTCACTGAGAAGCGTTAAGCTACAAACATAACAAAATAACAAAATAAAAAAACATGGAGAAATGTTAACGATTAACTTTCGCTTGGTATTCGGTGTTACCGGTCTTAAAAACAAGCCCAGATTGTTTTTTATGATTTCGCCAGGGAAGAAGTGTCTCTTTTTTTATGAGAATACACAGCGATAGAGCATAAAGAATTTCATCTGTTGGAATGGTTGAAAAGAAATATGTCAGTATTGATAATACCTACGAGGACAATAATTGTGGTTAGTGTCAAAGGTTGTTGTTGTTGATGATGATGATGATGATGATGATGATGATGATGATATTACATTTTTTATGTGTCTGTGTGGTTTTAACACATCACCCAATAAGTCCCGAGTCTGACATATAGATGGCGCCACTAATCCATATAATTTTATAAAGTACTAACCTTCAAATGGCATGTGTCAAAATTTGAGCCCAATCGGATTATTAGTTTACAAATTACAGTTATTTAAGTGAGGCTACTGTTGCGAATTTTCGAAGCAGTGGAAAAATCTGAATTTCATGTGTTGATAAGAATTGCAATTCTGATGGGAAAATATATATAGGAAAAAATCTGTTATGGTGGGGAGCTCAAAATCTGGAATGTTTCTTTTTAGTGAAATCTGAGAAAGAAAACAGGGTGGTCAATATTCTCTGATCGACTTTTAAGATGTTTTTAAAAATACTGAAAAAGAAACCGCCTTGTCGACTGTATCCTCTGTAGCGGCAGTGCAATGTTACCGTTATGCGCGATCACCAAGGGCGCCAACATCTGGGGGCGCCACAAATTCAGGGCAAAAGCATATTGTTTCTACATTTGCCAAAGTTAAAGAACGAAAAGTCAAATCAATGAGAGAAGTTAACAAGCCAAGTTTCACGAGAAGGATCTTCAGGGTAATTCTAACAGGATGTGGTGGTACAAAACGGATGCACATATATACAAAAACACAGGAATAAATTTGCATAAATGAGGAGAAAGAAACCTGAACACATAAAATGGCTGCTATTGGTTGAGTAGCCATTTTTTCTTGTGTCTACATCTATTTAATATTTCGGATCTTTGATTTAAGAATTCTTAGAATTGAATTGGTTGTTTTTTTTGCGGCATATATATATATATATATATATATATATATATATATATTATATATATATAGGTACGATGAGGAAATTAATCCGACAGTATGTGGAGAAAATTTTTTAAAAGAAAACAAACACAGGGTGTCATATCGGCATAAAGAGTTTCCATGTTTCGTGACATCCTGTGTTTGTTTTCTTTTAAAAAACATTTCTCCATATATATATATATATATATATATATATATATATATATATATATATATATATATATATATATATAAAGAAAATGGAAATAAACCAACCAGAAGTAAAGAACTCGTCAAATTGTAGATTTCCCCGTTCCAACAGATCACAAATTAAAAGAAAAGGGAAATGAAAAAAATTGGATAAATACCTAGACCTTGCTAGAGAACTGAACAGTTATAGGGAATGAAAGCAACAATTATATCAATCATAGTTTGAGTCACTGGAACCTGAAAAGAGACTTGAGGAACTGGAGATCCGAGGAAGAATTGAATCCGTCCCGACCACAGCACTCCTGGATGGAATATTTGCTAATTGCTATCTCGCCTGCCAAGGCTGTTTTGTATTTACCCACCACCGCGGGAGCAGGATGCGACAAAAGGTCAATTTCTTAAAGCAGAGTTTAACAGCTTTCAATTCAGAGTTTTTTCCTACTCCGTGACCAGTTGCCATACCAATGTTTAATAGCCCAGTCTGCCCTACTATTTTACTCATAGCTAGATGGAGATATGTTGTATCCATACCTGGTGCGACATAAAGCTGAGGCAAGTTGAGGAGCCCACCGGTCGAAGCAGTGATCAACAAAATAAATATACTAGTCATAACTGTGATGTATTGCTTATTACGTCTGTTTATTTTTGTGACATACTGTCACGTGTTTATCACTGGTTGTCCCATCCCTCGCACACCTTGTGTCACATCCTATCTGTGACGATTGGATTCGGCAAATACCTACTCGTGTTTGAGGACGTTTTATTGTGGTGTAAGGGTTAGCAAGACAGTCTTACAGATCCATTACAACTGAATAGCAGGTTCGATCCTCGCTGGGTGCCTCATACTTGCGATCTTGTGTCACATCCTGTCCGTGGCGAACGGGTTGGATAAAAACCGACCTTTCCCAGAAATAAGGGCGTCCCATTGTGGTGTGATAGTTAACAAGCTAGTCTCGCAGATCTATTATTGCTGAATGGCGAGTTTGAACATCTCTGGATACTCCAAACTTAGGATCTTGTGTCACATCTTACCCGTGGCGAACGGGTCAGGTAAATACCTACCTTTCCCAGAGATAAGGGTGTCCCATCGTGGTGTAACGGTTAACAAGCTACTCTCGCAGATCTATTATTTCTGAATAGCGATTTCGACCCTTGACGGATACCCGATACTTGCGATCTTGTGTCGCATCATACCCGTGGCAAATGAGTTGGGTAAATACTGACTTTTCCTAGAGATAAGGCGTCCCATCGTGGTGTAATGGTTAACAAGCTACTCTCGCAGATCTATTATTACTGAATAGCAAGTTTGACCCTTGTCGGATACCGATACTTGCGACCTTTGTGTCACATCCTACCCGGGGGCAAACGGGTTAAGTAAATACTACCTTTCCCAGAGACTCGAGGAACTGAAGATCCAAGAAAGAATTGAGATAAGTGCGTCTCATCGTTCTGTAATGGTTAACAAGCTAGTCTCGCAGATCTCTTACTACTGAATAGGAAGTTCAATTTTCCTTGGATGCCCCATACTTGTGACCTTGTGTCACATCCTACCCGTGGCAAAAGGGTTAGGCAAATAGCTACCTTTCCCTAGGGTATTAGCGCCACATGAAATCCGAACAGTCACGACTAGGCAGTAGCAACAAAATTCTTAGGGAATTAAGAGATCACCAATGACATCGTCGGTGCCCTTCATAAACAAGTAATCTGAAAATCAGAAGAAGAAAAAAATGTTCAGTTGCTTTAGTGCAACTCAGCCACAAGTCTTTCTCCATCAATCATCGTAGCATACTTGACATACAGTGAAGTCACGCTAAAAGCACTGGTTCCCGTTAAATCTCTGCAGTTAAGCAGCAATGAGTTTGTTCATTACTTAGATGAATGACCACTTAAGCAACAGCAGGTAATGTAAGCAACTCGAGGTCTGTGGGACAGACAGAGCAAATGCTTAGTGAATAGCAACTATCTTCTTTAGCATATAAGTAGAGAGATAAAAAAAACAGGGCGCAGGGAGAACTGTGTTCATGCCTTTCCCAAGTGCCAGTGGGAAGTGACCCTAAACAGACTCTCTCAAAATTAAAACCCAGCTTACCGACGATTTTGATTATATATATATATATATATATATATATATATATATATATATTATTTGATAGGAAAGCAATTACAATGCGTATAAAAATTAAAATAAAAAGATGTTTAGTCTTATCGATTTCAAAGTAACTTTATCATCAGAGAAGTTTTCAGAAAAGGATTTTCTGAAAACGTCTCTGATGATAAAGTTACTTTGAAATCGATAAGACTAAACATCTTTTTATTTTTATTCTATACGCATTGTAATTGCTTTCCTATCATTAATAAATAATAACATACTTAATAATGCTTCAAGCAAATTACCAAATACTATGTATATATATATATATATATATATATATAATAAGTTATCCACAGACACCGTGTTTCGGCGTTTCACACCTCTTCAGTATGGCTAGACACAACAACTAACTCCGACCAGAAGCTGAACCCCGACTGACTTTACGCGCGTCCGATCCGTTAACCTTTAGGCCATTGCCAGCTGCCGTTTTAAGATGATCATTGCATTATGCTGGCGGTGAAAGTTTATTAAAGTCGCTCCTAAAGAGCTCTACCGGGTTACGGGAGCATAGAGAGAGAGGGGGGAGGGGAAGTGCTTTGGCGTAAAGCCGTTACACCAATCCGTGCCTTCCCCCACTCCCTCTACATACACAGACAGACAGACAGACAGACACACACACACACACACACACACACATATATATATATATATATATATTATATATATATATATATATATATGACGCAGCCTGCTAAGTCTAGCCGCAGAAAAGAGACGTGATATGTCGAAACAATACTGTATGTGAATGACTATATATATATATATATATATATATATATATATATATATTATATATATAACTCTTAAAGAAAAAAGGCTTAACAAACCGTCTGGTGAGGCTAGACTCATTTTTTGAGTTTCTGGTCGAAATAAAATTATAACGGGATGACGGTTTGTTAAGTTTTTTTTTCTTTTGAAAATTAAATATTGCTCTGTATATAATCTAATCTATTGATTATTATACATTGAGCTCTTTTAGTGATTTATAAAAAATCCTTGTATGAGTATATATATATATATATATATATATATATATATATTATATATATATATATATAAGAGATTTTCATAATTTGCTTGAAGCATTGTGTATGTATTGGTTAGGAGGTTGATTTAGAAGGCTATCACAATGCAGTTTGGAATAAATAAAAAATAAACACACAAGCCATTGCACACTAGTTGTTAAGGAAAAAAAAATTAAATATATATATATATATATTTGAAAAAATATTATAAAATATAAAAAGATAAATTGAATTAGATATAAATAAGTAAATAAACAAATGAATATGATAATAATAATAATAATAATAATAATAATAATAATAATAATAATAATAATAAATGATTAAATTGATTTTACATCCAACACGAAATATTATACATCACCATAGCCACAAAACACAAATACGCTTTTTCATTCGCACACATCCCACGCTAGGATACAGTCTTAACGTCACAACCAACACGCATTTTCAATGTCACGCGCATTACAACATACACACACGTACAAACAAAAATAAACGCATTCACGCTCACACGAGAATACAGTTATTTAAAAAAATAACATCATTTTCAAAAAAAAAAATTCATTTGGGAAGAAATGCCATAGCTGGACTGCTTCAGTTCAATTCTTTTGATAAAGAGGTATTATCTCGAAAATTCGAGAAAGAATTAAAAAAATACAGGTCAACACACAACACCATTGTTACCGTATTATTATTTTATTTATTTATTCCAAAACTGCATTGTGATAGCCTTCTAAATCAACCTCCTAACCAATATATATATATATATATATATATATATATATATATATATATATATATGACAGCTGTGACTTTATCACATGACTATAATTATCATCAAGTGTTGTGTAGCCTAGATCTACTTGTATGTGGGCGTGTATATGTTTGCAAATGCATTGGGCATGTCACAACTCGCACGCTTCAAGTAGTCTGTAAAGATAACACAAGTGGGAGAGACGTCTTCTCTCTTGTACCGACTTCATTCAGATAAGCACTGGCAAATACGTTCTTGCACAAGTATTCATATATCTAAGTTATTTTTCGTGTATGTACATGTTCACACTAGACGTAGGTTGCTTGTCATTAGAGAATGAGTGACAGCAAGTCTCATCGAGTATCACACCTCTAGAACTTCTCTCAGTATCATGGGGATACCAGAACTTCTAAGCACTTCTGAGGTGTTTGGTACGGTTCTAATTGCACCAATTATCATGAAAGCAGTAATTATTTCGACGAATAGATAGATAGATAGATAGATGTTATATCTAATACTTCCTGAAAAAATGAATTCAAAAGAAAAAGAAAAAGATATAAATATATAGATGATAATCTTAATTTTTCAAATTTTAATTTTTTTTTTTATTTTATTTATATATATATATATATATATATTATATATATATATATATATATATATATATATATAAGATTTTTGGATGTTTGTTTTTAGAAGCAATGTTGAATAAATTATTATTTATATTTTTGCTTGAAGGCAATTATAAATGCATGTATCGTATAAAATTCGATAATTATAGAAAATTATAGAAAGTTTATTTTTCTATAATTATCGAATTTTATACGATACATGCATTTATAATTGCCTTCAAGCAAAATATAAATAATAATAATATAATAATATATATATATATATATATATATATATATATATATTATATATATAGGGTTTTGTAATTTGCTTAAACAACCACCCACCCCCCACACAGAATTTGGAAGACATGAGACAGAACAAATGAACAGCCACTAGCAACAACTACAGTTCTAGTAATCTTCTGTAGAAGGGATTTTTATCCCGAAATATTAAGAATTGAGAATAAATCACAGGTTAACAAACAACACCACAGTTACCTTCTTTTTTCTTTACACTTGCATTGTGATAGCCTTCAAAACCAACCAACAAACCAATATATATATATATATGTGTGTGTGTGTGTATTTAGTGAGACTTCCTCAGAATTTGAGGAAGTCTCACTAATTAGAGAGGCAAAATATCAATTGAATTTAGTTGATGTGTTGTTATATCCACCTTTTCCTCTATTTTCAACCATATTTTGTCAGGTTTACTCAATCCTTCATTCCTCATATATCTATATATACATTTATACTTAGTTATTCATATATTTAATTATATATATTAACATATTTATTGCGTGATATATTTGATTAGATTTCTATAGATACAGATATAACACTCTGATCCTAAGCAGAAACGCCGGGTAGCAACACTTTGATCCTAATTAAAGTACCCAGATACATTCACTCTTTACAGACAGATAAATGAATGAACCTATAGAAAGAAAGAAAGAAGTAAGAAAGAAAGATAGAAAGAAAAGAAAAAGAAAGAAAGAAAGAAAGAAAGAAAGAAAGAACAACACACTTGTGATGTTTATAATATAGGCATATTATTATCACTACTGTTTCTACCAAGACGCGGGAAAATTCCCCAAACGTTACAAAAGACGACATTCCTTGAGTAAAATATTTCTTTTATTTTGTAGCTCTTTTCTGTTCCAGTTTTTAATTGTGTTAACTTTCTAACAGGCCCACGGATAGATAGATAGATAGATAGATAGATAGAGAACATTGCAAGGGCGGGAGTGATAGATATGAACAGACTGAGATAGATAGATAGATAGATAGATAGATAGAGAACATTGTAAGGGAGGGAGTGATAGATATGAACAGACTGAGATAGATAGATAGATAGATAGATAGATAACATTGTAAGGGAGGGAGATAGATATGAACAGACTGAGATAGATAGATAGATAGATAGATAGATAGAGAACATTGTAAGGGAGGGAGTGATAGATATGAACAGACTGAGATAGATAGATAGATAGATAGATAGATAGATATGAACAGAGGAAGGGGGGTGATAAATATGAACAGACTGAGATAGATAGATAGATAGATACTGAATAGATAGACACGAACAGATAAACACGAACAGAATAAGGGGGTGATAGATATGAAGAGACTGAGATAGATAGATAGATAGATAGATAGATAGATAGATAGATAGATGTGAATAAACGGAGATATTTTACATAAGTGTGGAGGTATTAAATGCTCAAAGATAAAGAGTTCGCTTTTATTTCCAACTTCTGAATGGGATCCATAGTTCTCAACTCGCACACACGAACACAAGACGTACATACATTAAAGGTTTCGTTTATTTCATCGTATATCAACTCCTTATGAGTTATTTCATTTCAAAATTTGATTCATTTCTAAATGTTTTATTAAAATCATAATTCATATTTTCAATTTTTCATTTCGCTCATTTTTTTAATCGCACTATTCTTATTTGTCTATAATAATAATTCGTTTGCACACAAGTATATATCAAGTATTCCTATTTAATGCTAATAATTTTTACTCTGTTATATGGTATCAAGTATTCCTATGTATTAATAAAATTTACGCACTGTTATGTGGTATCACGTCTCAGTATCTAATACTAATTACGCACAATTGTAAGGTCTAAAGTAAATATTCATACTCATCAAGTCGTAGATTCGATGGTATATATACCAAATTGGAACTGACGGCACGGTCTTTCTCTCTCTCTCTCTCTCTCTCTCTCTCTCTCTCTCTCTCTCTCTCTCCCAAAGTTCTAGACTTGGAGCCTCACCACCGGATACAGTTTGTTTCATACCCAGAATTCTTCTTTTATGGGGGGGGGCGTACCCTTCTGCAAGGAGGGCGGTTGGCGTGTTGTAAACCCAGTCGACAGGGCGGCATAAAAGACAGGATACCTACTTTACTACATCTGATCATTTTCTGATAGCGTGTATTACCCCCCGAACCCCCCAGCCGGGGGTTTGAACCTGTTTAGGGGCCCCGGAGTGGTATGTTTCATATATTTTATATAACTGCTTCTACCTCACAAACTATCCGTATGAGACGAACAAGACATGCTGGACACTGCTGGAGGAGCAAGGACGAACTCATAAGCGACTCTCTCTGTGGAAACCAGCACATGGACATGCTAATGTGGGTCGCCCAACAAGGACCTACATTGACCAACTCTGCGCGGATACTGGATGCTGTGCAGAGGACCTCCCGGACACAATGAATGATAGAGAAGATTGGTGAGAGATTGTCATGGATATCCGTGCTAATTGCGAGACATGATGACGATGATGATGATGATGCTTCATTATGTTATTTTGACATCTAGTAGAGTCGGGGTTCATTTATTGTATGATGGCTATCTGACGAGACTGCGCTCTTTTATGGAGTTACCGGCTGAAATAAATTTATAATGACCCAATGACGGTCAGTTGAGTTTTTCTCCATTATTAGAAGTGTAAATATTGCTCTGTATACAATTAATTTATCAATTATCATTACATTGAGCTCTCCTAAGGACTTGAAACAATCCTTCTTTAAATATATAGGTTGTATCTGCATAGGTGAATATTATAGATATACGGAGGATATAGATAATCCCAAATAGAATCACCGCCTTACCTGCCTAGTAGATATTTTTATCTATTCATCAATCTATCTATCGATCAATCGATCGATATATATAAAGTGTTGTTATGGGTCAAACGGGAGAAAATTAAATATTTTATAAAAAAAGAAGGTCCGCAAAATGGATTAGTTTTTTTTTTAATCTATTATATTTTACATTGATATATATATATATATATATAATATATATATATATATATATATATATATATATATATATAACTATTTTAACAGAATTGACATGTACTAGAATGGGAGCGACGTATCATAAATTCGGTGGGGCGTATCATAAATTCAGTAGGTGGGTGGGGCAAGAGACCTTAGCCCCGACCCTGCACACATACATAAATACGCTCACGCACACTTGCATTGACATATACACAAACATATAAACACACGTGCATGTACTTGATCATTTATGCACATGTATGCATTTTTACATACTGATACATCTACACGTCTCGTATACATATATGTAAATAAACATACTCATATAAGTAATGACTGTGTACAGTCATCACTCACACATGCATTCACGCAGTAAAAACATAAGTATTGAGTACATCTATCGACACATAAAGACAAATAAACACAGGCATCTGTGTATATATTTGTATATACATGGTACTTGTACAAAATTACACGCAGACTAATTTTTCTTCCCCTGCCATCCCCACCCCCACTCTGACTCGCCCATTCTTTCTCCTTTTCCCCCAAAAGGGGGCGGTTTAGCTCAGTCGGTAGAGTACCCGCCCAGGAATGACAAGGTTCCGGGTTTGATACTAGTGCCGGCCAACTCAGTGAATTAGTGTAATAAATAATTGAGAGTTATCTCCCCTATTTTATGATTACCTTCCTTTTGGAGAACTCTCTAGCGAATACTAGACTATATAAAATCTCAACAAGTGTACCAATTATTCTAAGTAGAATAAAGCTTTTCAAAGTTTATTGGTGTTATCGTTTGTCATTACAATGAGTAACACAGTTTACGTAATCTCGTCTGTGTGGAAAAGTGGAGAGCTGACGGTAGGTGCGATGCTCTACCTAGGCACAAACAATCTCCTTGGTCTAGCGCTAGGGAAAAGGAGACAGACTCCCTCGCTGTTCGGCTGATACCGACAATAGGCCACTCTGTCAACTTTTTATATTGAGAATTACAGCTCGATTTCCGGTCACGTGTTATACCCCCAGAAGAAGGTTATTTAAACGATTGCTCGTTACTGCCCAGGAATGAAAGGCAGGGCTAGAGGAATTTTATGAGACGCTGTGAAGCTGGTTTTCCAACCGACCCCACCGCCGCCGCCGCCGCCACATACAAACATCGGCCAAACATCCTTGTCTTTCAACCATCCTGTTTTCATCTGATACGCTAAGGAATAAGAAAAGAATGCGCAACTAAGTATTTTGCGAATAATTTACATTTCGCTAATTAATTAATAAATACCAAAAGTTTGATTAAATTTCATTAATTAGTCGAAATTCAGGAGACTTTTCAAACGCGACTGAATATTTGGCGCTAAAAAATGTCCAGTTGATTTCCTAATATTAAAAAATGCAGAAGACGTTTTATTGAATTTTGTTGGATATTCATTTTTTCAAACTCCCAATTTTTAAAACATTTTTTCAATTTATTTTCTTCTATTTAACCCATAGATGGGACCCTAACAGGTACTACCACTCCGGGTCAGAGTGGATCTGGGAGTAATGGGGATCAAGGAGTACTCCACGTTCCCCAAAGCTCCAAAACTTCACCATCAGATAGAGTTTAACGTCACGCCAGGACATTAAAACCCTCAGTTACCGCTTTCTAGCACATATATGATAAAAAAGGTTGGGGCTTGCCATAACGGCAATAGGGTTGGGACAATCATATAGGTGCTAGGGATTGACGTGACCAGCCGATTGATCTAGGGTAGCTCGCTCTCCTGTCTAGCCTAAGTAAGAGCCAAAGTGGAGTGTTGCATGTCATGGACTGCTCAGTACCCATTCTTAGGCCACCCACAACCAACAGGTGGCCCCATAGGGGGCGGCGGGGTCTTACCCATCTGCAGAGGTGCCGTCGGTGTATTCTAAAGCCCCAGTCGATAGGGCTGGGTTATCGTCGTAGGAAATAAACTCGGCGAGTCAAGTTTAAATCCTTGACAAGACTGTTTGCGTTTCACTTCGCACTAATGCCCTTGTGAAAGGCATGAATCCTGCACCTCAAAGGTATGGTCATGCATTTTAAATTTGTTACGGCAACCAATCTCGAAGAAGGAAAACTCATAATTCAAAACCAGCTATACTCGCTTGGAAATTATTCTTGTTTCGCTTCCTGGATGGGTTGGGTAAATACAAACTCTGTTCCTATATAACGAAATACATTTTTATTCCACTCCTTAAAGTTTTATTAAAATTGAGTAAATTAAAATCATAAAAATATGATATATTCTACCCCTTAGGCCTCCGACTGCACAGTGTCCTGAGTATGACGTTAAACTGCATCTAATGGTGAAGTTCCAATTTTTGAGTTCTGAGGAATGTGGAATACCCCTTCTTCACCATTACTCCCAGGTCCACTCTGACCCTATGGGTTAAATAGAAAAATGAGTTTAAAATTTGTTTTTAAGAAAATTGAGTTTTTTTTTTATTGAATACCCATCAATAATGAATAAAACAAAACGTCTTCGGAATAAAATAATCCAACAAGGGTTGACATGCCGTAAAATCCAACTAACCAAACAACCAATCGATCGCATTGTCGGGTGGGGGGCGGGGCTTAGAAAACACTGATAGTATCCCCTGCAGAGGGGTTAATCCCCTCAAAAACGTGATGTCCTGGGTATGACACTAAACTGCATCTCCAGTTCTAGAGCTCTGGGGTGGTATAGTTCCCCTTCATTGCTATTACTCTCAGGGCCACTCTGACCTGGAGTGGTTGTACCTGTTATGGTCCTATCTATGGGTCAAATATATCTGCTTGCAAATAACCTGATATAATTCTTGATATCATATAACCGTGTGCAGAAAACCCTTAAGAAACAACACAACAAATGTAGATAGAAATGTACAATGTAAACAATCTTAACATGAAATAACCCAACAAGGGATGACATGCCATTAAAATCAACCAATCAAGCATTCACTGAAACCCTCTCTAATAAGACCTGGTGAAAGGGAAGAAAATGAAACCGTACTACCCAAAATTAGACCCAGCTATGGGTTAAATACTACTACTGTTCTTCTACAAGGATGGATTTAACATTAAATAAACCGCAAAGGTTGATCTGCTATTAAACAAAATAACCAAAATTGACTTAAGCGTTTTAAGAGTAGTTGCCTTTTCATTTAAATAACGCTCAGAAGTTGATGACCATCAGCTGTCGATTATGATGATTTAAAAAAGAAGATAGAGAAAAACTCGATCACCAGGCAGCACCTGCTTTCTCTTCAAAGAACAAAAAAAAGAAATTTTGAATTGCCAACAAGAAAGAATAAAACAAAATGTTGTGTCGTGGAATCAGAAAAGGCTAACACACATGTAGAATAATAAGAGGGTTTATTTCCGAGAAGAAATACGGTACGACTAAAGTAAAATACGGTTCTCTCCCAGCACATACAGTTCTGTAGGGGTTAAAATAAAATTAAATTAAAAAAATAACAAACTCCCATGAGCATTCACCGGAAGAATCCTCCGAGCATGTGCAGGAAAAAGGACCCACTTCCGACACCCTAGATAATCTCTCAGCCATTCTGTCTTAGGTCTTAACTCGGACAAGACACTACTACTGGCCAGTGAGAAATTCCCTTTCCACGTGGTGGCTATGACCTGTGAATAAAGCCTAAATCATGAAACTACCTTTTGTCTTTGTCTCTTCCTTTTCTTTCCTTGAATTCCTTCCATTTCAGCGCGACCACCAAATAAGATGGGGTTAAAAGAAAACCCTAGGAACACGCACTAAGAATAACAAGCTACCTTTTTAACCTAAAACATTAAACCTCTTGCCATCCCAGAGTTCTCCGCTAAATAGTCCCCAGACTAGTCCATCTTGTGGGGGTAGTCTGTCTACTCCACAATACAAAAACGTCTTCGGCATAAAAATAATCCAAGGGTTGATATACTATAAAATCCAACCACCCAACCGTTACCGATAATTGGTAAGGACTCCAATAGTACATTTGCAACCAATACATACAATCGAACTGAGTGAACTTGCTCTTCTGGTTTTTGACGTGGCTTTTCTTTCATCTTTAATCGAGAGGGAATATAGCTAAATAGATTGGAGAAGAAAACTGCTTATTTCAATGCAAATTGGTAATTTCTATTCTTTTGATTTCTTGCTTTTTGCCCTTTGGGATATAAAACGCTAAATAACTCAAAGTCAAATGTCGGGTGGCGAGGGGGTGACCCTCAAGGCAACTCCTCCCCCATTGCTTCCAAAGTAGTAGGGTCGGGGTCAATAGGGTCAGTTCCTGGTGCCTATAGCGAAATACTGAATGAGCTGGGTGACTTTTTTGTCCACGATTCCACGATAAAAAGAAAATGCCTTGTGTCGTATCCCATCCTTATAGCTGATTGGTTGGTTGGTTGGTTTCTTTGTTTATTGGCATACCAACCTTCGTGGCTTATTTAATGCCAAAGGGATCTCTGTGGAAGAAGAGTAGTGGTACTATTTAACCCATTGATGTTAGGATGGGGACGTTCATACCTTTTCTAATTTTCGTATTAGTTCGAAAGTGAACGCAATTGTGCGACAATGTCGCAGAGATTTAATGCTAAAGCAATTCCTTGTATAAGAATAATAGTGGTACTATCTAACCCATATCTGGGGGATGAGGGTGTCATGCCTTTACCAAGAGCATTAATCCGAAAGTGAGTGCAATAGTACGATGGAGTTCGAACTCGCTTACTACAAGTCGCAGTTACTAACTACACCACGAGGACTGTCGCTCCATCCTTATGAGAGGTTGATGAAATATTACCTTCTTTTTTTCTGTTTTTTTTTTTTTTGTCTTTTGTTTTTTGTTTTTTTGGTGGGGGTGATTGTGGGCTGATTCTTTTTCTTTCTTTCCTTCTTTCTTTTTTTTTTTTTTTTTTTTTTTTTTTTTTTTTTACTGTATTTAGTCATTAAACTGACAGTTTTATTTCTTAGATTATACGATTCTTTCGATTCGAGAATGTCAATCGACCTCTTAATGATTCTCTGCTATCTAAAATATCTCACTGACCCTCGGGGTTCGATAAAAAAAAAAACACTTTGGAAAACCCGCTCGTCTCCTACTTAATTAGTAACAAGTCGTCGCAAATTTTCCGAAGCGATAAAAATGATTTAAACCAGAATAAGAAAAAAAAAGTCTTCTTTCTGCAAGTGTTTAGTCTAATACTTATAAGATCTAAGATAGCACAATATTTAGATAGACACTTACAGAGATGGCCTCACAGTGGGTATATAC
>CM042141.1:93185477-93200477 GCA_023376005.1 Doryteuthis pealeii
AAAAAGATAGATGTGAACTACATTGCGTTTCAAATTATTAAAGAAGTGACACTTTTCCCTCCTATCCACAAACTACTGACAATAATGACAACCTCTACGACGTACTCCTACTTTGTAAAAATTGTAATGTTCTACAAAAAGGAACAAAAGTTACGGTCATTTACCTAATTTACTTAAATTATTCATGTGTCAAATTATTAGCGAGGTGTAATAAAAAAGAAAAAAATACTTTTATTGTTTCATTTATATAGATTTTATGGATACATACAATAACTGAGATAAAATTAAATTGAAATAAAAAAGTAAAAAGAATTCAAAAATGATAGTGAAATTAGTTAATATGAAATATGTGATCCTTTTTTTAAAATGACTTGAAAAAGGCGCTGGTCGATCGAACTGGATCTCCTCTGTAATTTCACGTGATACGTTGACTATTTCCTGCCACAAGTCATCTTTACTTCTAAATTGGCATCCATTCTCATAAACACGTTGCTTCAGAATGCTCCACAAGTTTTCAATTGGATTTAAGTCTGGAGAAGTGGCCGGCCAGTTCATCTTCCGAGGTTCACAGAAGCCTCATTTTGGCAGGTACTCAGTAGTTTTATGCGCTGAATGCGAAGGAGTATTATCTTGCATAAATATGATGTTTCTCCTGAAGGCGATTCTCTGCCTTTTTAGCCAAGATTCCAGATGCTCTATAAGGAAGGCTATATAAGCATCTGCGGTTATTTTCGTACCGTCAGGCACTCTCCACGGGCCAACCATGATACCTCCAATACCTCCAATAATACCAGCCCAAATCATAATACATCCTCCTCTTTGTCGGCATCTAAAGCGGTGATGAGGATCTTGTCCATTTACGACCCAACCTTTGCTCCAGCCATCAGTACCATCAAGTTTTGCCCATTTCAAATGTATTTGCATATGTATTTTTCTCAATCGAGGTTTTGTCACTGGTCTCACTGATGCCCCGACCTTTTTCAGAAGATGACAGCGAGTACTTCTGGTCACTGTTGCTTCTCCAATACTTCTGAAAATTGCTCCACTCGTCAGGCCTGGGTTATTTACAGCTCCACGTTTCATTCGTGACAGAGAATGTCGGGAAACAACCCTCGAGTGACCCTTATCGGCCCTCTTACGTACCTTCGTAGGAGCTGCAACAAATCCTTTCACTGTTTGGTGATATATTCCAATTATTTTGGATATTTCTTGCCTTTGGAAAGTTAACCAATAAATGACGTTCTCATGTGGACACCTACACATGGACACACCAGTGTAGGCTGGTCAACAAAAACCTACGTCAATCAACTCTATGTGGATTCTGGATGTCATGCGTAAGACCTGCCAGGATTGATGACCGATAGGGACGGGTGATGAAAGGGAGTCAAAGGAATCCGTGCTGTCAATGTGACCTGATGATGATAATGATGTATAACTCCTCACTTTAAGAATGAACAAAAAATGAATAAAAATAATTTTTCAATTTCAAAAAATCATATTCAAAAACATACTCTGGTTGTTGGTTGGTTGGTTGGTTGGTTTTAGGGTATGTCAACCCCTGTTGGGTTATTTTGTGCCGAAGACGTTTTGTTTTATTCATTTTTGACTTACTTATTTTCAAAGATCTTTTTTTTTTCTTTAAACATATTTTTTAACTTATTTTGTTCTATTTAATGATGGAACCCTAACAACCAATTGATCCGTCTAGTTAAAGTAAGAGCCAAAGTGGAGTGTTGAATGTCATGGACTGCTCAACCAACAGAATTCCGTCCTTAAGCATCATGGGTCGCTATCCACGACCAACAGGTGGTCCCGGGGGTGGGGGGCTCTTACCCCCTCTGCAGAGGTGTAGTCAGTGTATTCTAAAGCCCCAGCCGACAGGGCTGCAAAAAATGGCGGCCATAAGTGTAGCCATCTTTGAGTCATACGATAAATTTTCACATTTTTTTTATATATTGAAATAGATTCCTAAGTAGGACTGAGCCTATTCTAGTAGTGACCACCCCAAACGGAGATTTAAGAGGTTTGAATTCAGAGTTTTTCTTCTCCTAGCCTGGTTACCTAACCAAGGTTAAAGAGCCCAGTCTGCCCTACTATTTACCCATAGCTGAAGGGAGAATAGTTGGATTCACCAAGTATTAGCGCTATGTGAACTGTGTCTTCGTCCAGAAATTGAACTCGGATCGACGAGTCCATTTTCCTACAACTCTAACCAGTACACCACTGCACTTCGCGAATAGGAAATAAACAGACAAACAAAAATGCATTGGGTGAATGACTTATAGTAAGATGTTTATTCGGTGAAGAAATTAATCCAGTTTGGGTCATTCAGTGCACCAAGTTTGAAATAATAATAAAATTATGCATAATTTGCGACAAAACCGCTAATGATATGCAATAATGTGTTTGGAGTGGATTTCAAGGTCGAACGAAGCATCCAACGAAAATCCACAAACATTTTTTCACGATCCAATGACAACGTCGTATCAGAATAGCAAAACAGGAACTCATTTTATAGACGTCACTTTGGAAAATTGTAACTTGAGCACTGTAGTGTTTTAAATGCTGAATTTGAAAAAAATAAATAAATAAAACACAAATGTTCGTAGATCTCCATTTAAAACAATTTCCCTCCGCTCTTTGTTTTTTTTTTTTTTTTTGTTGAGGGTTCGCTTCATATTTGAAATATTTGTGGAGAATTATCAATCGAAGACATTTTTGATGTCGAAACTGTAACTTTGAAATAATTGAAAAATCGCAAAAAATGTAAATGAATAACAGTTTAGTGCGTTATTGACTTTCGGTTAAGCGAATTGTCATCTGTTTAATATATCATTTCATAGTCACAGTTTAAACATAGGAGTAGTATATAAGTAATGGGAGGAAACCACAAACTCCTATCTCATGGGCAAATAATTTCCATTTTTTTAATAAATGTTAGTTTCCAAATTAGAAACTAATAATTAAAAAAAATGTTCAATCAATGAAATATTTTCAGTATTATCAAAAGCAGCATTTTCCATTCTTGCTTCAAGTCTTCCTTCAGCCCTGTCGGCTGGGGCGTTAGAATACACCGACTGCACCTCTGCAGAGGGTTAAGACCACCTAATGGGGCCACCTGTTAGCCGTGGGTGGCCACCGCGATGCTTAAGGACGGAATCCTGGTGGTTGAACAGTCCATGACATGCAACACCCCACTTAGACCCTTACATAGGCTAGGACTGTCGGAGAGGCCCCCTCCGATCAATCGGCTGGTCACGTCAAGCCCTAGCACCTATATGATTGCTCCAACCCTATTGCCCTTATGGCAAGCTCCAACTCTTTTTATCACATATGTGCTAGAAGGCGGTAGCTGAGAGTCTTCATGTCCTGGGAATGACTTTAAACTCTATCTGATGATGAGGTTCCAGTTCTGGAGGTCTGGGGAATTTGGAGCACCCCTTCATTACCATTGCTCCCAGGACCAGTCTGACCCGGAATGGTAGTACCTGTTAAGGTCCCATCTATGGGTTAAATCACCATCATCATCATCAAAGGCGTGTAAACAGCACATTTCCCCCCCCTCTCTCTCTCTCTCTCTCTCTCTCTCTCCTCTCTCTCTCTCTCTCTCTCTCACACACACACACACACATACACACAAACACATACACACAAACACACACACACACATATACATGTATACATAAAGTAAAGTAAAGTTGGCAGAGTGGCTTTTTGTCGGTATCAACCGAACAACGAGGGAGTCTATTCCCTTTTCGCTACTGCTAGACGAGGGAGATTAGTTGTGCTGAGGTGGAACACCACGCCTGCCATCAGCTCCCTACTTTACCGCATAGATCAGATTACCCAAGCTATGCTACTCATACGCTGAGTTGGGCGGGGAACGGTATCGAACCTGAAACCTTGTGGTTCATAGGCAGATAAGCCGAGTGAAACCTTTCTCTTAGTCTTCCCACGTCGCACACATAAATAAGGGGGACGCCCTGTTCTCTGTTATTATCCTTGACCCGGATTAATCGAACGTAGAACCCTAAAAATTCTCAAGACCGCACCCAAAGTTTTGTGAATGAAATCATTAGACATATCACCATCCATTTCTCGTCAATATTTTTGGTACGAGGTCAATTAGGGGTCATGGGAATCCATTATTACGGCTCTCAGTTATTTTGATACCCGGAAAACACTAAAAGATTGCTCTAAATTGCGAAACCTGCCTCCCTGACCTGAAAAGAAATGTGATCAGCGATCCCAAAAAACTAAAACGCTTTTGCCGATCTCTTGGGACACCCCTCTTGGGATTGAACCCAGGTTCCATAAGTGATTAATTGAAATTACTTCTCTACCAGAAGAACTTGTTCTACTCCTGGATGAAGGAAAGAATGTACGTATATTGTTACAAGGTAACTAACTACATGGGTACAATATAGGAGGGTTTGAGATCAGAGGAAGAATCGAGACCATTTATACCACAGCACTTTTAAGTTAGAAGAGTCCTAAAGAGTTAGGGAGACTTGCTGTTACTCAGACTTCAGTGAAAAAAAAACAGACCAGTTAAAACTCGTGTGAAAACTTGTATTGAGTGAAAAATAATGATAATCATTAGTAAACAATAATAGCTTGAAGTAACTATTCTTAATACAATTTGCACAGTTATATCAAGTATTCCTATCCATTACGAATAATTTGTAAACAATTATATGATTTTAAATAATCATTCATATTTGATAATAATAATAATAATAATAATAATAATAATAATAACGGGGTGAAGCTAAAGGAAAATGAAAAGATGGACAAATACCTGGACCTTGCCAGAGAACTGAAAAAGTTATGGAATATGAAAGTCAAGGTGATACCAATTGTAGTTGGTGCACTTGGAACGGTCCCAAAAGGATTGGAAAAGGGTTTGGAAAGTCTGGAAATCAGAGGAAAGATACCACCCAGACACTGCACTGCTGCAATCTACTAGAATACTCAGAAGAGTCCTGGAGACCTGAGGAGACTTGCTGTCACTCAGACTCTCTTTGTAGTTGGTGTACTTAGAACGGTCCCAAAAAGCTTGGAAAAAGACTGGAGGAACTGGAAATCAGAGGAAGAAATTAGAACACCCAGACAACAGTATTGCTGAAATCGGCTAGAATACTCAGAAGAGTCCTGGAGACCTGGGGAGACCTTTTGTCACTCAGACTCCAGTGAAATACCATCAGCTAACACTGGTGTGAAAAACTCAAAAGGAGTAATCATAATAATACCGTCCTAGAGAATGAAACCCATAAAATTCTCTGGGACTTTGAGATACAGACGGATCACCTAATCCCAGCGAGAAGACAAGATCTAGTGTTAATTGACAAGAAAAAAAGAATTTGTCATCTAGTGGCTTTTGCCGTCCGGGTAGACTACTGACTGTAAATGAAAGAAAACAAAAAGATAGACAAATACTTGGACCTAACCAGAACTCTGAAAAAAACTGTGAAACATAAAAATAAAGGTGGTACTAATTGTTATTGTTGCCTTGGAACGGTCCCCAAATGTTTGGAGAGGAGACTGGAAGAATTGGAAATCAGAAGAAGTATCGAGACCATCCAAACAACAGAATTGCTAAGATTGGCTATTCAGAAGAGTCCTAGAGATCTGAGGAGACTTGCTGAGACTCCAGTGAAAGACCAGCAGTTAAGGCTGGTGTGAAAAACTCGCAAGGAGTGAAATACTTCGAAGTACAGACGGATCACCTAATCCCGGCCAGGAGACCGGACCTAGTATTGATCGACAAGAAGAAAAGAACCTGTCATCTCATGGATTTTGCCGTCCCGGCCGACTATCGAGTAAAAGTGAAAGAGAGCGAAAAGATAAACAAATACTTGGACCTTGCCTGAGAACTGAAGAAATTATGGAACATGAAGATGAAGTTGTACCAATTGTAATTGGTGCCCTTGGAACGGTCCCCAAAACTCTGGAAAAAGAATCTGGGTGAATTAGATATCAAAGGAAGAATCGAGACCATCCAAACTACAGCATTGTTGGGATCGGCTAGAATACTCAGAAGAATCCTGGAGACCTGAGGAACTTGCTGTCAATCAGCTCCAGTGACCCACCGGCTACGGCAGGTGTGAAAAACTAATATAATAATAATAATAATAATAATAATAATATAATAATATGTATGTGACAAGAAAAAAGGAGTAAGGGGAAGAGCAGCGATACGTTCTCCTGTGACAATGACCCGGGATCGATCGTCCGTTACGCCAAGGATCGCCGACTAGATATACGACTCTTCCAGACAGGTAGACCGTAGCGCGAGTTGCCGTTGAAATATCTATCTTTATCGGCCCATGCAACTTCTGGAGATTGGTACAAGTGTATCCCGCCTAAAGAATGGACCTAATGATGGGCAGTAGATGATGTAACGCATCTCGCTGACGATTGTTAGTGGTAACTCGTTCGTCTTCCCATTGGCAGAACAATGAATTGATTGATTGATTAACTCGTCTAGGGTTATTTCAAGACCAGAGGTTAAGGAATCGCGTTCATTGTACATTTATATTTGTATTTTTTTGTATCGTTGTTTCTGAAGAGCTTTTTGCATACAAGACAGTAAAATTGCATAACATTGACAACCGAACATTTTCATTTGGCGCAGAGATCAGTCCGATTATTTCCTTAATTAAATAACACTTCATTGACATTTCCTTGAAAATGATCTCTCTCTCTCTCTCTCTCTATATATATATATATATATATATATATATATATATATATATATATATATAGAGAGAGAGAGAGAGAGAGAGAGAGAGAGAGAGAGAGAGAGTATCCAATTGCCGCTTTAACGTTTCCATTTCTGTGGCATCAGTAAATAATCCAAAAGTGCTATATTAAAAACATAGAGCAGTAATAATAATATATGTAGAGGAAAAAGTTAAGGGTCCGCCATGGTTTCATTCCAAATGATTTCATCAGGACCCTACCCTACACTTAACTAAGTTGATGTAATTCCTTAGTTAAACTCAGATACATTTCTATACATTGTATCTGAGTTTGAATAAGAAATTACATCGACTTAGTTAAGCGTAGGGTAGGGCCTTAATGAAATCATTTGGATTGAAACCATGGTAGACCTTTAACTTTTTCCTCTACTAATATATATATATATATATATATATATATATATATATATATATATATATATATATATATATTGGAGGTGATGAGTTAAAGGGAAACAGGTGTTAAATAACACTTCTGTAACCTTTTCACCCACCGGTCATGTAATTCCAAATAATTCGCAGATAAGCAAAGCCTAACTGAAATGACGGCAGGAATTGGTCTTTTTTTTTTTTTTAAATAAACATAGAAATAAAGAAATAAAAATAAAGACTGACAAATCTATTTCCTGTGAAATAACAGCTGATCTATTTTAAGAGACAAGACAAGAAATTCTGCCCACGCAAAAATATCAAAACTATGTTTGGATTTTCCTTAAAATCATCATCATCATCATCATCATCATCATCATCATCAAGGCGTGTAAACAGCACAGATTCCCCCCTCTCTCTCTCTCTCTCTCTCTCTCTCTCTCTCTCTCTCTCTCTCTCTCACACACACACACACACACACACACACACACACACACCATCCGTGTAAATCGGCCATCGCTCTTGGTAAGTCCTCGAGTCGGTATTCAGTGTCCGTACAGAGCTGATGCATGGAAGGTTTTCCTGATTGGCCAACACTGGTGTGCCAATGTGTTGTAGTCTATATGATAATGTCTCTTATGAGTTCGTCCTTTCTTCACCAGCAGAGTCCAGTATGTCTTTCTCGTCTTATTTGGGTGGTTTGTGAGATGGGAGGTAAGTGGCCGTACAGCTGCTGTTTTGTTGGTTGCTGCTTCCAGGATGTGTACAAAACAGCACGTACTATCCTTGTGTAGTTCTCATCTAGCTTCTCTTTTTTTAGGACATTGTGTGTGGTGCAGCCACACAGTAGTACTGTTTGATCTATCTGATGATGGGGAGTCCCCATGGCGTAGTGGATAACGTACTGAACTGCTACTTCTTAGAAAGAGAGAACGAACTTTTCTTTTAAAATTTATACCCGAGATTTTTGCTCAGATTCATTAAGATAAACCCAAACAATTAGAAATCAATAATACTAAGTACATATTTATTAAAATCAATTTTTTAATATCAATATGCAAATTAGCCTTCCCGTTCACACTGTAAACCGCTATTTTGTTGTATGTATAAATACAATTGCATGTTATTAGTATGTAGATATGCTCAACATATCTAACTCCGGTTTCGACCGGGGGTCCGATGGCTTCGGCCCTGGACCGTACAAGTTAACATTGTTGATCCCAGGGGGCCACCCCACCCCCCAAGCAACACCTTCCCCCTTGATTTAAAGGGGCAGTGCTGGGTTTATTGCCCAGTGCCCGCCGCCCATGAATCTTGGCTTGTGGGTGGTCCCATATTAATAGGGCCTTGTGCCTAACCGTGCACGTGGGGTACATGGTAAATATCCTAGTATGTAGATATGGTCAACAGTATTAATAATGTAAAACAATTTAAGGTTTAAATAAAAATAAAATCATGGAGAATGTGATGTAAATAACTAAAGAAATTGTGACTTGAGTAGCAATATTGTGTCGGTTACAGACAAACACACAATCTCCATTATAATAAGATTAATCTTAAGTTCATAAGTTGCGCTATCAGGTTCCGTCATTCTGGGAAATGAAAACCATTTCATATACATTTGCCTCCACATTCCTAGAAGGGGATTGCGTAATATATATATATATATATATATATATATATATATATATAAGTGAATCTATGATTATTTGCTAAAAGCTTTTTTCTTATTTAGTTTAATGACACAAAATTCATATTCCTTAGTTCTAGGATTGAGTTATGTTTGAAAAAATCCATTTTAATTGGTTCTAATTAGTCCTAATTTGTAATTAAGTCAAAAACTGACCCGTCTCTTACCTTACATTCTGCCTGTCACTTTCCCCCTCTCTATGTATATATTGATTACCTCCTCGTTATGTATGTTAGTTTCTCTATGAGTGTAAAGAGAATGATTAGAGAGTGGGAAATATATTTGTGTGTTAAGTTTCAGAAGCAGCTAGTCCGTAGCTTCTCAACAAGAATCGGGTCCATTTAAACTAGGTCAAACGTTTCCTTTCTTAGAAATCTTACAAAAGGATTTTAATGCTTTTTTTAAATTCTCCGGACTTTAAAAAAAAATTAATTCGCTTTGCAAACACACTTTCTCTAATCCCATTTATCTACCCAGAGCTTAATGGGTGGCCCAACGGATCATGTTTTGTCTAGTATATATATATATATATATATATATATATATATACGATTATGAATTGTGAATTACAGAAGATATTTCTGGTTTAAATAGCTCCTCCTGATTTTTGTTTCGTTTTATGGAAATTCCATGGGTCTCGCTAGTAATATTAATATTTTTTCTAAGATCCTACGTGCTTATCATAATGAAATGTTCTGCTGATAGCACGAGAAACGTGTTACAACAAGCAACTGCTTGTAGATGCAATATCAGAGTTGGAAGGTCAGGCAAAATCTCACTTTTGAAGTGGTCTCTTATCAGTACTATACTACCTTATTATAATGGAGATTGTGTGTTTGTCTGCTTGTAACTGAAACTACTCAAATCACAATTCCCTCAAGTTATATACGTCACACTGTCCATTAGTGTATTCTTAATTTAAACCTCAATTCTTCATAAAATTGTTTTACATTATTAATACTGTTGGCTATAATACCTACTAATAACATACAATTGTATTTATATATACAACAAAATAGCGGTTTACAGTTTGAACGGGAAGGCTAATTTGCATATTGATATCAAAAATTCGATTTGAATAAATATGTGCTTAGTATTATTGATTTCTAATTGTTTGGTTTTATCTTAATGAATATGAGCAAAAGTCTCGGGAATAAATCTTAAAAGAAATCCATTAAAAAGAAGAAATAATTGTCATTTTATTCTTTCCTTTCTACTTTAACTAAATAGTTAAATTAGGAAAATTTAGCAACGAAAGACAGGAGTTTCATTTGTTCTATTTTTTGATAATCCACTCCTCTGTTTCAAATCTTTTTATCTAGTTTCATTAGACTTTCTAATTTAATATATTTTATTACATTAAAATTAAAATACTTGCAACCGGAGGGTGCATATATTTGCTAGTATTTGCGAAGTCTCTTTCTATTTGTCCGCAGATGCAATTGAAAACAGAGCCCTGTACCAGGAGCAAACAAAACTTTTCTTGAGTAGAATTTTACGATGAATCCATTGGTGGTCTTTATATTCACCCCTGAAATTATTTTGTGTCCTTAGGGACTAAATCACCAATTGTGATAGGTATTTATCCAACCCGTTTGCAACGAGTAGGATGTGACACAAGGTGTTACGATTCTGGTCGCCATTTTAGGCGTTTAGGCCTCTTATTGGTAAATCCACATGATCAAAGGGGAACCACTCTTGACTGATAAATTATTTATTTATTTGTTGATCTACTAGGAAAAAAGAAGAAGGGGTTGGGTTAGGGTTAGGGTTTAGGGTTAGGGTTAGGGTTGGTTAGGGTTAAGGTTAATTTAATGGGAAAATAAATAAATAATTTATCAGTCAAGAGTGGTTCCCCTTTGATCATGTTAGACTTATAGGAAATAACCCCAGTGTTAGAAAAGGGCATAGTCTCAGTTGTAGAAAGTCCAGTTATAGTCCTTGAAATTCTTGGTAGAACAAGAGTGTACTCGTTGTAGCAGAGAATCCAGTTGTAGTCCTTTTGGTATTAAGTCCATTTAGCAACTAATTTCAGGACAATTACCAACGACATTAAATGCATCCTATGTCGTTTTTCATTGGTCAATGCCTATTCTTGATTTTGGTAAAGTCCATAAATATAAGTGGCAATTTTCTTGTACATCTTATACCAATAGATAATCCAACACAAGGTTGCAAGTATTGGACATCAAGTGTGTATCGAACTTATGTATCTGCGAGACTAGCTTGTTAACATCGATGGGACGCAGTATGATAAAATAGGAAAAAGATAAGTGTCGTTTCATTCCAGAATATTCTAAAGATCCACGTTCTGTCATCGTTCTAAGACGGCGTTATTTGATCATACTACATTTTAGATTTGAGAGCAATTTCATGAATAACACTTTTACAATAAGCAAATCGAGCGATAGGTACGGTGAGCGATATGAGATTTAAAAAGTGTATACCTAAATTTAGCCGGATACTATACAATCTGGGCAAGACTGGGTACAAACGAGGCTTCGCCTCGGTACAAACCACTCCTTCCCTTACACCACATTCAAACAAACCGAATCAACTACCAGGAGAAAAGAGGTCACTGACGGTCAAACAAAGTGCCCCTGATGACCACAACCTCAAGTATAAAAATGAAAAAAAAAAACAGTTAGTCTACATTCCTCTCAAGAAGGACAGTCAAGTCTCCGAAATATTAGAATGAAATAAAACGAAACTAACATCCCACAAACTGAGTTTCTAATATATTTCTCACCCCATGCTTCACACTAAATACCAAATAATATATATTATAGACATTTATATATACATAACATATATATTAATATAATATATACACACCGAGAACCAGACTCACCATATATATATATATATATATATATATATATATATATATATATATAAATTCGTAACGGCACTCCATAGCGATAAAATAAACACGGATAGATTTCTTGATATTCTCGATATATGTATTTACCCAACTGCTCCATATCTGCTGGGTGTGACACAAGATCAATTTTTAAACGGAGTTTAACAGGTTGAGTTTTTCTTCTCCTAGACCGGTTCTTATACCAAGGGTAAAGAGCCCAGTTTCCCCTGCGTTTTTACACATATCTGGGGGAAGAACATTGATTCATACCTTTCCAAAGGGTATTAGTGCTATGCAAACAGCATCGTTCAGGATTTGAACTCAGGTTGTCGTGTCCTATAACGATAACCATTATACTAAGAGCGCCTCCCATATATTCTTGATATATGCATATTTAGAAACAAATGCTTCTTGGAGATTGCACATACCTGTAGGAACTGGATGTTAGGTTGATTGATAGATGAAATTTAACGGCATATCAACCCATCAAGTGTTATTTTATACATGAGGGTTAAGGAATCGTATTCATTGTACGTCCATAATTACATCTTTGTGCAGTTTCTTCTTAAGATTTCTTTTTTTCTTTTTTGCACACGCTCCTAACGAATACGAATAACAAATCTATATGACCCATAAATGGACCCTAACAGGGTTCTTTGATCTTTGTAAGGCAACCAATTTTGAAGAAGTAAAACCCTGAATTCAAACCACGTTTAATCTGCTAAAAAATTGCATTGTATCACATCCTCCCCGTGGCAGAGGGTGTTGGCTAGGAGACGCACTTGATGTAACGGTTATCGTCGTTGGAAATGGAGTCGGCAAACAGAGTTCAAATCTTGAGCGAGATTGTGTGCGTTTCACTTCGCGCTGATGTCCTATGTAAAAGCATGAATCCATTTCCACCCCCCCACCCCAGCTATGGTTAAATGGCTGGTTGGTTGGTTGGGTTATTTTATGTTGAAGATATTTTCTTTTATTCATTCTTGATGGGTATTCAACATTTTTTAAACTCATTTTTTCTGTTTAACCCATAGATGGGACCCTAACAAGTACTACCACTCCGGGTCAGGGTGAATCTTGGAGTAATGGCGATGAAGGGGTACTCCACACTCCCCAGAGCTCCCGAATAGATGCATTTTAACGTCATACCCAAGACACTAAGACCCTCAGCTACCGCCTTCTAGCACATAAGGATTGAGGGTTTGCCATAAGAACAATAGGGTTGGGACAATAGGTGCTAGAGATTGACATGGCTAGTCGATTGATCGGAGGGAGCCTCTCTGACCGCACGTTTAGCTTAAGTAAGGACTAAAGTGGAGTGTTACATGTCATGGACTGCTCAGCCACCAAGATTCTGTCCTTAAGCATCACGGGTTGCCACCTACGGCCAACAGGTGGCCCCATTGGGAGGGATTCTACCCTACTGCTCCAGCCGACAGGGCGGGGGTAAATAGTAGGGCAGACTAGTTTTTTTAGCCTTCATAAGTAAAATAACCAGTTTTGCCTATATCATTATCTATCCGCCCAATATATGTTTATCCTTTTGTTTCAAGAGAAAATATAAAAATCACTGGATATGATATAATGGTCATATCAGCTAGACATTTATGTTAGCTCACATGAACCCACGTGGTTTACTGAAAACGAAGACAAAATCACATTACGAATTTGATAAGATAGCGTAGGAACAAAAGATTCTTTATAAAACAACAATCTATTGTTTTGGGGTTTTGTTTTGTTTTGTTTTGTTTTTTGGGTTTGTTTGTTTTTTGTTTTGTTTTTTGGAGGGGGGGGTAAATCAATAATCCAAAAGAAATAACTTCATGTGTATTAATAAACTAGTGGTTGTGTTAATTTTTCATTAACTTCATGTATATCAATAAACTGGTAGAAATAATTTTCATTAACTTCATGTATATTAATAAACTGGTAGAAATAACATTTATGTTAGGTTTTCCATGAATTTCATGTGTATTAATAAATTGGTAGAAATAATTTTCAAATTAGATTTATCAGTAACTTCATGTGTATCAATAAACTGGAAGATATAATTTTCATAATGGGCAAAACATATCTATTTGACCTATAGATGGGACCCTAACGGGTACTACCACTCTGCGCCAGAGAGGACTTGGGATTAATGGCAATGAGGGGATACTCCACATTCCCCAGGGCTTCAATATTGAAATTTCACCACTAGCTGCAGTCTAGCGTCATATCCAGTAGGCTTGCCCCCCCCCCCCATTCGGGAGGGTTCGGGCTTAGTATGCAGAAATGTCTGACACAAAGAAGCGATTTAGCTCTAAAATAAAACTTGAGGAACATTCATAACATTAATGTATATGTATACGCGCGATTATATTTTAGACAAGAGTGTGTAAGAAAACAATAAATAATTGTCCCCCTTTGAGAATGGGCGTGTCCATTAGGTTGTCCATGGACTGTCACATGACAATCCCAGAAATCCATTCTCTCTCTTTTGTCTCTGTTCTTTAAACAACAGAGGCATTGCCTCTTGTCTCGCCATTGAAACATAAAGCCAACATGGCTATGATCA
Source organism: Doryteuthis pealeii (assembly GCA_023376005.1). Classification (NCBI taxonomy): domain Eukaryota; kingdom Metazoa; phylum Mollusca; class Cephalopoda; order Myopsida; family Loliginidae; genus Doryteuthis; species Doryteuthis pealeii. Next base: position 93,199,721 of record CM042141.1, read on the forward strand.
TTTTACCCTCTATCAATTTCAAGTAAGCCTTTTTCAGTTTTCGTACCCCTTTCACATACTGCTGGTTCAGGGAATAATACGTGCATATTTCTAGCTGTTGAGACACGTTTATGTATTCTTTCTTCTTAATACCTTTGGTATGCACATTATTTATATAAAAATGTTTTGTATGTGTAAATGAGCTTATTTTGTCTTTCCTTCCGTTTATTCAATATTAATATATCACGGATATACTAATGCTAATATTAGCATTCGTATATCTGTGATGTATTAATATGTTCCTTGGTGAATGGGATATGGTTAAGTATCTTCCCTATCACCAAGCAATCCAATAGGCATATTAATTTTATTAAGATTTGTTTTTCAAAACTGGTACTACACTATGATCTTAATTAAAGAAACAAAGGAATAGGAAGTTGATTATTTTATGCAAATGAGGTCGATACGTTCAAAGACAAAACTATAAAATAATTTCACTCTATTGGAATATTTTAAAGTTTGAGATTCAAGAAATCTGTTGCAATGTAGGTTATTAGAAAACCTTATCATATATTTTGTATTTCATCTAAAAAAATATTTTATTAAGATATTTAATGTATAATACCGTCCTTCTAAATTAACATTATTATATTTAACGTAAATAAACATTATGGATGTTTCTGTAATACAATCGAAATACAGAGAATTATATATATATTCGTAATATTTAGAAACAAACCACACAAAAACACACAAATATATATATATATATATATAT